>WNWK01000895.1:280000-310000 GCA_009830355.1 Cherax destructor
TAAGACCACTCAATGGTACCACAATTCCATGGTTGGTGCAGCACTGTAAGACCACTCGATGGTACCACAATTCCATGGTTGGTGCAGCACTGTAAGACCACTCAATGGTACCACAATTCCATGGTTGGTGCAGGACTGTAAGACCACTCAATGGTACCACAATTCCATGGTTGGTGCAGCACTGTAAGACCACTCGATGGTACCACAATTCCATGGTTGGTGCAGCACTGTAAGACCACTCAATGGTACCACAATTCCATGGTTGGTGCAGCACTGTAAGACCACTCAATGGTACCACAATTCCATGGTTGGTGCAGCACTGTAAGACCACTCAATGGTACCACAATTCCATGGTTGGTGCAGCACTGTAAGACCACTGATGGTACCACAATTCCATGGTTGGTGCAGCACTGTAAGACCACTGATGGTACCACAATTCCATGGTTGGTGCAGCACTGTAAGACCACTCGATGGTACCACAATTCCATGGTTGGTGCAGCACTGTAAGACCACTCGATGGTACCACAATTCCATGGTTGGTGCAGCACTGTAAGACCACTCAATGGTACCACAATTCCATGGTTGGTGCAGCACTGTAAGACCACTCAATGGTACCACAATTCCATGGTTGGTGCAGCACTGTAAGACCACTCGATGGTACCACAATTCCATGGTTGGTGCAGCACTGTAAGACCACTCAATGGTACCACAATTCCATGGTTGGTGCAGCACTGTAAGACCACTCGATGGTACCACAATTCCATGGTTGGTGCAGCACTGTAAGACCACTCGATGGTACCACAATTCCATGGTTGGTGCAGCACTGTAAGACCACTCAATGGTACCACAATTCCATGGTTGGTGCAGCACTGTAAGACCACTCAATGGTACCACAATTCCATGGTTGGTGCAGCACTGTAAGACCACTCGATGGTACCACAATTCCATGGTTGGTGCAGCACTGTACAAGACCACCCTTTAACTGGTACCAATCAATTCCATGGTTGGTGCAGACTGTAAGACCACTCAATGGTACCACAATTCCATGGTTGGTGCAGCACTGTAAGACTACTTGATAGTGCTGCAAGTGCTAGAACATACATATAGATGAAAGCAGATATTATTAATGGCCTTAAAATCCAGAACAATCTCATGGCAGCTGACACAAGAAAGCCACGTTGGAATAGAGCCACTGCACAGTACCAGCTGTGAGAGCCGCGCTCAGCGTGATACTCTAGGTCATATGCTTTAAAAAGTCTAAGAACACATAGCCGAAGAACTAAACGACATTACCGCATCGTCGACTCTATTACTGAAGACTGCCTGCCTCGAGAGTGCGCAGTAATTGGAGAGTCAGCCAGGTATACGTACCTGTGCAGCGCGGACATAATTAGGTATCCTTGAAGTGTTTTTTTTTTAGACGTTGCCTAATTTTTTTTGTTTTGTTTTATTTTTTCTTTAAACTTTTCGATTTTGTTTAACTCGTAACTCAGGAACGCCTCATCTATTCGGCTTCAAATTTTCAACTCTAGTATACGGTAACGAGGAGCAAATTCTTGTAACAATTGACATGTTCACGTAACCTATGACCCAAGATGTTGAACTCATTCCCAGCATCCTGGAATGACTCGGATACCTTCCAAAACTCTCAGTGGCGGAGCTTCCAAAGTTCAAAAAAGTTGCCTCATATTTTAACGCAGCGGGAATAAAAGTCAGGTGTGAAGGCACAGATCAGCGGGAATAAAAGTCAGGTGTGAAGGCACAGATCAGCGGGAATAAAAGTCAGGTGTGAAGGCGCAGATCTGATCATTTTATGTATAGGGTGAAATATTATTCCCGTTAAATCAAGTTAAATAAATTTCAGTTTAGCTCTTCTGAACGACTTCAGCATTTAATGGCCTATGAATCTTAGGGAGAGGATAGTATCCATTAAATTTTGTGTGCGCACAGGCAAATTTGTTGATATGTAGTGAAATAGTAAAAAAAAAAAAATATGAATCGTTGGAACCTGTTCAGTAACTGGATAATAACTCGTCTGATACGTTTCAGAATGTCATCAATGTTGGTTACCTGAAGCCAAGGCTCGTGCTGCTCCTGCCTGGAATAAGTCCCAGTTTGCCATTTATATTTACTACTCGAGAATGCCTGATTCAGACTGCTTCAAATTTTTAATGCTGGTGTAATGTATCTTGGGCAAGATTCATGGCACTATTTACATGCATGGCTGACCTCAGTACAGTGTTACACTGGTCATTCCTGTATTTCGTTACCGTGTGACAGGTGGAGAGAGTCTCCCGTGTGACAGGTGGAGAGAGTCTCCCGTGTGACAGATGGAGAGTCTCCCGTGTGACAGGTGGAGAGAGTCTCCCGTGTGACAGGTGGAGAGAGTCTCCCGTGTGACAGGTGGAGAGAGTCTCCCGTGTGACAGGTGGAGAGAGTCTCCCGTGTGACAGGTGGAGAGAGTCTCCCGTGTGACAGGTGGAGAGAGTCTCCCGTGTGACAGGTGGAGAGAGTCTCCCGTGTGACAGGTGGAGAGAGTCTCCCGTGTGACAGGTGGAGAGAGTCTCCCGTGTGACAGGTGGAGACAGTCTCCCGTGTGACAGGTGGAGACAGTCTCCTCTGATCAACTTCACAATATCAACACTGGTGTCTCCTACTTACAAGAAAGTTGTTGTGTTTAATGGAGATTGTTGATCACATTTTTTCCCTTTTAATCTCGAAATGGCATAGTATTATTTTACGTTACAACATTATTTTGCCTTGATGCTGGTGAGGGGCTCTTGATCCAAGGAACTGTACTTATCTTTCCCTTGCTTTGACCGAATTTGAGTGTTTCTCATTTCACAGGCGCTATATGACCCCCTACGAGTTTCGCGCTTTCCTCTGATTAAAATATGGTAGTGAACGGCATCAATCATCAATGGTTGATGCAGCGTATCAACTGGATGGATCGTTTCATGGGTTTAGGCTGTGTAGGCACAGGTTTTGTTGAATTCTGTGCAATAACTGCAAAATGCATCTTCTGGTCGGCTTTAAACTTAACACTGATGTGTTTTCCTCACAGTAAACAATCTCTCGATGTCAGGTTGTGTAAGTTATCATCTGCCAGTTTTATTACTCAAATTAGTTTCTGTGAAATAATTGGACAATGTCTTTTCTGACCAGAAATAAGTCTCAGTGTTTGACTTTATTTGGTTATTTTGTGTGTCTATAACACGTGTGTGCCCTCAAGGCCAGTGTTAAACGCTGCTATGTTATGCACACTAAGCTTACATCAAACTTACTTTTGGCTTGTGTAGGTCATAATTTGCTATTTTGGAAGACATTGGAAAAATTGAAATAATGTTTTTCATCATAGTGTTGCATCTGATCAGCTTCAGTATTTGCATACTGACACCGTGATAATGCAACTTCTGGGCGGCTTCAAGATTAATGTGTTGTGTATTTTAGAATATTGGTCTCTGAAAGATTTTAGTTATGTTAGGTAAAAGGACACAAGTGCAACTAATGTGATATTTTATTATGGCAACGTTTCTCTCTCCAGGAACTTTGTCGAGAGCGAAACGTTGCTACAATAAACTGTCATATTAGTTGCACTTGTATCCTTTTACGTAGCATATCGTCGGTAATTCCACCAACATTATTAAAGGTTTTATTTAGAGTTGGTCTGTACATGTCTTAATTTATTAATTTCACTGAAGAAATTTGGATATTAGTTTTGCCCATGTTGACTTGTGAGTTCCTCTACTGACTTCCTTCATATCTTCAACACTAATATTTAACATCATTATCAACTCATTGCCCACTCTGTACTATTTTAGTCACGTTTATTGAGGTAGTTATGGAATAAGAGGGATACCTTCCTCTGATCATACAGCTGCCGAAATACATCTAGTTTATGTATGAGCCAGTATCTAGGAAAACCTTCATACTGGATGTGAAGGCTATGATAAACTTCACGTGCCCTACACATCAACTTAGACGCAAGGGCTAAATGCTGCGATACAAGATAGGTAAAGCGATAGACTGCGAGTGAGGTAACGCAGCAAGGGATAATAATCGAAAATCAGTCTTTATCAGTGTTGTAACCATTGGATAAGGTGGTATTGCAGTCCCTATCTCCTGACGAAGTCAACTTGTCTGGAACCAAAATCAGGTGGCCAGGTAGTATGTACCTGGGATCCTATAACATTTTGGACAATGATCTGGGCCTAAACTTGGCAAAGATTGGCCTATATGTGGTGCAGGCCAAGGAAGGCCAGGAAGAAGCTCGTTCTTAACACCTGCGGATGAATTTCTACGTCAGTTTCCTAAAATTCACTAAAAGAATTTAAAAACTGCCTAATCATTTGAAGGAATAAACCTACTTTTGCCACACTGTGGATGGGAAGTCTAAGTCTGACATGTCACTACATCTGACAAGAATGGGAAACGTTTTCCTCAGAATAGGGGGCTTTTTTTCAGCATATGGACATTTTTTTGTAGTAATAGAGGACATTTCTTGGCATAAATGTTCAATGTAAGATAAAGCTGAGAAACCGCTTGAGTCCCTCTTAAATTTTCCGAACCTTCGTATCTTAACATATTAAAGATATTTAACTCTTGTGTGTTAACATTAAGTTTGTATATTTTAAGAATAAAATCTAAATCATTCCTACCTAAACAATTGAAAGTTCTTTTTCAATAAACCTCGAGCAATAGTGTTCCCAGGAATTGCGGTGGTCATTTTTTTAATTTCGCGCGTGAAGTTAGTACCTAAATGCTCCGTGTGTCAGTAATTGAACAATTTACTTAAACGAGTACCTACATCAGATTAAACGAGTACCTACATCAGGTTAAACGAGTCACCTACATATCTCCCGTTAAACATAGGTTTAAACTGGATAAAGGAATTTTCAAGGTATCAGTTTTCATGGTAGCAATAAAATGCATTTGCAACAGTGGGTGCAGATGGTGAAGCAATAACAACACCCATAAGTTGCTTGTACAGAATATCACTAACAGTAAACAGAATCTGAAGTGGCTAATTTCAACAGACCTGTTATTTGTTTTATCTTTTCGTAAATACTAAAGTAAACTAGATATCCCCGTATTCCATAAGCCCACGCTCCTCTACCTCAATGCACGCAAAAAGTATAGTGGAGGGTGGTCATGAAATTCAATTGCAGTGAAATGTGGAAATACCTACACATCTATATATGTTTGTGCGTATGAATTTCTGCATGTGTATATACGTATATGCAAAATAACCACTGTGAAAAAATAGTGATTTCTCATATTATTATACTAGTTGAAGCTAGGCTATTTGTACTTTAGTTGAAGCTAGGCTATTTGTACTTTAGTTGAAGCTAGGCTGTTTGTACTCTAGTTGAAGCTAGGCTGTTTGTACTCTAGTTGAAGCTAGGCTATTTGTACTCTAGTTGAAGCTAGGCTGTTTGTACTCTAGTTGAAGCTAGGCTGTTTGTACTCTAGTTGAAGCTAGGCTGTTTGTACTCTAGTTGAAGCTAGGCTGTTTGCACTCTAGCATTGCAGTTGGTTTTGGTGGTGAAGCTGTGGGAGTTTCAAGGATCAACAAGGAAGACCATAACATGTTGCAGAGGCTATGGCTTACAGCCTAACTGAAAGAAAACGCCGATCTGTAATATCCCGGAGTCCTGGTAATCCTGCTGACCCCTTTGATTGGGTCACACTCAGTTCCAGCAAGAGTGGCGGAGGACCTCAGTTGGACGTCGAAATAAACAACCAATCTCTCTGTGTGTATTGTCAATAAGTGAGCATTCTGTCTGCATTGACAAGTGTTCATTACTCTCCAACAGACATTACACATACACACACACACATGTATTTGCTTGGACCTCATCCTTTCCGCAACATTGCAAGCTCCTGATGTGTTGATTGCAACATGAAAGGCCTAGAGCTATCATTCTACTCCCCGTGATTGTTTTTCACACACACACACACACACACACACACACACACACACACACACACACACACACACATATATATATATATATATATATATATATATATATATATATATATATATATATATATATATATATATATATATATATCATTTATGTTAATGTAAAAGTAATATTGTACCAAAGGAACCTTAGAAAACTTAACTAACCTTATTATAACAAGCACATTTTAATTTAGCCTAATCCAACTAAATATATTTTAGATAAGTTTACAAGAATTTGATAATAAACAAACACAATGAAATATATTTTTTCGTAAGGTTCGGAATGATTCTTGCAAAATTATTGCATACACAATTTTCGCTTGCCTTATTCGGCAAGAAGAGTGTTGCTATTTAAGCCAAAAATCTCAAGTTTTACCTATTCGGCACGATATATATATATATATATATATATATATATATATATATATATATATATATATATATATATATATATAATAACACTATGAAAATAGAAGAATTAGGCTTCAGACTATACATTATCAAGGAACTATGCATAGTTCCTTGATAATTGGTAGTCACAAAGCCTTGGAATGCTTCTATTTTTCATAGTGGTTGTTTTGCATATTTTGATATCACCTGTTTACTGTGATCTTTTTGCATATATATATATATATATATATATATATATATATATATATATATATATATATATATATATATATATATATATATATATATATATTATAATGTGTGTGCAGAGGATTGAAATTATACCCAATTATAAAATATCGTCCACACACTTTCTAGTATTTTGTATGTTATGTATAAATTTTATTCTGATTGACGAGGCTTTTATGTGCATCTGCCAGAGTAACAGCACCGTGTAATGCGTGTGTGTGTGTGTGCGTGCGTGCGAGCGAGCGAGTGCGTGCGTGTGTACGTGTGTGTGTGTACTCACCTAGTTGTGGTTGCAGGGGTCGAGTCACAGCTCCTGGCCCTGCCTCTTCACTGGTCGCTAATAGGTCACTCTTTCTGCTCCATGAGCTTCATCATACCTCTTAAAGCTATGTATGGATCCTGCCTCCACTACACTTCCCAGACTGTTCCACTTCCAGACAACTCCGTGACTGAAGAAATACTTCCTAACATCCCTGGGATTCAGCTGAGTCTTCAGCTTCCAATTGTGAACCCTTGTTGCTGTGTCCCATGACTGGAACATCCTGTCTCTGTCCACCTTGTCAATTCATATCAGTATTTTATATGTCGTTATCATATCCCCCCTCTCTTTCCTGTCCTCCAGTGTCGTCAGGGCGATTTCTCTTAACCTCTCTTCGTAGAATATGCCCCTTGGTTCCGGGACTAGTCTTGTTGGAAACCTTTGCTCTTTCTGTAATTTCCTTACATGCTTGGCCAGGTGTGTGTTCCAAACTGGTGCTACATACTCCGATATAGGCCTGACATACACGGTGTACAGGGTCCTGAACGATTCCTTATTGAGATGTCGGAATGCTATTCTTATGTTTGCTAGACGCTCATATGCTGCCGCAGTTATTTGGTTCATGTGCGCCTCAAGAGATGTGCCCGGTGTTATGGACACCCCAAGATCCCTTTCCTTGAGTGAGGTTTGTAGTCTCTGGCCCCCTAGACTGTACTCCGTCTGTGGTCTTCTTTGCCGTTCCCCAATCTTCATGACTTTTCACTTGGTGGGGTTGAACTCCAGGAGCCAGTTTCCGGACCAGGACTTCAGCCTGACCAGATCTCTTTGAAGTTTCGCCTGGTCCTCGTCCGATTGAATCCTTCTCATCAACTTCACATCATCTGCAAACAGGGACCCTGAGTCTATTCCTTCCGTCATGTCGTTCACATACACCAGAAACAGCACCGGTCCTAGGACTGACCCCGTGGAACCCCGCTCGTCACCGGCGTCCACTCTGACACCTCGTCACGTACCATGACTCGCTGCTGTCTTCCTGACAGGTATTCCCTGATCCATTGCTCTTAACCCTCGTGGTCCTTGCTATATCGTACCTGCTCTCAAAACTTTGTATGAATCTTGCCTCCACCACTCCTTCGTCAAGGCCATTCTGATTCTCGACCACCCTGAGGCTGAAGAAATACTTCTTAATATCTATGTACATTTAACTTCCAGTTTTGCCTCGAGTGCCTGTTATCTGCCTGTACAGCAGCCTTTCTCCTCTCTTCCCTCTCAATTCTTCAAGTATTTTGCATGTTATTATGTCTTCCCTGGTTCTTGCATCCTTCAATGTTTTTGGTTCAATTCCTTAAACAACTTCCCTTTGCGCATACTCCTTAGTTCTGCAACTAGCCTCTTTGTATATCTCCAGGGGCGGATCTACTAGGAAAGTAATGAAGCTTAAACTTCAGGGCCCCTAATCCCGCAGGGCCCCAGAAGCGACTTAGTCACACAATGCTAAAATAACAATCATTCGAAATGTAATAGAAGTATTATCGAAATAAAACACCACAAAAAATGTAATGTAGAAACAAGAAGAATATGAACTTAGTACATTCTTTGTATACAAATATCACGAAATAACACCAATTCACTTGACATAATCCTTACGTCACAATTATATGTATTAAACTGTTTTCTATGTTCTACTCTGTATATGTCCAGGCACGCAGTATACGCATAAGCTATAAGGAAAACCATACTAAGTTGTGTACTACACACCTTAGTATGGACAGTTTGCAGCTGTCCATGTACTTCACATGGACAGCTGCACACTCATGTTCATGGTAAATTTGATCTGCAACAAGTGTATTTCCCACCGCTTGGCCGATTGCCAGCACATTTGCAAAGTTCTTTGCATTCTTCAGTTACTATGTTCAAGTTAGTCTAGTGTACACTCCATGAGGCACTCGGTTCGCATCCTTCCATTTCTGTTTACGACGCCAAAATAGTTGTTTATTATTACTTCCCATTATTGAATTCTTGTTGATTTTCTCCGGTAAATCCTTCTTTCTCTCCTTGCTCCTCCGTCCATCTCCAGATCTTTTGGTATTAAACAAGTTACTGAAACTGGCTTGTTCCTCCTGGTGTTCTGGTTGTCTTCTTCAGTATGGAAACACTGAAACTGGCTTGTTCCTCCTGGTGTTCTGGTTGTCTTCTTCAGTATGGAGACACTGAAACTGGCTTGTTCCTCCTGGTGTTCTGGTTGTCTTCTTCAGTATGGAGACACTGAAACTGGCTTGTTCCTCCTGGTGTTCTGGTTGTCTTCTTCAGTATGGAGACACTGAAACTGGCTTGTTCCTCCTGGTGTTCTGGTTGTCTTCTTCAGTATGGAGACACTGAAACTGGCTTGTTCCTCCTAGTGTTCTGGTTGTCTTCTTCAGTATGGAGACACTGAAACTGGCTTGTTCCTCCTGGTGTTCTGGTTGTCTTCTTCAGTATGGAGACACTGAAACTGGCTTGTTCCTCCTAGTGTTCTGGTTGTCTTCTTCAGTATGGAGACACTGAAACTGGCTTGTTCCTCCTGGTGTTCTGGTTGTCTTCTTCAGTATGGAGACACTGAAACTGGCTTGTTCCTCCTGGTGTTCTGGTTGTCTTCTTCAGTATGGAGACACTGAAACTGGCTTGTTCCTCCTAGTGTTCTGGTTGTCTTCTTCAGTATGGAGACACTGAAACTGGCTTGTTCATCCTGGTGTTCTGGTTGTCTTCTTCAGTATGGAGACACTGAAACTGGCTTGTTCCTCCTAGTGTTCTGGTTGTCTTCTTCAGTATGGAGACACTGAAACTGGCTTGTTCCTCCTGGTGTTCTGGTTGTCTTCTTCAGTATGGAGACACTGAAACTGGCTTGTTCCTCCTAGTGTTCTGGTTGTCTTCTTCAGTATGGAGACTACATCTATAATTTTCCAGATGTGTGGCTGCTCGCCTTCCTATCGTGACTTGTTAAAGAGCCTTGATAAAGGATCACTAAATAATTCTGGTTCTTCGGTAGCCATGGTGAGGTTTTATTGGTCATAATAATTATGTTGTATCTAATTTCTTTAATAATTTCAGTACTTCGTTCTTTGTGGTTTGGATGGGTTCTAAGTTCTGAGGTTTGGTTTAACTCTGGTTGTTTACTGATAATTACTCTTGACTAGAGTTTCGATTTTCAAATCTGATGAAACATTGTAATTAAACTGCTTCTCTACCTCCGTCATTCTTGTGTAGTTGTTTCTACCTCTGCTCTTTCCATAGCTATGATCTTTTTTTCATGCCCCTTTTGCTCCTCTTCGTTTCTTTGTCTGTTTTCCTCTTCCTCTTCTCGTATTTGTTATAGATGTCTTCGTCGTCTCACTGTATTATCCTAGAATCTCTTGTTTTGACTGTTCACTTAGTTTTTATTGTTTTTTCTTCAAGAAATTCCTCGTTCCTTTGTAGAGTTCATCTTTGTAGTTTGATTTATGTTGTGTCATTCCCTTCGTCTTCGTCTCCAGCCTCACTTCCCTAAATAATCAAATTTTAGTAGTACGTGGTTATTGGCCCTCTAGTGGTTATCATTACAGAGGGTTTTTTCAATGAGATAATAGCTTAATGAGACAAACAGGTCACTTTTCGCTGGTTGCTGATCACTTTCATTGTCCACATCTTCTCGTATTGGCTTATGAAGCTCCTAATTGCTACTTCCATGAGTTGTGCTCTCCACGTTACCTATTTCTTGCGAGGGTTCCAGATCTCCTAATTGATTTCCCTGTGGTTAAAATTTGTTAGAATAAAAACCTTCGCATTGATTCTTGCTTTTTTCTGCTGCTTTGTTACATATATTGTGACTTTATTGTTCTCATCATACTCTTCCCTCGATCTTTTGTTGCTCAGCGGAGGATTATGTGATACATCCAGTATTTCCTTAAACCCTCAAGTCAACATTGTTATTCCTAAGTAGTCTACACACTATTTTGTCTAAGTTTTTTTTTAACTCCTGCAAGCTACATTAGGAGTGTCATCCCACCTTCCCTGTTCTCTCTCTGTCTGTCTCTGTCTCTCTCTCTCTCTCTCTGTCTGTCTGTCTGTCTCTCTCGGGACGACATGAAAAGAACCAGGAAAATTTGTGTTATTTTTGCCGTGAGATTTGTTTCCACTGTGGTAATGATGTCTGGACTATGTTCTCTTGTAATTAATTTCAGTTCCCAGATCTCGTTTGAGATACAATCTGAATTTATGCATCTGACTCTGATGTTTACATACTTTACCACTAATTGTGTCGTCTCTTTTATTTCCTGAGATTTCAGTCTGAGGAGATATTGTGTGATGTTTCACTGAGGAATGGAGGGGGATTGTAGTAAATATGTGGAGTGTGTATGTAGGGACGAGTAATGGCATGTAGTGCAGGGATGAGCAATGGCATGTAGTGCAGGGATGAGCAATTGCATGTAGTGCAAGGATGAGCAATTGCATGTAGTGCAGGATAAACAAGGGTGGAAAGCAAGGGCAGAGTGGTGAGCGATGTGGGAGGAACAAGGAGGAAGAAAAGTGACGGAGTTGGCGTTATGGAGAAGCAATGTTTTTATATTTTGGATGCGGGAGATGAAGTGATAGACAGGGAAAAGGAGATTAGGTTGGGGGTAGAGGAGGAATTATAGAATGGGTAGCTGGAGGGACGGTTCAAAAGGACAGCTGGGACGTGAAGAGGATAGAGTGGGTTGGGATTAGTGCTAGGATATGGGACAACTGTTTTAAAGGGGGGAAGGGAATATTTACTCTACTGTATTAGGAATATCTTGTAATTCTATTGGTTTTATACTTTGGTGTTGGTTAGGGAAGGGAAGTTTTCAGGGTGGAATTCAGAGGGAATAATTTGGTACTTATCCTGTGGGTTGACTCTGACTTCTGATTTTTTCTCCTTAAGATAGTTACCTCGGTGAAATTCGTTGCCTCTCCCTTCCACTACCCCCGTTCTCTCCCAACCATCTTTCATCCTCTCTCTCTGACCTCTAATCGTTCATCTTTATATAGACATTGAATTTTATTGACCCCTCTCAAAGACAACCTCTCCTCGGCAGAAGGTTTTGGCCCATCTTGTTGCAAGCAGTACATAGTAGCAGCCTACTCCTGACACTCGTGTCAGCCCTTAGCAAACTTTGAAGTTCATGAGGTGCTTCAACACTCACGTCTCACCAAGTAGTTTATCACTACTTCACCAGTTGGTGAAGTTTGCTTCACAATTCTCCCAAGATTAAAATCATAATAGCACATCCTCTGGAAGACTTACTTGGTTTCCCATGGGCCGTCATATCTTTTTTTGTGTTTTTAGGGGGCTTCTTGCCCCATTTTCACATTTGGAGCAAATGTTGCCTTAACTCCTGTTGCCATCTCATCCTAATATCCTATATCTGAGATGATTCTCACTATCCCTCCTCTTTCATTACAAAATTTTTGTCATTTTCTCCCTCTTTCCATCCTTTACCTTCCTCAGTTATAGTCTCTCTCTCTCTCTCTCTCTCTCTCTCTCTCTCTCTCTCTCTCTCTCTCTCGCTCTCTCTCTCACTCAGTTCACCCTCTTTGCTTCTTCAGTTAACTTCTTGGCACTGTCAGACCTTCTTGAGCTGTTCAATGATTAGTGAGCAGAATTCATAATCACATCGCCCACTGATGATCTCTACCTCCACATTCACCCTAATCATTTTTTTTTTTTTTGGCTTCGTGTCCAAAAGAGGCAAGTGTGCTCCGCCAATGAGTGCTCCTGAGCGTCCTTGCACACCTCCTAGCACACACACTACCTCAGTTAGGTCTTAAGTCACACTTGGTGACTCTAGTAGTCTCCTAACGATATTTTTCTTCCGTTGCGGCCTAGAAGTCGCACATCTATCATCACATTTTTCCAAATTTTCCCTTTGGAATTTTCAGTATGTTTTACCACTTATTTTTTGCATCATATTTAATGTTTCATTTCGTCTGACAATCCATTAAAATAGAAACATCAGGTCAAGTACTGATCCTTATGGTACCTTGATGCTGACGTGTTCCCTGAGAACATTTTTATTTTTATTGATCTATATTTTCCTTCCCCCAAAAAAATAATCTGTAATAGTTTATGTTTTAGTCTTCGTATGTTTTTGAAATTCTGTATTCGTCTTTTCATGTGAAACTTCATTGATGGTTCTCTTGAAATGTAAATACAAATAATCTTGATATACATTCCATTGTTAAATTAGTTGTGTAACGTCACGTGATGTGTAGGAATTTGTTTATTGAAAACCAAACTGTTTTACCTGTTAGAGATTCTTCCCAAATGTTCAACCAATTTTTTTAATAGTTTTCTCCATTAGTGTTACCACAGTGCCTGTAAGTGGGACAAGTTTGTAGGGCCTTCACTGTATGGCTACAGTGCTTCCTATTTTCCAGTTATCCGACAGTTTTTGTCTTGAAATGATGTAAAAAAAAATCCAGAGTGGATAACTTTGTTCTTCAGCCCATTGGTTTCAAAACATTGTTGTCTTGTTGTTCTTGCTTGTCAGCATTCAATAGCAGTTTTTTTTTTTTTTTTTTTGCTTTGTAAATCAGGGAACGGATGAGCTTCGAACCCATAGCGAGTGAATCCTAATACTCGCAAAGCCTAAAACTCCTAAAACTTATGGCAAGTGAGTTTTAGGACCCATTTGCCATGTATTCGTGTTATTACGATTTCGTGAGCCATTTTTTTTTTATCTTGTGACATTTCAGTGTCTCTTACTTTAGTTGCCTTTTTTAGAGTTAATTATCCCCTAAGTTGTTCTCTTCTGTCAGCACATTTTTCGACTTCATATTTAATATCTCACTTTTTTTTTAATATTTCTGTGTTTTTGTCGAAGTCGTCCTTCACTCTTTGTATCTTGTCTTTCACGTACAGTTTTTTTTTCTTTCTTTTTTACAAATTTAAATAAAAGATTGGGCTCGGTCGTGCTCTTGCTCACTATTTCTTTTTCAAATTCTCCTTTTCTCCTTCCTCCTCATTCCTGTGTACATTTCTAACTTCTTTAATTATCTCGTAAACCTCTGGTTCCACATACTTCTTGTATTGGTTTTAAGTTCTTTTACTTATATTGTTCTTCCTTCCATGTTTACTTATGTTTCTGGACGCTTATGTCTGTCAATGATAATATTTTACTATATTTTATTTTTCTGAAATGTTTTCTTAAATTATCATTTTTTTCTTATAATCTCGTCGTTCTTGTCTTGATTTGTTTGTGTTTTCGTTCGTATTTAGCAACAAAATTTTTTTTTTTTTTTTTTTTTTTCGTATTTAGCAACAAAATTGTTTTGTTTGTGGGTTTTTTCGTATTTAGCAACAAAATTGTTTTGTTTGTGTTTTCTTTCTTTAGCAACAAAATTGTTTTGTTTGTGGGTTTTTTCGTATTTAGCAACAAAATTGTTTTGTTTGTGTTTTCTTTCGTATTTAGCAACAAAATTGTTTTGTTTGTGTTTTCTTTCGTATTTAGCAACAAAATTGTTTTGTTTGTGTTTTCTTTCATATGTAGCAACAAAATTGTTTTGTTTGTGTTTTCTTTCATATGTAGCAACAAAATTGTTTTCCTCCACATTGAGTTCCAATCATTCGTGCTGCAACTTCCTCTTGTATCGACCACTGTGTTTAATGTGCTGACTTATAAAACGAACTTAACTGCAGTGAAGAATCTACATGACCATTTATTTTCTCTTCCAAAAATATCAGTTGCTTAAATACTTTTTTGGGGGGGGCTGAAATCCCTGAATACAATTAATTTTGCCCCGTCACGGACACGTTTCATTACAATTCTGTTGGTGTATTACCCAGTGTCTCATTCATCTACCCAGTGTCTCATTCATCTACCCAGTGTCTCATTCATCTTGTCATATTATTCTCACGTGGTGTTAACTGGTCGGTCTGAATGCATTTACTGTATTTTTTTTTAGTTTTAGTTTTCGCTTAGAATTTCTCCTAATAAAAATTTGACCGTGTTTTGGATTTAAAATTCTGTAACATGTGTTTCTCTTATTAATATTAATAGAATTCCTTACCGTCCTACTGTCCTTTTCCTTTGGACTTTTTCTCTCAAATTCTTCCACATTTAGAACACTTTTTCATGTTTCCAGTTTGACAATGTCAGGTTTCTTCTCGTATTTAATGTCCGGTAAGTACGTCGTGTCTTGTATACGAATTGTCTTGCTCCATTGTACAATTCGTATATAACAGAAGGGACGATATACCGTTTTAGATATGCAGGTTTTTTCGTGAGAGATGTCAGTTCAGGAGTGATAGTAACTCCAGCTCAGCTGGAACAAAACCTTTAAAAAAACCTCGTACTTGATGAACCCTTGCTGGAATACTTGATAACATCCCCACTGAAGTCTCCCAGGTGAGGGTGGCACATTTCAAAGGCTTGTATGTGACCCATCCTGTGTGACGGGACATGACGAAGTATAGTCAGGATTTCTTCCCACTGTGTAACCATCATATAGAATACAGTACACTACTCTTGTATCACATTTTATTTAATGAATTTTTTTTAGTTTTGTTCACCCGACTTCGTAATAATGTCGAAAGTTAGTACACATTGGTTACTTGCTTCTATTGGCGGGTCATAGTTAATCTTTTCAATATATGTGTTAGGATGAATACTAGATCTAACACCTACATCTTATTTCGTTTGATCTCGTTCTAACTTGTTCCTTAACTTGCTGATTTTGAAAGTTCTTTTTTTTTTGTAGTGTTAAAATCTGAATCTTCATATAAACAGTATTTACTTTTGTTTTTAATGGAAATATGACAGGTGCTTCATCAATACCTTCACCTAGGTCGTGACAGGTGCTTCATCAACACCTTCACCTAGGTCGTGACAGGTGCTTCATCAACACCTTCACCTAGGTCGTGACAGGTGCTTCATCAACACCTTCACCTAGGTCCTGAAGCTCATTTAAATTATTTTCACCTAACTTATTACATAATATAATAATTTCTCCACTTAGCTCGCTGCATTATAAACATTCCTTCACCTAGTTCATCGCATTATAAACATTTCTTCATCTATTTCACTGCATTATAAACATTCCTTCATCTATTTCACTGCATTATAAACATTTCTTCATCTATTTCACTGCATTATAAACATTCCTTCACCTAGTTCATCGCATTATAAACATTCCTTCATCTATTTCACTGCATTATAAATATTTCTTCATCTATTTCACTGCATTATAAACATTTCTTCATCTATTTCACTGCATTATAAACATTTTTTCATCTATTTCACTGCATTATAAACATTCCTTCACCTAGTTCATCGCATTATAAACATTCCTTCATCTATTCCACAGCATTATAAACATTTCTTCATCTAGTTCATCACATTATAAACATTTCTTCATCTAGTTCATTACATTATAAACATTTCTTCATTTATTTCACTGCATTATAAACATTTCTTCATCTATTTCACTGCATTATAAACATTTCTTCATCTAGTTCATTACATTATAAACATTTCTTCATCTAGTTCATTACATTATAAACATTTCTTCATCTAGTTCATTACATTATAAACATTTCTTCATCTAGCTCATTACATTATAAACATCTTCATCTAGCTCATTACATTATAAACATTTCATGTAGCTCACTGCTTTATAAACATTTCATCTACCTCACTGCATTATAAACATCTTCATTTAGCTCACTGCATTATTAACATTTCTTCATTTAGCTCACTGCATTATAAACATATCTTCATGTAGCTCACTGCATTATTAACATTTCTTCATTTAGCTCACTGCATTATAAACATATCTTCATCTAGCTCACTGCATTATTAACATTTCTTCATTTAGCTCACTGCATTATAAACATATCTTCATCTAGCTCACTGCATTATTAACATTTCTTCATTTAGCTCACTGCATTATAAACATATCTTCATCTAGCTCACTGCATTTAGTAAAGTTCTTCACGTAGCTCATTAATTAAACTCATCTGCCTCCCATACAGTCTAGGTTGCGTCCCAATGTGATCATCTGTCTGTTTTATTATTTTCCAGCAACTTTCGTATCAAACCATTTCTAGTTGTTTACCTTTACAATGTCAGGATATTTTCACTCGTCCAACATTTGTACAGATGGTGTGTACTCCGAGGTGTTCTAAGTCACGTTGTACATAACGTTCTAAAGTATCCTTTAAGGATGTACGAGGCTGGGAAAGCCTGGCACTTGCTGATACTGACCTTACTATGTTGATGTGCACCTCGGGCGACTTGGTCGACCTGATGAAGTATTACATCCTCCTTAAACTGGACTTAATGTCCTCTCTCCCGTTTCCTTCTCCGATAAGATTTTCTTAGCAGTGTTCATATTAAACTCGAATATCTCTCT
The DNA here is from genome assembly GCA_009830355.1 of Cherax destructor. Classification (NCBI taxonomy): domain Eukaryota; kingdom Metazoa; phylum Arthropoda; class Malacostraca; order Decapoda; family Parastacidae; genus Cherax; species Cherax destructor. The sequence continues at coordinate 297,259 of WNWK01000895.1, forward strand.
GGCATATTGGTTATGTAAATCAGAAACAGCAGTAGTCATTGATCCCTTGCCTGCTCTAGTTAGTACTCTCCTCCATCCTTACGTATCCTCTCCTGTAGTCATTTTATTTTACCCTGACCCACAATAGTGTTCCTCCTGTTCTTCCAGCTTGTGCATCAGTCTCTAGTTGAAAACTATGTACAGTGCTTCTTGCATTCCATGGATTTGCAGTCCGACCATCCGTGGCTCTTGCTATAAACCTGCCATAGAACTCCAGCTGGTTCACAAGACAACTTCTGCTCCATAAACTTATGATGATCTTGTCTGAAAAAAAAGGTATCTCCAGTACAAGTGTTACAATAACTTCTTTGTATTTTCTGCAGAACTTTGACATTATGTAAGTCAGAGATGATAATCTGTAGTTGAGTTGCTCTTCTTCAGTGCCCTACTTGAACGTTCAGTGCCCTACTTGAACGTTCAGTGCCCTACTTGAACGTTCAGTGCCCTGCTTCAACGTTCAGTGCCCTACTTGAACGTTCAGTGCCCTACTTGAACGTTCAGTGCCCTGCTTCAACGTTCAGTGCCCTACTTGAACGTTCAGTGCCCTGCTTCAACGTTCAGTGCCCTACCTGAACTTTCAGTGCCCTGCTTCAACGTTCAGTGCCCTACTTGAACGTTCAGTGCCCTGCTTCAACGTTCAGTGCCCTACTTGAACGTTCAGTGCCCTGCTTCAACGTTCAGTGCCCTGCTTCAACGTTCAATGCCCTGCTTCAAGTTTAGGGCCTTACTTGAACGTTCAGTGCCCAACTTGAACGTTCAAAGCCCTGCTTGAACGTTTAGGGCCCTGCTTGAACGTTCAGTCCCCTGCTTGAACGTTCAGTCCCCTGCTTGAACGTACATTACCACCTCTCCAGTACTCTCTTGTCTGATGAACTTTCTCAGTCTATTCTCACTACGCTGAGTATTTTTTTCTTATCGTACTTAAAATAAATTTACGGCCTTTCATCGATTCTTGATGACCTGTGTAGGTCCAGTAAGTCAAAAGCCAGGGAATCAGGACACCTTTCGGACACAGGACAATGACATTAATATGGGCGTTCTTAACTCTTCCTAAGCCAAGCTGTACTCATGTCAGTGTAAAGAAAATAGCAATTAAGAGGCCTATTAAATATTTTAACAGTTTAATCAAGCCTAATGCTAGCATATACCTGCAAGCTGAACGTTCTATACACACGTAGTGTATGCTTGGTTCCCTGCGCACCAAGTTACAATCCAACGATTATAATTCCTAGAACCACCAGCTAGAGGAGGAGGAGTCAGCATGGCTCACGACCAGCTAGAGGAGGAGGAGTCAGCATGGCTCACGACCAGCTAGAGGAGGAGGAGTCAGCATGGCTCACGACCAGCTAGAGGAGGAGGAGGAGTCAGCATGGCTCACGACCAGCTAGAGGAGGAGGAGGAGTCAGCATGGCTCACGACCAGCTAGAGGAGGAGGAGGAGTCAGCATGGCTCACGACCAGCTAGAGGAGGAGGAGGAGTCAGCATGGCTCACGACCAGCTAGAGGAGGAGGAGGAGTCAGCATGGCTCACGACCAGCTAGAGGAGGAGGAGGAGTCAGCATGGCTCACGACCAGCTAGAGGAGGAGGAGGAGTCAGCATGGCTCACGACCAGCTAGAGGAGGAGGAGGAGTCAGCATGGCTCACGACCAGCTAGAGGAGGAGGAGGAGTCAGCATGGCTCACGACCAGCTAGAGGAGGAGGAGGAGTCAGCATGGCTCACGACCAGCTAGAGGAGGAGGAGGAGTCAGCATGGCTCACGACCAGCTAGAGGAGGAGGAGGAGTCAGCATGGCTCACGACCAGCTAGAGGAGGAGGAGGAGTCAGCATGGCTCACGACCAGCTAGAGGAGGAGGAGGAGTCAGCATGGCTCACGACCAGCTAGAGGAGGAGGAGGAGTCAGCATGGCTCACGACCAGCTAGAGGAGGAGGAGGAGTCAGCATGGCTCACGACCAGCTAGAGGAGGAGGAGGAGTCAGCATGGCTCACGACCAGCTAGAGGAGGAGGAGGAGTCAGCATGGCTCACGACCAGCTAGAGGAGGAGGAGGAGTCAGCATGGCTCACGACCAGCTAGAGGAGGAGGAGGAGTCAGCATGGCTCACGACCAGCTAGAGGAGGAGGAGGAGTCAGCATGGCTCACGACCAGCTAGAGGAGGAGGAGGAGTCAGCATGGCTCACGACCAGCTAGAGGAGGAGGAGGAGTCAGCATGGCTCACGACCAGCTAGAGGAGGAGGAGGAGTCAGCATGGCTCACGACCAGCTAGAGGAGGAGGAGGAGTCAGCATGGCTCACGACCAGCTAGAGGAGGAGGAGGAGTCAGCATGGCTCACGACCAGCTAGAGGAGGAGGAGGAGTCAGCATGGCTCACGACCAGCTAGAGGAGGAGGAGGAGTCAGCATGGCTCACGACCAGCTAGAGGAGGAGGAGGAGTCAGCATGGCTCACGACCAGCTAGAGGAGGAGGAGGAGTCAGCATGGCTCACGACCAGCTAGAGGAGGAGGAGGAGTCAGCATGGCTCACGACCAGCTAGAGGAGGAGGAGGAGTCAGCATGGCTCACGACCAGCTAGAGGAGGAGGAGGAGTCAGCATGGCTCACGACCAGCTAGAGGAGGAGGAGGAGTCAGCATGGCTCACGACCAGCTAGAGGAGGAGGAGGAGTCAGCATGGCTCACGACCAGCTAGAGGAGGAGGAGGAGTCAGCATGGCTCACGACCAGCTAGAGGAGGAGGAGGAGTCAGCATGGCTCACGACCAGCTAGAGGAGGAGGAGGAGTCAGCATGGCTCACGACCAGCTAGAGGAGGAGGAGGAGTCAGCATGGCTCACGACCAGCTAGAGGAGGAGGAGGAGTCAGCATGGCTCACGACCAGCTAGAGGAGGAGGAGGAGTCAGCATGGCTCACGACCAGCTAGAGGAGGAGGAGGAGTCAGCATGGCTCACGACCAGCTAGAGGAGGAGGAGGAGTCAGCATGGCTCACGACCAGCTAGAGGAGGAGGAGTCAGCATGACTCACGACCAGCTAGAGGAGGAGGAGTCAGCATGGCTCACGACAGTAGAAGTACCTTCTCCCTCATTGAGCCACACGCGTCCGTCACTTTTATATACAAAACTGACAGCTCAGAGCCCCATAAACTGAGCAGTCGTACCAGACATCCCCGTCACATAATTACTAATAATCCCTACATCATGAGAGAGAGCTTCCTCGCAAGAAGGAAAGGAAGCTGTTGATCTGATGCATGTAACAGCCAGTCTTTTCAACTCCATCTCTGCTGGTATGAAAACACTGAAGTTCTCCGGCTGGCGAACACGCAGCGCAATGATTGACGTATTCCATCCTGTGTGCTGGAATGCGAAAGGGAAACAAATTTAGATTTTTGTTCCCAATATGTGGCTGTCATAGTACCAGGGTTGCTACATAATGTTGATACACAAATCACTCACACATAGAGAGAAAAGCTCACGACGACGTTTCATGCCAATTTTGACTATTTACAAAGTCACACTAACACAAAAGAGAGAGAGGAACTCCCTCTTTATTGTGATAGTGTGACTTTGCAAATGGTCCAATTCGGACCGAAACTTCGTAGTGAAGTTTTCTCTATCTGTGTTCGGTTATTTCTATATTGTTCCGGTCACGGTATTGTGCCTTTCTGGTCTAAATAATGTTGATGTACCTGATTTTGCTAAAAAAAAAAATTGACCCAGGTTCTCTTTCTCTCTCCTGTCTCTGTCTTTGTTTACTTGTCTTTGTTTACTGTCTCACTGAGTCTCGTTAATCCATCCTAAGTATTATAATGTCTTTCAGTTCTTTAATACTTTCTAACAATACACAAATGACCCGAACATAGGAGAAAGAAACTTATAACTACGTTTCGGTCCGATTTGGAACATTAACTAGTGTGTTTGACTAGTTATTGGTCCAAATCGGACCGAAACGTCTCCCATGTACTGGTTATTTGTCATTTTCTAATAATGCCACTTAACTTTTTCCTATTCCATGCCTTACCGCTTCCAATTCCTTCTCCTTTCTGGTTCCTTCTCTCAGTTCCTTGAAACTCTCCTTCGGATTGCTCCCCGTCTCATTGCTAATCCTATTATCCATCTCTGCTAACGTCTCCTCCCATAACTTTTAGGCTTTCTTCCCTGCCATCACATTCATGTCTAATTCCTTCTTGCGCAAACTGCGTTCGTTTCTGGCTTCCATTATCCTGCCAACCTATTAATGCTAGTCCATCAACAGTGTTTACCAAGCGAGGTTCACCTCTTGTGAGCCAACAGTTTTTCCTTCTAACAACAGATGTGTGTATGTGGTATTCTTCTTGTTTGCGCTGGTATCTGGTAACTTTTACACCAGGTCACCCTTGTGTGTCTATGCAGGTTCCTACGTCAGATCATCCCGTCTATGTCAGATCATCCCGTCTATGTCAGATCACCCCGTCTATGTCAGATCACGTCTACGTCAGCTTATGTCTACGTCAGATCACGTCTACGTCAGGTCATGTTTACGTCAGATCATGTCTCACACATGTTATGTTATTGTCTGAACTAAAATACCTCACTCAGAGTGGGGTTTGCACGTCCTCTCCTCTCGTCCTCGCCTATATGTCGAGTCTCAGCTCCGACCGCTATTAGTTCACACACTATTCTCAAACTGTGTTGTTTCCTTCTTCAACCACTTCGCTGTTCAGATCGTTCTACTTCTTGACTACTCTGAAGCTGAAGAAATACTTCCTAACATCCCTATGATTTATCCAGGTTTGTAACTTACAGCTGTGCCCTTGTGTTCCTGTTCCCCGCCTCTCGAAACGTTTGTCTCTCTATATTCACCAGTTCCTTTTAGAATGCTTTGTTATAATACCCCTAGTCTTTCTGTCCTTTAATGTCATCAATTATATATCCCTTAGTCTTTCCTCATAGTTCATATTCCTTAGCTCCGGGACTAATCTCGTTGCAAACCTCTGCCTTTTTTAATAGGTTGACATGTTTTATCAGGTGTGATGTTGCATCCTGCAGGATGGGCATGACGTGTGCCGCATATAGTGTCGTGAAATACTCTTTGCTGAGAGTCCTAAAAGTTAATCTTAGATTTAGCAAATGCACATGTGCGGAAAATGTTATTCAGCTGATGTGTACGTCTGACTTTGTGCTGGGTTCTATGCTCACCTCGAGGTCCTTTTCCTTGCAGACTTTTTTATCGGAGTCTGTACTCAGGTACTGGTTTTTTGTTCTCCAATTTTCATAACTCTGTATTTACTGGGACTGAATTCCAATAACCACTTGTCAGACCAATATCGCAGCTTGTGCAGGTCCGTCTGTAGCTTGTCCAGGTCCGTCTGTAGCTTGTCCAGGTCCGTCTGTAGCTTGTCCAGGTCCGTCTGTAGCTTGTCCTTGTCCTTTCATGTTTTTTTTTTCTGAACAGTGTCATGTGACGTGGTGCATGTATTGTGGCTGGTGGCTCAGATAACATTGCAGGTCCTCGTAGTGATCTCTGTGGAAGTCCACTTGTCACACTGGCCAGTCAATCACCGGTTCCTTCGTCTTAGCTATTCCTTGATCCATTGTAGTGCTTTTCCCTTTTAATCCTGCCCGCTCCTCCAGCTTCTCTCGCACTTCCTCGCACATTATTGTCTCAGATGCCATAATTATTACAGTCCAAGAATATGCTGGTTGTCGTGTATGATGCCGCTCCTTCACAGCTGCTCCATCAAAACTATTGTGTTCGTCTTCGCTGGTAACTTGCATAAATATGCATGTCAGTGACACTGGGCAGTAGTTTAACGTACGTGTGTGTGTGTGTGTGTGTGTATGTATTCGCCTATTTACAGTTGCAGAGGTCGAGTCTTTGCTCTTGACTCTATCTCATAAGCGGCTTTTACCAGTTTAGTTCCTCCTTGTTTCTAAAATCCTATCGTATCTGAAGCTGAAAATGGGGTTTGCTTCCAGCGCTTCTTCATCCAGGTCATTCCAGTTCTAGGCTGAAAAAATACTTTCTGACATCCTTATCTTTAATTACCAATTATGACGTCGTGTACTCATTTCCCGCCTCTCGATCAGTCTATCCATGTTAAACTTTTAAAATCTACTTTTTTTAGCATCATTATCATGTTCCCTTTGATCCTGTTAACCTCTAATGTCATTAAGTTCACTTAGTTTAGGCTCGCCTCTCAGCTCATTAACTCCGGGACTAGTTTTGTTGCGAGTCTTCACACTTTGTTTCCTCTCATGATTTATCAGATGTGGGTTACAGTCTGGTTCTACGTACTCAAAGTTAAACTTGATATTTGTCTTATATAATGTCTTGAATGTTTTTTTTTTTTTTAAATTCCCAAAAGTTAATCTTAATTTCATCAAAAGTGAATTTGCTGTAAATTTTGTTCTAATGATGATCACTGACATTATGCTCGGTATTATGCTCATCTCTACGTCCTTTTTCATTAGCAAGGTTGTACAGCCTCTGTTTTTCGAGTTTGTACGTAGTTTCCATTAAATTTGATCTCCATAAATTTTCATAACTTTGCATTTTCTGGACATGTTCTTTAATAGTCAGTTGTCTGACCAATCATGCAGTTAGTCCAGGACTTGTTTTAGCCTATCTGCGTCAGTTTCGCATCATGTGTGAATGGGGACACATCCAATGCTGTTTCTCTCATCATGTCGTTCACTTATCCCAGAAACAGTAATGGTCCCAGTAGCAGTCCTCGTGAAGCACCACTTGTCATGCTTACTCAGAGTTCTCTTGCCAAATGATTGCTCTTAGTCTCCTCCCTAAAGTGGTCATCGCTTAACAAGCCTTCGCTTAGTGGAATTTCAGTTAACGACCAAAATGTAAAAAAACTTGGACCCTTCCTCCATTTCACGATAAGTTCAGTCTTATTTAACAATAAAAAATTTCGGGTGGTATTATCACAGCCCCCCTTGATGTTTTCACAATATCTAGGTAAATATCACATTCATCTGGTGTGTTGACATTCATGAGAAAAGCTTAAAAAAGCAGAAAAGATATTTAGGAGAGAGAAATTGAATAATTTAAGAAACCATAAGTCATGAAATACCCCAAGTTTTGAAAACCACAAGCTTCCTCTTCTATTTTTTTAACAGTTTTCTTCCATTCCAGACCCACAGCAGTAATTTCTGCACGTCCACAACACTACTCTTTGTCTTGATATTTTTCCTTGTGTTTCTTTGCGCAAGTGTCGCTCAGTGTTACCAGGTATTGTTTAACTGGAAGTACCGTCCAATACCTTCAAAACGTCGTCGTCTCCTTTACCTTATCCAGGTATCTTCCTTTCCACCCGTTAATCATATATCATCAATGACATTCTTTCTCCTGTTTTCTTTACCTCTACATTTCCCTGCCTGCTATCATTGCCTTTGTTGTTTCTCTTATCTTCTGTGCTTCATAGTTTTCTGTTATGTCCATAAAAGTATTTTTCCCCCTCGCTTCCCCTTCCTTTTTTTCTCAAAGTCTTCAGGTATATCCAGGGCCGGCCCTTAGAAAGGTGCAGAACACCCGGACCACCAGCTGAAAAGGACCTCCAAATCCCCACAAAGGAGGCTGCTACCTTAGTGTAAGGCGGAGAGCTGGAGACACAATTCTCACACCTTAGTGTAAGGCGGAGAGCTGGAGGCACAATTCTCACACCTTAGTGTAAGGCGGAGAGCTGGAGACACAATTCTCACACCTTAGTGTAAGGCGGAGAGCTGGAGCACAATTCTCACACCTTAGTGTAAGGCGGAGAGCTGGAGACACAATTCTCACACCTTAGTGTAAGGCGGAGAGCTGGAGGCACAATTCTCACACCTTAGTGTAAGGCGGAGAGCTGGAGGCACAATTCTCACACCTTAGTGTAAGGCGGAGAGCTGGAGGCACAATTCTCACACCTTCACAGACGGTGTAGAATTGGAGAAAGCCAATGCTTCCTTGATGCTGTAACAAAATAATACTAATACATGAGTACTGTCTAACATGAGTATACTGTCTAACATGAGTACTGTCTAACATGAGTACTGTCTAACATGAGTACTGTCTAACATGAGTACTGTCTAACATGAGTACTGTCTAACATGAGTACTGTCTAACATGAGTACTGTCTAACATGAGTACTGTCTAACATGAGTACTGTCTAACATGAGTACTGTCTAACATGAGTACTGTCTAACATGAGTACTGTCTAACATGAGTACTGTCTAACATGAGTACTGTCTAACATGAGTACTGCCTAACATGAGTACTGTCTAACATGAGTACTGTCTAACATGAGTACTGTCTAACATGAGTACTGTCTAACATAAGTACTGCCTAACATGAGTACTGCCTAACATGAGTACTGTCTAACATGAGTACTGTCTAACATGAGTACTGTCAACATGAATACTTAACATAGTCTGTCGAACATGAATACTAACTGCCTGTCCGAACCCAGGGCCTGAGCTGATCCCAAAACCAGAGCCTGCACAGACATAGAGCCTGAACTAGACCTCCTAGAGCCTGAAACATAGAGCCTGCAACCTAGAGCCTAGAGCTCAGAGCCTGGAGCCCACAGCCCAGAGCCTACTTGAAAGTCCTTGTCAACATTCAGGTGTCAATACCACTATTAATATACACTCCGTTTCCTATTTCGCATCATTTTAATTTTCTCTCTTGAGTTGAACTTTCATGTAGGTCACCAACAAGTGCTGTCAAGTGAGGAAAGCAAAAGACAGTGCACTTTCTAAAGCATCGTAGAAAGTGGACTAGTATTTCGCAATCTGCTTCAGTAAAAATATTGTATAAAAAAAAGCTCTATAGTTCCGGGATTTGTACTGAAACCGGACGCGTATTATTCGTGGTCAGTCAGTGGCCAGGAGTGAGTTGAGTGAGTGAGGTGTTTTGTATAGTAGGTGAAGCACACAGATTGAGCAGGATGTAGCAGTGTGAGTAGGTGGTTTGATGATTTTTCTGTTTAGTGTATACTATAGGTTATTTTATTTTTGTTTAAGTGTTCTCATGTTTACTTGTAAGCTCCTAGTGTGCAGAGGCCTATTTAAGTTTTGGAAGGTAGTACTCTTGTGGTGTTTTTGCCTGCTGGTAGACAGACCGGGGGGAAGGGGGGTGTCATGGAGCCTCCCTGTTTATAAATGTTTATATATTTTGTTTTACTCACTAGCAGTAGTGTGCTAGTGAGTTAATGTGAGTAAACTGGAGTGGTGATGTGGGTTGTAGTAGAGTAGGTTATAGGTTGTATATACGTTACTATTAATATATTGTATTTTTGTATAGGTGAGTTTCTGTGTCCTTCCTTATAATAAATTATTAACTAATTAACGTTCCACATTAAATATGAAGGTACAAGCTGGCCCTAGAGTGGCCTCTTTTTCTAGTTTTTATAATATAAATGCCCCTAGAGAGGCAGGTCATTTACCCTTTAGGAGCCAGGACTTTTTATTTACGTCACGCAGCAAAAAAAAAAAACGTAACCAGTGCTATACAGAATTATGCAAGTTCCTTCTCTGTTTACCTCCTCACTGTTATTGTCTTTGTTTCTGTTTATTTTATGTTTGAAAACTGAGTACGTCATTGTTTTGAATTAAGATGATTTATGAATGGTTAGGTTTCTTTTGCCTCTAATTTATATATATATATATATATATATATATATATATATATATATATATATATATATATTATATATATATATATATATATATATATATATATATATATATATATATATATATATATATATATATATATATATATATTATATATATATATATATATATATATATATATATATATATATATATATATATATATATATATATATATATATATATATATATATATATAATGGAATATTACAAGCTTTTGAAAAAATTGGCTGCAACACGAGAGGCCTAGGGCTCTCATTCAACTTACCTCGCTCGTTTGCGATTATTGCATCATACATACATATACGTAATGTGTGTGTGTGTGTGTGTGTTTGAACTGTGTTGTACCATTGTGTTGTTGTGATGAGAGTAGCAGCAAGCAACCCACAATGGATAACATTAGGAGGCACCATAGGGAGGTGTGTTAACTGAGCTAGATGTATCACTCAGGGTGATGGTAGGTGAGGGAGAGGCGTAATAAAAACAACAGTTAACGTAACAGACCAGGGCGCCTGCTGACAACACTGTGTCCACCACCCCGCAGCTCAGTGGTGGTGTGCTGGCTTCCTCACACATTCCCTCGGAATCACTTTCAAAACTCTAGAACTGACCCTTGTTATCTCCTAACACATCATTGCCCCTTCCAAATCTTTTCCTTTCTGTTTCTCGCTCTTCCAGTTCAGTTTCCCCTGTTTCATCTTCCTGTCTTTGTGTGCATTTTTGTGCCCCGATTATTTTTTCTTCTATTTCCTTTCTAAATTGTTTTTTAGAATCTTTCGTTATTTTCCTACCAGGAAGCATCTAACTTCCTTCCCCACTCATTAATTTTCTCTAATAGCCAGTTAGTCAGATTTTGAAAGTCCCTACCCACATCCTTCTACCACATCACTTGCTCCGCATATTTGCAGGATTTGTGTGTGTGTGCCGGGGTCAAGTCTTAGCTCTTGGCCCTGCCTATTAACTTGTCACTTGCAGGATTTATTCCCTAGACTCGTGGGCCCTGTCATTCCTGTTCCTAAAACTATGTACTAAGCCTGCTTCTAAGGTCAGTTCATATCCTTACTCGTGTCGTGTAAAGTCATGAATAACTCTTTATTGAGACTGCTGGAAGTTAATCTTAGAATTGCTAACCAAGCATTCATTGCAACAGTTGTTTGGGTAATTAGCACCTCATGTAATATGTATGGCACTATACTCACTCTTAGGTTTTTATCTTTGAGTGAGGTTTAAAGCTTATATTTCCCCAAATCTATACTCGGTTTTTGGTCTTCCCCTTTCCCAGTTTTCATAACCTTGCAGTTACTGGGGTTGAAATCTAACAGCAATTGTCTGATCGGTCTTGCTTTTTTATCCTGGTCCATTTGTAGCTATTTTATTCTTCTAATTCCCATCTTCGATGGGAATATTTTTCACATATACTAGAAACAGTACTGATCCCAATACTGATCCTTGTGCAACCCCACTTATTGCACGTACCTATTCTGCAACCTTAGACACTCAATCTCCTTCCCTATAATTTTTTTCTTTGATTCGATGTAGTTCACTTCCTGTTATACCTGCTTGCTTGCTTAAGTTATTGTGCTAGTCTCTTGTGAGGTTATAGTGTCAAAAGCCTTCTTGCATTCCAAGAATATTCAACCCACCCAACTCTATCTTTCTCTCTCTCTCTCTCTCTCTCTCTCTCTCTCTCTCTCTCTTCTCTCTCTCTCTCTCTCTCTCTCTCTCTCTCTCTCTCTCTCTCTCTCTCCTCTCTCTCTCTCTCTCTCTCTCTCTCTCTCTCTCTCTCTCTCTCTCTCTCTCTATCTCTCTTTCTCTCTCTCTCTCTCTCTCTCTCTCTCTCTCTCTCTCTCTCTCTCTCTCTCTCTCTCTCTCTCTCTCTCTCTCTCTCTCTCTCTCTCTCTCTCTCTCTCTCTCTCTCTCTCTCTCTCCCTCCCTCCCTTGCATCATTTCAATTAATTTGTCATAGAACTCAGCAGGTTTGCGAGACAGGATGTGTCATCTCAAAATCCGCATTGATTGTTATTTACGACACCACACACCCCTCCTCCAGGTGCTCGACAGCTCTCCCGACTATCTCCTCCATTAGCTTGCACAGTATGCGCATCATTGATACCGGCCCGTAGTTTAATGCTTCCTGTCTCTCTCCTTTCTTAAACATTGCTACTACATTTGCCGTCTTCCGGAAATCTCGTATCCCTTGTAAATTTTAGTTGGAGGTTTGTCGAGAGACTACGCCCTCTCGCGGAGTATGCGCCGACGCTTCATCGTGTCCCGCTGAAAACACCTTAAGACGTTTGTTGAGCTCCTCGCAGATTGCCTTGTAGTTTCTCGTGTTCTCTCCTTCCTTCGTTAGTCTTGTTAATCGTCACTGTTGTCTGTTTTCTGATGCGGCAGTGTAGAGGTTTGAATTCAGATTTGGCTTTTGCTGCTGTGTCATTATCAAACTGCTGCACAGGTTCTTGTCTCACCTGTATGTGCGTGCGTGCGTGCGTGTGCGTGTGTGCGTGTGTGCGCGCGCGCGTGTTCAAAATTACACATGAAAGAAAACAACACTAGAGTTAAGAAAAGTAACATTCATGATCAGTATTCAAAAAAATCTTTCCATTTAATGAAAAAAAGACAAAGAATTGGCAGCAATGAGATTAATTTAAAAACAAAGATAACAAGAGAATGGATACAGGAACGCTAAAGAACATACAGTAATAACTAATACAAGAACTACACACTGTGTATTATGTATTTAATGAACAATCACTTGCATCATTCATAAGAAGTTAATACGAAGATGACACAATGAATAGGGTGAAAGAATAGGGCAGAAATGAAAGAGATATTGTTTTATTAGTGAATGAGAGAGGGAGAAAGGAAGGGAGAGGGAGGGAAGGGAGAGAGAGGGAGGGAGAGAGAGAGAGAGAGAGGGAAGGGAGAGAGAGAGGAGGGAAGGGAGAGAGAGAGAGGGAGGAAGGGAGAGAGAGAGAGAAGGGAGAGAGAGAGGAGAGAGAGGAGGGAAGGAGAGAGAGAGAGAGGAGGGAAGGGAGGAGAAGAGAGAGAGGGAGGGGAAGAGAGAGAGAGAGAAG
>WNWK01000895.1:315000-322500 GCA_009830355.1 Cherax destructor
AGTGTCACTGGCCGGGTAATTGCTGACGTTAATTATTCGTGGGCGGGTAAGTTGCTGACGTTAATGAATCGTGGGCGGATAAGTTGCTGACGTTAATGAACCGTGGGCGGATAAGTTGCTGACGTTAATGAATCGTGGGCGGATAAGTTGCTGACGTTAATGAATCGTGGGCGGATAAGTTGGTGACGTTAATGAATCGTGGGCGGATACGTTGCTAACGTTAATGAACCGTGGGCGGATAAGTTGGTGAGGTTAGGTATGAGAGGTGAGAATGGCCACACTGCTGTAGCTCTTGCCTGACCACGAGTGTTGTGAAGCAGCAGGTGGACAACACCCAGGTGTTAGTATGTGTCAACTACGGAAGCTCGTGTGATTTTTCTGAAAGCAGATATCAAGTCACTACCTTATTATTGGCGATTTGAACCCGGGATCGCTGGATCAAGAGCCCGGGTCTACAACCACAACGCCACCGCACCTAGGAGGAGGAATACAAGAACAAAACATTAACAATCAATCTTCCTGACATATATGACCGTGTTTAGGTTACATGCATAGCACATGAAATCATGGTGGTGGGAAAGATGGACCTATGGAACGCCAGCTTACCTCTCTAACACTTCAAAATATTAATTTTTAAAGGGGTGGATGGATAAGCCAGTGGAAGGCCTCGGTGAGATGACCAAAAGCTGCAGTGGGGGTCATATGACTAAGACCCGCGTCAGGAAACACTTGTCCTGTTTCCTGACGAATCTGACTTAACCTAATATAACACATACACCAACGTCACTAACAATGCATAAAACAAGTTAATAAATAGACATTTTATTTTGGAAGAAAATAGGTAAGTCATACGAGAATGTGGTGAGGTCTCCTCAGGGAAGAATATTCACGAGGCAAGATACCAACACTGTGAGGTATATATCTCTCACTGTGTATATGCTAAGAATTTACCTCAATTACCTTAATTATAGGTTTTAAATTAGTTTTTATCTTTTATGTACAGGCGACTTGCAGCCTTTTAAGAACCTTCATACATTCGATAGGGATGAAACCTGTCATGTCCAATACGTGAACAAGTTGTGGATATATTTACTGAATTATCATGGAGTGCATTAACTTACTGATGTTCAAACAGTAATTTCCTGATGTTCAAACTTCAATTTCCAGATGTTCAAACATTGATGTTTGATGTTCAAACATTGTTCAAACATTGATGTTTGAACATCAGAAAATTAGTTTCCTGATGTTCAGATGCTGTGGCGGAGACAAAGAGGTTGTTTGTTCAAACAAAGGTGGCCTCGTATGAGCCAAGTCTGCCCATCAAGGGCACTTGAATCTAGGAGAAGGAGATACGATGTACTTCAAATTCACCAAGTGCTGTGTGACTCCTACGGGTTTAGCTCTTCCCCAGTTATAATACGCCTAAGCTGAACGTTGTAGGTCACGGAACAACAAGCAAGTACACTCAACAAACACCCAACAAACACAATCAACAAACACACTCAACAAACAATCAAACAATCAACAAACACACTCAACAAACACACTCAACAAACACACTCAACAAACACGCAACAAACAACAGCCACTCTGAAGGTCATTTCAAGTTGGCGTTGCCACTGACCTACCGGAAGTGTTGTGGAGACAAGTGCAGGGACGTGGTTGCCTATACTATTATGTCCTAGACTCTATTATGTCCAGGATTCTATTGTATCCAGGAGTATTTAGTCCAAGAGTGTGTTGTGGCCAGGAGACAATTCTGCCCAAGTGTCCATTGTGGCTGAGTCTGGCGGCTTAAATAGGGAGAAAAGCAAGGATAAGGAAGGGAGGGTGGCAGGGGTAAGGTACAGAGGGAGGCAGGGGTAAGGTAGAGAGGGAGGCAGGGGTAAGGTATGGAAGGTGGCAGGGGTAAGGTAGAGAGGGTGGCAGGAGTAAGGTAGAGAGGGTGGCAGGAGTAAGGTAGAGAGGGTGGCAGGAGTAAGGTAGAGAGGGTGGCAGGGGTAAGGAAGGGAGGGTGGCAGGAGTAAGGTAGAGAGGGAGGCAGGGGTAAGGTAGAGAGGGAGGCAGGGGTAAGGTATGGAATGTGGCAGGGGTAAGGTAGAGAGGGAGGCAGGAGTAAGGTAGAGAGGGTGGCAGGAGTAAGGTAGAGAGGGTGGCAGGGGTAAGGAAGGGAGGGTGGCAGGGGTAAGGTAGGGAGGGTGGCAGGGTAAGGTAGGGAGGGTGGCATGAGTAAGGTAGGGAGGGTGGCAGGGGTAAGGAAGGGAGGGTGGTAGGGGTAAGGCTCAGAGAAAGGTATTAAAAGAGGGGAAGTGGGAAAGTTAAGAGAGGGAGAAAGGTAGAGGAAGGCGATAGGAAGAGGTGAGAGTGGATTGGGGAAGGGAGGGGAGGGAAAGGAAGGGGAGGGGGAAAGAAGGGGAAGGGGTGCGTGCAGACTACAAGTAGATAATTACCTGCTTCAGCACGGTGTGATAGACACTGAAGTGTTCCACCACGCTACCATGACTGTGGCAGACAGGGAGGGAGGGAGGCAGGCAGGCAGGCAGACAGACAGACAGGGAGGGAGGCAGGCAGGCAGGGAGGCAGGCAGGCAGGCAGGCAGACAGACAGGCAGACAGACAGGCAGGGAGGCAGGCAGGCAGGCAGACAGACAGACAGACAGGGAGGCAGGCAGGCAGACAGGGAGGCAGGCAGACAGACAGGGAGGGAGGCAGGCAGGCAGGCAGACAGACAGGGAGGGAGGCAGGCAGGCAGACAGACAGGGAGGCAGGCAGGCAGACAGGGAGGGAGGCAGGCAGGCAGGCAGGCAGGCAGACAGACAGACAGACAGACAGGGAGGGAGGCAGGCAGGCAGGCAGGCAGGCAGACAGACAGACAGACAGACAGACAGGGAGGGAGGCAGGCAGACAGACAGACAGGGAGGGAGGGAGGCAGGCAGGCAGACAGACAGACAGACAGGGAGGGAGGGAGGCAGGCAGACAGACAGGGAGGGAGGCAGGCAGGCAGACAGACAGACAGACAGGGAGGCAGGCAGGCAGACAGACAGACAGACAGGGAGGCAGGCAGGCAGGCAGACAGACAGGGAGGCAGACAGGCAGGCAGGGAAAGATGGAGGCAGGGAGAGAGGGAGGTAAAGAATCAGGCAGGGAATGAGAGAGGGAGGAATTGAGGTATGGAGAGAGGAAAAGAGGGAGGGAGGTAGTGATGTTTGGTGAGATGGAGGTTGATAAGAAGTCTTGTGTCGTCTAACATAACAATAACAAAGACATAACTAACTTGGCAAAAAACATTTCCTAAAAAAAAAATTTACAAAAAAATTTTGTCTTGATTTTAATGCTAATGTGTTGGTTTTAATAAATTTTAATTATATTTAGCCATTTTTCTAACTAACTTTCAACAAACTTTTAAGCCTGTATACCACAGTCAAGATGAGTTTAGCAATTATTTCTGCTATTTGTTCCCCTCTCATGAAAGAAACAGAAGAGGAATCTAGTTCTAGTTCTCATTATAATTACAATGAAAGGTGAAGTAAATACCTTTGATAAGACTTATTTGACTCGTCAATTCTTTCTCATCTTACACCCTGTTCCTGGTGGTGTGTTTTAAAACACCAGGTTGATGACTGTTCCTGGTGGTGTGTTTTAAAACACCAGGTTTATGACTGTGTTCCTGGTGGTGTGTTTTAAAACACCAGGTTTATGACTTCCTGGTGGTGTGTTTTAAAACACCAGGTTTATGACTGTGTTCCTGGTGGTGTGTTTTAAAACACCAGGTTTATGACTGTTCCTGGTGGTGTGTTTTAAAACACCAGGTTTATGACTGTTCCTGGTGGTGTGTTTTAAAACACCAGGTTTATGACTGTTCCTGGTGGTGTGTTTTAAAACACCAGGTTTATGACTTCCTGGTGGTGTGTTTTAAAACACGAGGTTTATGACTGTTCCTGGTGGTGTGTTTTAAAACACCAGGTTGATGACTGTTCCTGGTGGTGTGTTTTAAAACACCAGGTTGATGACTGTTCCTGGTGGTGTGTTTTAAAACACCAGGTTTATGACTGTTCCTGGTGGTGTGTTTTAAAACACCAGGTTGATGACTGTTCCTGGTGGTGTGTTTTAAAACACCAGGTTGATGACTGTGTTCCTGGTGGTGTTTTTTAAAACACCAGGTTGATGACTGTGTTCCTGGTGGTGTGTTTTAAACACAGTTGAACTGGCCTGTGTTTCAAACACAGGTTGATGACTGTGTTCCTGGTGGTGTGTTTTAAAACACTAGGTTGATGACTGTGTTCCTGGTGATGTGTTTTAAAACACCAGGTTATGACTGTGTTCCTGGTGGTGTGTTTTAAAACACCAGGTTGATGACTGTGTTCCTGGTGGTGTGTTTTAAAACACCAGGTTTATGACTGTTCCTGGTGGTGTGTTTTAAAACACCAGGTTGATGACTGTGTTCCTGGTGGTGTGTTTTAAAACACCAGGTTGATGACTGTGTTCCTGGTGGTGTGTTTTAAAACACCAGGTTGATGACTGTGTTCCTGGTGGTGTTTTTTCAAACACCAGGTTGATGACTGTGTTCCTGGTGGTGTGTTTTAAAACACCAGGTTGATGACTGTATTTCTGGTGGTGTGTTTTAAAACACCAGGTTGATGACAGTGTTTCTGATGGTGTGTTTTAAAACACCAGGTTGATGACAGTGTTTCTGATGGTGTGTTTTAAAACACTTGCGATCTCTTTCTGTGTATATCCGCTTGTTTCTGCGTGGTGCATTGATATAAAAATCGCTTGAGAGGTCAGAACATACAGGAGGAGATTGAAATAGTTTGAATCCATGCTTGAGGCTCACTGACGTGCCCGGGCTGGGAGAGAAACATGGCTTGTGAACCAGGCTGCTCAGTCTATGTGGCATTTGTGTGGCTGAGTGGTCTAGAGCGCTGCCTGGGAATCTTGTCCGTCTCTGAAGCAGTATCGAGTCCTGCTGACTGTGATCTGTCTCTCTCTCTCTCTCTCTCTCTCTCTCTCTTTATATATATATATATATATATATATATATATATATATATATATATATATATATATATATATATATATATATATAATACATACATTAGTACTTGCAGAAAAGCATACAATTTCTCATTTAAGAAATTCTTTGCTAACCATCGTGTTAAGAGTTTTGTGGAACTCGGATCAAGAGGATGAAAGTGAGAGAACAGATGTCTGCTCGACCTTTTAAAACAGTGGAATAATGTGCACGAGGTTCCACATTTTGTAAGTCTGAGTGACCTGTGAACATCACTGTGTACATCACTGTACACTGCTGACAACTTGATTAGCAGGAAATGATAAAGACGCGTTTCAAAAGTGAGCTGATAAGGGAGCCCAGGAGGCTCATGAGTGAGCCCAGAAGGCCCGGAAGTGAGCCCAGAAGGCCCGGGAGTAAGTTTGGGAGGCTCAGGAAACTTAGGAGGCTTAGGAGTGAGCTAAGGAGAGCCTACAAGTCCCAGGAGTGAGCCTTAAACGGCCAGGACCGAATCTACGAGACCCAAGATATGTACCTTCACACAAAAAAAGACAATTATTATTTCTTATATCTTAATTTCGTATTGTGTTGATCATTAAGTTGTTTTGTAACACTGAGTGGATACTGTTTAACCCAGCTATTGTTTATTAAAGAAAACCACCACGCAGTTGCATCTTAAGTCCAGAGAGAACAAGTTTGTCAATGATTCATATAGAAATAGTGAAAGCACAGTGTTTTTAGTTTTTTGGTTGAGTTGTGAATGCTGCGCCTGTCCTGGCTGGAGGTGTTCTTAGCAATGCTTTATACATAGCTATGCAAGGTGTCTCGTCTCTCTTTTTTTCAATTCTTTTTTCCCCCTACATGGGCGAAAGGTAATTTACAGTGTGGAATATTGCTATTATTTTTTTTTTTTTTTGTAAAATATGTTGCCAGTGTTGCAGGGAATATTGCGCTTTACTGGGTGTGAGGATCAAGGTTATCAGTTACTACCGCTGAGGCAAAGATGATTGTATCAACGTGACCTTATCATCGTATATCATCACTAACTTCGCTACTTTTATCGAATATCTCACTATCTGCCCCTTTTTTCTAAGGTCAGTTTTGAGGTAAGAGGAGAAACGGTAGTGAAGAATAAGACACCTTGTGCACAGGTCTCATTTTTCAATACCGTCTCAACTCTCGCCAGTTTTGTAAGCCATTTACCTCACACAGACGGCAGTGTCTCAACTATAAGAATGTCATATTAAGCAGTGGTCGGTGTCCACGGAGTCGCTATATCGTTGCCAAGTATTGGTGGTGACAGATCTAAACATAAAACCTGAAATGTTTGCAAACCTGTCATTTCCACGACACGAGCTCGACTTTACGCTTAAATCTGCTATTTGTTTACTTAATTTCTGTTGAAAAGAAGCGAAGTTGTTGATGAATATGTCTATTAAAATACCTTACTTTATATTATTATGATTAAGCAAGAGTAACAGTCAGAACAGTATATTGAACAGTCAGGGCAGTATATTGAGCAGTCAGGAGAGTATATTGAACAGTCAGGACAGTATATTGAACAGTCAGGACAGTATATTGAACAGTCAGGACAGTATATTGAACAGTCAGGACAGTATATTGAACAGTCAGGACAGTATATTGAACAGTCAGGACAGTATATTGAACAGTCAGGACAGTATATTGAACAGTCAGGACAGTATATTGAACAGTCAGGACAGTATATTGAACAGTCAGGACAGTATATTGAACAGTCAGGACAGTATATTGAACAGTCAGGACAGTATATTGAACAGTCAGGACAGTATATTGAACAGTCAGGACAGTATATTGAACAGTCAGGACAGTATATTGAACAGTCAGGACAGTATATTGAACAGTCAGGACAGTATATTGAACAGTCAAGACAGTATATTGAACAGTCAGGACAGTATTTGAACAGTCAGGAAGTATATGAACATCAGGACAGTTATTAAACAGTCAGGACAGTATATTGAACAGTCAGGACAGTATATGAACAGTCAGACAGTATATGAACATCAGGACAGTATATTGAACATCAGGACAGTATATTGAACAGTCAGGACAGTATATGAACAGTCAGGACAGTATATTGAACAGTCAGACAGTATATTGAACAGTCAGGAGCAGTATATTGAACAGTCAGGCAGTATATTGAACAGTCAGGGTATATGAACAGTAGTATATTGAACAGTCAGGCAGTTGAAATCAGGGCAGTATATAACAGTCAGTGCAGTAATTGAACGTCAGGGCAGTATTGAACAGTCAGGAGTGTATATTGAACAGTCAGGCAGATATTGAACAGCAGAGGTATATTGAACAGTCAGGACGTATATTGAACAGTCAGGACGTATATTGGACAGTGAGGACCTATATTGAACAGTCGGAAGTATATTAACAGTCAGGACAGTATATTGAACAGTCAGGACAGTATATTGAACAGTCAGGACTATATTGAACAGTCCGGAC
>WNWK01000895.1:325000-359408 GCA_009830355.1 Cherax destructor
GCATATGCATATCTTTCACTTCTGCTGTGCTTTCCGAAAGTTTCTAAACTTGCAGTTTTTCCTTTGCAGTCCTCTGAGGAAACTAAATTAGATCACTTCTGCCATATATATGTCGTGCCGAATAGGTAAAACTGGTCAATTAGCAAGAACTCGTTTAAAATTAAGTCCTTTCTAAAAAAATTCTTTTGTACGTTTAAAGATATATTTGTTCATTTATGTTAATGTAAAAATAATTTTGTGCCAAAAGAACCTTAGAGAACTTACCTAACCTTATCATAACAAGCGCAATTTAATTTAGTTTAATCCAACAAAATATATTTTAGATAAGTTTACAATAATTTAAAAATAAACAAACACAATGGTTCAGAATGATTTTTGCGAAATTATTGCATAAACAGTTTTTCGCTTGCCTTATTCAGCAAGAAGATCGTTGCTATTTAAGCCAAAATAGGAAGTTTTACCTATTCGGCACGAATGAATGAATGAATGATATATATATATATATATATATATATATATATATATATATATATATATATATATATATATATATATATATATATATATATATATATATATATATATATATATATATATATAATATATATATAAATATATATATATATATATATATATATATATATATATATATATTATATATTCATGAAATATTTAACTAAACTTCATTTCTTAGTATTAAAATTTATAATGACAAAGCCTCGCTTATTCTTTCATTTGCTCTTTTTTGCACACCTCTCCATTTTTCTAAAAGAATTTCTTTTTCCAAATTCCGCCTTTATTAAATAATTTTTACATAGTTGTTTATGCAAATTTCTCTCCTTTAAGACCGTTATCACTTCATCATTTCACCAATCATTTGCTACTCTTATCTAAGTGCAGTCCTCTGCACAAGCACTCTAACACTACAACCTTAAATCCAAAACACATCTTCATTGCTTTCTCTCATTCAAGTCAATGTTTCTCCCAGCAACTGCCCATATCTCTCACTTACCCTTGTTTCATTCACATTACCCTCGTCTTTCCCCACTGATATAATTCTCTTTGTATTCCAACTTCCTCTTACAGATGACATGTGGTCCTATAACTCGTGTGTTTTCATATGCCTTTCCCTACTATCTTCAGGTGATTGAAATTTTTCTTTCTCAAATATGAATTGCCTCTCGCATAGTTCGATTAAATATCATTATCATCTACACCAGATTCTGTAAACTTTCCTACAAAACCTTCCACAACATAATGTGTCTGGTTTTTGCGTTAAAATATTCCTTGACAGGTATTGTGTCCTCTAACACCTCGCAGAGTCCGTATTGTATAAATTCTTGTCACTTCCGGATGCGTGGATATTATCGTCTTCCTCTCACGTTCCACTTGCAGTGTAAATCACACAATTCTGGAATTTACACAGTTAATCCATTTCTCTTCTTTCCAGAATTGTTTAATGAGCTCTACTTCCACAGCAACATCAGCTCTCAGACACACGGCGTAATTCCTTTAACTTCTTTTAACTTTGTGTTTAGCGTGTCTCTCGTGACGAGCAAACTGTGGATACAATAGTTACACACGAAGATGAAAAACCTTCACTCAGTGCTGCTAAAACAGCCATCTTTCACTCGTTCATAACACAAACACTCTACTTTCTTCACATCTCTGCGCGCATATATATATATATATATATATATATATATATATATATATATATATATATATATATATATATATATATATATATATATATTTATATTGTGATTTTGGGTTCAATAGGAACGCTCTTCTTACCGAATAAGGCAAGCAAAAATTTGTGGATGCAATAATTTCGCAAAAATCATTCTGAACCTACGAAAAAAATATATTTCATTGTGTTTATTTATTATTAAATTATTGTAAACTTATCTAAAATATATTTAGTTGGATTAGACTAAATTAAATGATGAGCTTTTTGCAAGGGTTCTTAAGGAATGCAAAATGGAACTCTGTGAACCAATATCTAACATTTTTAATTTATCTCTTCAAACAGGTGTAGTGTCTGATATGTGGAAGATGGCTAATGTAATTCCTATTTTTAAAGCAGGGGACAAGTCACTACCGTCAAATTACCGCCCAATAAGCCTGACCTCAATTGTAGGCAAATTACTAGAGTCAATTATAGCTGATATTATTAGAAGCCATCTAGATAACCATAATTTGATTAATGATACCCAGCATGGATTCACGAGGGCCGTTCCTGCCTATCTAATTTATTAACATTCTTCAGTAAAGCTTTTGAGGCTGTTGATCACGATAAAGAATTCGATATTGTTTATTTAGACTTTAGTAAGGCTTTTGATAGAGTACCGCACCAGAGACTGTTAAAGAAAGTGGCAGCTCATGGCATTGGGGGAAAAGTGCTGTCATGGATCGAGTCATGGCTCACCAATAGGAAGCAGAGAGTGTGCATAAATGGGGTTAAATCCGAATGGGGACTTGTAACAAGTGGTGTTCCACAGGGATCAGTCTTAGGCCCATTGTTATTTATAATATATATCAATGACCTTGATGAGGGAATTACTAGTGATATGAGCAAATTCGCCGACGACACGAAGATAGGTAGGATAATTGATTCAAACATAGATGTCATAGAACTTCAGGAAGATTTAGACAAACTTAATTCGTGGTCAGAAAAGTGGCAGATGCAGTTCAATGTAGATAAATGCAAGGTTCTGAAGCTCGGAGTGTCCATAACCCAAGCACTTATAAGTTAAATAACGTAGAACTTAGCCATACAGATTGCGAGAAGGACTTGGGGGTGATGGTAAGCAGCAACCTTAAACCAAGACAGCAATGCCTAAGCGTACGTAATAAGGCAAATAGATTACTGGGATTTATATCAAGAAGTGTTAGCAACAGAAGTCCAGAGGTTATATTACAGCTTTATACATCATTAGTAAGGCCTCACCTAGATTACGCAGCTCAGTTCTGGTCTCCATATTACAGAATGGACATAAATTCGTTAGAAAACATTCAGCGTAGAATGACTAAATTAATACATAGCATTAGAAATCTTCCTTACGAAGAAAGATTGAAGACCCTAAAATTACATTCACTTGTAAGACGTAGAATGAGGGGAGACATGATCGAGGTATACAAGTGGAAAATGGGTATTAACAAAGGGGATATAAATAAGGTCTTGAGGATATCTCTCCAGAGAGAACCCGCAATAATGGATTCAAGTTAGATAAGTTTAGATTTAGAAAGGATATAGGAAAGTATTGGTTTGGAAATAGGGTAGTTGATGAGTGGAACAGTCTGCCTAGTAGGGTTATTGAAGCTAGGACCTTGGGTAGTTTCAAATTTAGGTTGGATAAATTCATGAGTGAGAGGGGTTGGATTTGAGTGGGACTCGCGCATGAGTGGGTAGAATTGTCAAAGCTTATTTCTTGGGTAGCTTTGAAAATTGGGTTGAGCAAATATTCTGTTAGTGGGATGGATTGTGAGGGACCTGCCTAGTATGGGCCAACAGGCCTGCTGCAGTGTTCCTCCTTTCTTATGTTTCTTATGAGTGGAACAGTCTGCCTAGTAGGGTTATTGAAGCTAGGACCTTGGGTAGTTTCAAATTTAGGTTGGATAAATTCATGAGTGAGAGGGGTTGGATTTGAGTGGGACTCGCGCATGAGTGGGTAGAATTGTCAAAGCTTATTTCATGGGTAGCATTGAAAATTGGGTTGAGCAAATATTCTGTTAGTGGGACGGATTGTGAAGGACCTGCCTAGTATGGGCCAACAGGCCTGCTGCAGTGTTCCTCCTTTCTTATGTTCTTATGTTCTTATAAGGTTAGGCAAGTTTTCTAAGGTTCTTTTGGTACAAAATTATTAATTTTTACATTAACATCAATTAAAAATATATATCTTTAAACGTATAAGAGAATTTTTTTAGAAAGGACTTAATTTTATATGAGTTCTTGCTAATTGACCAATTTTATCTATTCGGCACGACACATGTTTGTAAGCGTTGATTTCCACAGGATCTGTGAGGTATTGTCTGAGCGAGGCAACACCTCACCTAGCAACATAAAATGTGCCTCTCTTATTCCTTTTCATCTGAAGATATGTGCACTTGAAAGGGCTAAGGAACAAATGGTTGCTTGTGTTAAAAGTGAAAGTGATGAGTTCCTGGATGAGCAATTAAGAGGTTGCAGAGACGGATATAACGCTTTGATAATTTTTAAATGTCGGTGATTAAGTGGAGCCAAGAATTTCGGTATTTAGGATGACAAGAAATGAATGTTTTTTTTAGAACGAGTGAGGAACCTAAAGTGATTATGCACTGAAGACAATAGAAAGTTTGTAAGTGGGAAAAATTAGCTGAAATGGATTGGATTAAGACTTTTATGCTGACAATAAGGCTGTTTTGTTTTTACTGTGTGAATGTAGGGATTTATAGAACAAAAAGTCTGTTGAATGTACCAGGTAAAGTACGTGAGAGAATTTTGACTCGTAGGTTTGATGTCTTTTTATTGATGATATATAGTACTGACAAGTTGATATATTATTGCAACACTGTTATCTTTATTGCTGAAACGTTTTGCCTTCACAGCAGGCTTCTTCAGTCGAAAACAGGTGAATACCAATAGCAGTAGTATTATTGAAGTGATCAGTCCGTCACTTTCGACAGGAGGTAGTCAGTCACTGCCCGCTGCCTGTGTTTTAATCATGAGGGACTGACCACCTCCCACCGAGGTGACGGACTAATTACGTTAGAATTACTTCTACTGCTTCTATTCAACTGAAGAAGCCTGTTGTGTAGGCGAAACGTTTCAACAGTAAAGATACCCAAGTACTACAGATGTGTTTTACTGACCATGGAGTGAAGTTGAAAGGGAAGGGAATGTGTGGTTGAAGTGTGTGTCCCCAAGTGCACATGTAATCAATATTTAGATAAGGGAAACGATCTGGTTGATGCATTAAAAATATTTTTAAAGGGGACTTAATAGGGTCATAAGTTCTTGAATGTAACATAGACTTTATATTTATGAAGAGAGTGAAGCTTGAGTTAGATGTGTTTGAGAGAAGAGGAATGCTTTTTAGCAAAGTGGATTTTAGGCAAAGATACTGTATGTGATGTGTCATGGTTGTTCATTGTTTATAGAGTGGGCTGTATGAGAGGGAAATGTTGCATTGTAAGGGAGAGGTGTGTGCTTTTACATGATAACGAATTTTAAATTAGAAGTTGTCGAAAATGTTGCAGTATGCAGATGATAGTGATATATGAATATTTATAGTGAAAACTGAGGTGTGCCAAACAGGAAGTTGATATTTAGTGTAAAGAGAACAAGGTAACAATTAGAAGAATAGAAATGAATGACTGGATATTAGATTAAGAGAATGGGTTATATAGTCAACTATTATATTTAAATGCTGTAGAGTGAATTATCAGAGGAATCTAAGGAGGATCAGGTGTTTCACAGCTATACTAGACAAGGTACACAATTGTTCAGGATTACCGAGGATTCTGAGGAAAGAATTTTGCAATAGATACAGAAAAGGAATGTATCAATACAGTGTTGACGACGCTTTTTTGAATGTTGTAAATCAATACGTGGCGCGAATACTACACCAAGAAAATGACATAAAGAAATTAGAATATTGCGTGGTGGTACTGAAGTTATAACTGAAAGATTGGAAGAAGTGTTGATGATGGTGAGAGAATAGTGCATGGCGGGATTAATTAAGAGCGTACTTAATCTGGGGTAGATGGAAGGTATTAAGGGACGTCTGAGGAAGGATTGGAAGGAGGGTGTGTGGGAAATACTACGAGGTTTGGGTTTGACCATCTCTCAGGCACATGCGTGCGTGTACCATAACAGTGATTTACAAGTTCTGGTAAAGTATGATTATAGTAAGAATCAGGTATGATTATAGTAATCATAATTATGAGGAGAATCTGGGGAACAGATGAGGAGGACTTGCGTTTACCTAAGCTGGAAGTAGAGTGTCTGCACTCTGCCACTCTGGCGAAGGTGGAGACACCGGTGATCACCACTGGCATGTGTTCTCACCTAGTGGTTGCAGGGGTCGAATCGCAGCTCCTGGCCCCGCCTACAGCTCACGCGTGTGTGCGCGCGCGCGTGCTGGTATTGTCTCACACCTAGGGTAAAGAGCTAAACCAGTATGGGTGGGGGCTCGGTTCTCCGTCTGCTTAGCGCGAGACGGAAGCTTTACTGTTGGCTCACACTCATCCATGGGTGTTGCTAGTTACACACCTGACACACCTGAGGATGAGTAAGACACGTGTACAACACTGGCTGCATTTACTGACACACATCTGACTCCACACGTTAGAAACCAAACTTAAGATGACGTTTGGGTCCATTCCGGACCATTATTAGGTCATGGACCATTATTAGGTCATGGACCATTATTAGGTCATGGACCATTATTAGGTCATGGACCATTATTAGGTCATGGACCATTATTAGGTCATGAACCATTATTAGGTCAAGGGCCATTATTAGGTCAAGGACCATTATTAGGTCATGGACCATTATTAGGTCATGGACCATTATTAGGTCATGGACCATTATTAGGTCATGGACCATTATTAGGTCATGGACCATTATTAGGTCAGTGTATGACGGCAGATGAGTCAGGGTAATGGGGAAGAAGCGAGTCAGTGATGGTGAGTAACGATAGTGATAGTGAGTAATAAGTGTTGGTGAGTAATGATAGCGATGGTAAGTAATGATGTGATGGTGAGTAATGACAGTGATGGTTAGTAATGACTCATGGTTAAAAATGGCTGATGGTTAGTAATGACTGATGGTGAGTAATGACAGTGATGGTGAGTAATGACTGATGGTGAGTAATGACTGATGGTGAGTAATGACAGTGATGGTGAGTAATGACTGATGGTGAGTAATGACAGTGATGGTGAGTAATGACTGATGGTGAGTAATGAGTGGTAATGACAGTGATGGTGAGTAATGACAGTGGTAATGGCAGTGATGGTGAGTAATGACTGATGGTGAGTAATGACAGTGATGGTGAGTAATGACTGATGGTGAGTAATGACAGTGGTAATGGCAGTGATGGTGAGTAATGACTGATTGTGAGTAATGACTGATTGTGAGTAATGACAGGGATGGTGAGTAATGACTGATGGTGAGTAATGACAGTGATGGTGAGTAATGACTGATGGTGAGTAATGACTGATGGTGAGTAATGACTGATGGTGAGTAATGACTGATGGTGAATAATGACTGATGGTGAGTAATGACTGATGGTTAGTAATGAAAGTGATGGTAAGTAATGACAGTGGTAATGGCAGTGATGGTGAGTAATGTTAGTGAGTAACAACATAAAACAATGAATGGAAAATCTGAATTCAGGACCAATTAAAATTTTTATTAAATTTAAATTTATGTTTCTATTAATTTATGTGGATAATAACATGCAAATTTATATACTTGCCAAAGGTCAGCAAAAAATTATTATACAACTAAATATTATAATTTATTATAATATATATACCATGATATTATCCTGAGTGTAATTGTCTTGCTTCTAAAAGTTAATATTTGATGTGGTTTGCGAGGCAGTGATGGTAGAGTGCGAGGCAGTGATGGTAGTGAGAGGCACTGCTATCCCAGCAGTTACTCACCTGGTTTGCTATCCCAGCAGTTACTCACCTGGTCTGCTATCCCAGCAGTTACTCACCTGGTCTGCTATCCCAGCAGTTACTCACCTGGTCTGCTATCCCAGCAGTTACTCACCTGGTCTGCTATCCCAGCAGTTACTCACCTGGTCTGCTATCCCAACAGTTACTCACCTGGTCTGCTATCCCAGCAGTTACTCACCTGGTCTGCTATCCCAACAGTTACTCACCTGGTCTGCTATCCCAGCAGTTACTCACCTGGTCTGCTATCCCAGCAGTTACTCACCTGGTCTGCTATCCCAGCAGTTACTCACCTGGTCTGCTATCCCAACAGTTACTCACCTGGTCTGCTATCCCAGCAGTTACTCACCTGGTCTGCTATCCCAGCAGTTACTCACCTAGTCTGCTATCCCAGCAGTTACTCACCTGGTCTGCTATCCGCAGTTACTCACCTGGTCTGTACCAGAGTTACTCACCTGGTCTGCTATCCCAACAGTTACTCACCTGGTCTGCTATCCCAGCAGTTACTCACCTGGTCTGCTATCCCAGCAGTTACTCACCTGGTCTGCTATCCCAACAGTCACTCCTTAAAGCTGCCCCGTTGTTGCCAACCTGGAGAGGTCTGTGACCAGGCTCAAGGTCGGCACTGTGGTGGTGGTGGCGGCGGCGGCGGCGGTGGTGGTTTAGGTGGTGGTGGCGACGGCGGTGATGGTGACAACGGCGGCGGCGGTGGTGGTGAAGGTGGTGGCAGCGGTGACGGCGGCGGTGGTGATAGTGGTGGTGATGGTAGTTATGGTCAACCATTGGTAGTAGTGGTATTAAGTTTGTAATGGTTGACGTTCTGTGATGATGGTGGTGGTTTTGGTGAATGTGTTATGATAGGTCTAGTTTTGTTGATAATGAGTTTGACTGTTATGGTTAGTTGTGGTGGTGGTGGGGAAGGTAGTCCAGGTGGTGGGGAAGGTAGTCCAGGTGGTGGGGAAGGTAGTCCAGGTGGTGGGGAAGGTAGTCCAGGTGGTGGGGAAGGTAGTCCAGATGGTGGGGAAAGTAGTCCAGGTGGTGGGAAAACTACTAGTATCCACCTCACTGAATATATTTTCATCCTTGAATTAACAGGCTTGTCTAGTGTATGCTATCTATACAACCATTAATATCCGACTAACAAGCAATCACATATAACAAGGCGACCAGCGCCAGCAGGTGTAACGAGGCTTCACATCTGTGATTCATGCACAGCGTTATCTCGAGTTCCTTAAACTTATTAGTTTTCTTTTCTTCAGAGGAATAAATAACTTGACACGTATCTCTGTCACAAGATGACGCGTTCACTTTTGCCGTCACTATGGTACTGGCACAGTGACGGCATGGAGCCAGTCCACTGCCTCTATGGTAATCCATGACCGCATCCTTCCCTGGCTTGAGGGTGCTGGACTGTATCAGGGGAAAGCTGTTTGTGTTATTGAGTTATTTTTCAGGAATCATTATAGTTACACGGACACGATTCTTCGTCATAAAGTATCGCGTTCATTGGTGTGTCCCTCTGGCCGTGCGTCTGGTCACAAGTAAAGGTGGGGTTAGCTGGCCACCACAGCAGCCACCACTGGCTTACAGTGGTCGACTTAATTTGTTGAGTGGAAAGAGCTCTTAAGTTATAATGATTTTCAAGATAGTGGAGAAAGAGGCAGTGAGGTGCACCATACTGTTTCAGGAAGACCTCACTAACATCATCGTGAGAATGATACACTACTCTTTGTAGGGTATTAAATGCTGTGCTAGCATTCCTTGGATGGTCTTGCTAGCCATTAAGCCACGCAGTAATGTTCTCATTCTACCTCAATCAATATTTGCATAATGGATGGTTCCTAGAATGTGTTAGTAATGTATTGGTCAGTGTTGTGATGTACCAGCTTAGTCTGTGTCTGACATAATACTTCCTTGTGTGGTAGTGAGTCACATGACGGCTCTAAAATTATAAACAAACTAATTCTGTAAGCTATTTAAAGTTTCCTCAATATTAAAACAATTTATCTCACTGCCTCGTTAATGTTGTTCTGATGATGACTTGTTCTTGACAATTACTCTGGTAACTTTTCACTCTCAACTGTTTTAAGCATCTGTTCGTAGTGTACTCTGGAAGCCTGCAAGAGTAGTGTACTCTGGAAGCCTGCAAGAGTAGTGTACTCTGGAAGCCTGCAAGAGTAGTGTACTCTGGAAGCCTGCAAGAGTAGTGTACTCGAAGCCTGCAAGAGTAGTGTACTCTGGAAGCCTGCAAGAGTAGTGTACTCTGGAAGCCTGCAAGAGTAGTGTACTATGGAAGCCTACAAGAGTAGTGTACTCTGGAAGCCTGCAAGAGTAGTGTACTCTGGAAGCCTGCAAGAGTAGTGTACTCTGGAAGCCTGCAAGAGTAGTGTACTCTGGAAGCCTGCAAGAGTAATGTATTCTGGAAGCCTACAAGAGTAGTGTACTCTGGAAGCCTGCAAGAGTAGTGTACTCTGAAGCCTGCAAGAGTAGTGTATTATGGAAGTCTGCAAGAGTAGTGTACTCTGGAAGCCTGCAAGAGTAGTGTACTCTGAAGCCTGCAAGAGTAGTGTACTCTGGAAGCCTGCAAGAGTAGTGTACTCTGGAAGCCTGCAAGAGTAGTGTACTCTGGAAGCCTGCAAGAGTAGTGTACTCTGGAAGCCTGCAAGAGTAGTGTACTCTGGAAGCCTGCAAGAGTAGTGTACTCTGGAAGCCTGCAGAGTAGTGTACTCTGGAGGCCTGCAAGAGTAGTGTACTCTGGAGGCCTGCAAGAGTAGTGTACTCTGGAGGCCTGCAAGAGTAGTGTACTCTGGAGGCCTGCAAGAGTAGTGTACTCTGGAGGCCTGCAAGAGTAGTGTACTCTGGAAGCCTGCAAGAGTAGTGTACTCTGGAAGCCTGCAAGAGTAGTGTACTCTGGAAGCCTGCAAGAGTAGTGTACTCTGGAAGCCTGCAAGAGTAGTGTACTCTGAAGCCTGCAAGAGTAGTGTACTCTGGAAGCCTGCAAGAGTAGTGTACTCTGGAAGCCTGCAAGAGTAGTGTACTCTGGAAGCCTGCAAGAGTAGTGTACTCTGGAAGCCTGCAAGAGTAGTGTACTCTGGAAGCCTGCAAGAGTAGTGTACTCTGGAGGCCTGCAAGAGTAGTGTACTCTGGAGGCCTGCAAGAGTAGTGTACTCTGGAGGCCTGCAAGAGTAGTGTACTCTGGAGGCCTGCAAGAGTAGTGTACTCTGGAGGCCTGCAAGAGTAGTGTACTCTGGAAGCCTGCAAGAGTAGTGTACTCTGGAAGCCTGCAAGAGTAGTGTACTCTGGAAGCCTGCAAGAGTAGTGTACTCTGGAAGCCTGCAAGAGTAGTGTACTCTGGAAGCCTGCAAGAGTAGTGTACTCTGGAAGCCTGCAAGAGTAGTGTGTCTGGACATTACGGACGAAGGGTTCATCTTGCAACCCTTGACTGGCTCATGCGGGTTAAGTGCTTCATATAAATATGCAGATATACTCATCGAATTTTAAATTTTGTCATTCAATGGGAATCAAAATTTATGTATGGTTATAGCTGCAAAAAAATTATAGAGAAGAAATCAATATGTGTTTATTACCCCTGAAGAATTTTTACACAAGGAAATTAAGAGATATACTCGATTTTCTTTATTTCTAATTATGCATAAGATTTTTTTTATCTATAAACATATTCACATAATTACATTTGCCAAATATGTCATATTTGTATAAATGATTTACGGGAAGGAATGAATATTTATGTTCACTTATCCCTCCCGGTAAATTATTTACATAAATACGTCAATTAGAGAATAATTTTCCTTGTGGAGTCCCGATAATAACACCGACACACGCACTATTTTTTTTCTTATCAAATATTGCAATTTTTTAAGAAGTATATTATAAAAAAATTACGCCTATCTTATACTTCTTAAATCGCAGTGAGGGCGACCTTCCCGTGTGTTTGATCCAGGGTTTTTTTTCTCTCTCTAACACTTCTAATTCACTAAAATGCTTTTTTTTATTTTTTTATTTTTCACGACAATATTGTTAAAAACACCGCCACATCACTTTATTAATATAAATTCTAACATATTATTTGTTATTTTTCAATTTGTCCTCCAGTTTGCCGTCTTTTACTATGTCCTTAAAAAAGTTATCGAAAAATGAAATTGCTAGTTTTTTTGCATATTGGGTAAGAATAAAGCCAAGAGTGATGCGTCATCTGCTCTCATTCTTGTTATTAACCTCTCTTAGTTGTTTGTTTATTTCTTATTCTCGCATTTCTTTAGTTCTTCGATTATATTATATAATTTATCTTTTAGTTTACCTATTTCGTTTGATTCTCACCATATAATAATAGTAGTAGTATCAGAGAAAAGCACTAAACCCATAAGAGTCATTCAGCGATACATTTATTTTCAACTTGGTAAAAGAAAGTGTTATTAGCTTAATCTCTTTCATGGTATATTTTTCAATGATTCTCCTGTGTCTTCATATCTCTACATTCACTTCCGGTAAGGCGAGAGTTGGAGATATTTTGTAGTGGAAAGTGTTTCCTGTCTCATCCATGACTTTCCAACACCTGTCCAACCATTCATTGTGTTGGTTGGTTAATGGGGTTTAAAGCCTATCGACTACACTAGAGTCATTAAGGCTGCACTTAACCTTTTCACCACCAGACAAAGACAAAAATAATGATTCCTGAAATAGGGATTAAAGTAAACTTTCAACTTTTAAACACTGAGAAATATCTCTCTCGGTTTATATAACATGTGACACATTCATTTTTTTTGTTTCATGTGATTCCTATTTATATATATATATATATATATATATATATAAACAAAGTAATATTATTATATCATTTCTGTCAAATATTTTTATATATTGTCTAACAAATACTGCTGGAGACCTAACGTTTGTTTTAATCTAGTTTATCTTCTGTGTTTTATCTCTCCTCGCTACATTCATTACTTATAATTAATTTTACCACTTTTTTCCAGATAACTTTAAATAAATTCTACAAAAGTATATTATTTTCCAGTAAACACTGGGTCAAGAAATGAGTGTTTCTTCACTTTATTTACGTCTAATGTAGTGATGTATTACATAGTCATCACGTTGAGCAAGATAATTTACCGTTTATTCTCTAGTTGTTTGGTTAATGTGGTTTCAAGCCTATCGACTACACTGGGGTCGTTAAAGCTGCGTGTAAACTACTCGCCCTCATACAGGAATACTATAATCCATAAAATACAGATTTAACTAAACTCTCACTATACACTGAGAGAAATATATCTCAGTGTATATATCTTGTATATTGGGTCTTTCAAACTTCATAGGCCATCCCATATAGTTATGCATATTTTATAAAAAATACGTTAAAACAGTAACTTCATCTTCTAATTTGGAGTAATGATTTTAGAATATCAAGTAATTTCACCTATAAAATCCATAAAAAGAATATCCAATCATGCTGTGAATTGCATATGTTTATAAATGACATTTTTTTTTTCCTGGGTTTTGGATTTTAATGCAAAAATGTCAAGTTTAAACTTATCTTTGATATTTGATTTATATATATTATTATTAATGTAACTATTGTGCTAACTTGTTTCCCGACTCTCTCTCTCTCTCTCTCTCTCTCTCTCTCTCTCTCTCTCTCTCTCTCTCTCTCTCTCTCTCTCTCTTCTCCACATTCACACTCTTCTTTATAAAAGCAGAGCTTTAAATTTAAGTTTCGTCTTACTTGGTAAAGCACACAATATTGGTCTCATTTTGTTTATAATAAGCTATGTTAACCTTTCTTGAATTACCTCATCTTTGTTTTCATACAAAATCTTTATAATTTTGTATTTGTCATATCCTTGGCTATTTCGTATAATATTTATTCATTTAATTACTTCTATTTCTTCAGTGCTCTGATTTTATCTCTGGCAGGTAATTTCAAATCTATCTAAAAAAAATATCTCTACATTTAATTCTTAGACTTTTCTATATTTGACCTTTTTTTGATAACTCCTTCCTGATAAATATAAACTTGCAGTTTCCCTTTGTCTCAAGTCCTTGGGTTCCCTTCGTGACTTTGGTGGTACACGACAATGGTTCTTAACCTGTTTTGGGTCACGCCTTCCCTGCCGTAGATGGTTCTTATCTCCACCACCTTCTCCTTCCTCCTTATAAAATTCTAAATGTAAAAAATTTTAGAGATCCCATTTATTTACATAAGAAAATTGAGAAACTGTTTGAGGAGCAAATCGTAAATACACAACATATAAACTTCATTCCCTAATTTTGTTCTTGGTTCGTCGTCCCCCTCACTGAAAATTGTTCGCTCCCCCACCAGGAGGGCGAGCCCCCCAGATTAAGAACCGCTGATATACCTAGTAGAACTATTGTGTATTCTGAAGATGTGGCCTCCCTTTGGTGGTATATTTTCTGTGTTCTTAAATAAAATATAGGTAAGGTTAGATAAGGTTTGTCAGGAAACACGACAGGTCTTTACTGACCTGGGTCATAGTCATATGGTGACCTGAAGATGGAACTTTAGGTCATCTGACTGAGTCCTTCCACTGGCTTGGAAAAATAAACACATAAGCAGTATAATGTGATCCTTTATTGACAACGTTTCGCCCACGCAGTGGGCTTTATCGAGTCACAGACAGATCTACCTGGAAAATGTGACTCGATAAAGCCCACTGTGTGGGCGAAACGTTGTCAATAAAGGATCACATTATACTGCTTATGTGTTTATTTTTCCATTGTGTCGGTATTTTATACCATTTATTTCCACTGGCTTACCCAACCACCCCTTTAAAAATTATGGTTTTTAGGACTCATTGTTAAACATTATATATACCTGGAGAGTTCCAGGGGTCAACGCCCCTGCGGCCAGGTCTGTGACCAGGCCTCATGTTGGATCAGAGCCTGATCAACCAGGCTGTTACTGCTGGCCGCACGCAGTCCAACGTTTAAACATTAACTTTTGCAAAATCTATAAAATTCCTTTGCTGGTTTTTTTAAGAGGTTATTTTTGAAGTTAAGCTTGAAGCTTTACGTGAAATTTCACAGCTTTGTTGCACCTCTCCTGGTGCTATCATCTCATATTGTGAATACCCGACTGTGTCGTAAATCACATTCTTCTTTCTGAACCAGTGTAGTATGTCAGTCCGTGTTCCACGGTGTATGTCAGTCCGTGTTCCACGGTGTATGTCAGTCCGTGTTCCACGGTGTATGTCAGTCCGTGTTCCACGGTGTATGTCAGTCCGTGTTCCACGGTGTATGTCAGTCCGTGTTCCACGGTGTATGTCAGTCCGTGTTCCACGGTGTATGTCAGTCCGTGTTCCACGGTGTATGTCAGTTCGTGTTCCACGGTGTATGTCAGTCCGTGTTCCACGGTGTATGTCAGTCCGTGTTCCACGGTGTATGACAGTCCGTGTTCCACGGTGTATGACAGTCCGTGTTCCACGGTGTATGTCAGTCCGTGTTCCACGGTGTATGTCAGTCCGTGTTCCACGGTGTATGTCAGTCCGTGTTCCACGGTGTATGTCAGTCCGTGTTCCACGGTGTATGTCAGTCCGTGTTCCACGGTGTATGACAGTCCGTGTTCCACGGTGTATGACAGTTCGTGTTCCACGGTGTATGTCAGTCCGTGTTCTACGGTGTATGTCAGTCCGTGTTCCACGGTGTATGTCAGTCCGTGTTCCACGGTGTATGTCAGTCCGTGTTCCACGGTGTATGTCAGTCCGTGTTCCACGGTGTATGTCAGTCCGTGTTCCACGGTGTATGTCAGTCCGTGTTCCACGGTGTATGTCAGTCCGTGTTCCACGGTGTATGTCAGTCCGTGTTCCACGGTGTATGTCAGTCCGTGTTCCACGGTGTATGTCAGTCCGTGTTCCACGGTGTATGTCAGTCCGTGTTCCACGGTGTATGTCAGTCCGTGTTCCACGGTGTATGTCAGTCCGTGTTCCACGGTGTATGACAGTCCGTGTTCCACGGTGTATGTCAGTCCGTGTTCCACGGTGTATGTCAGTCCGTGTTTCACGGTGTATGTCAGTCCGTGTTCCACGGTGTATGTCAGTCCGTGTTCCACGGTGTATGACAGTCCGTGTTCCACGGTGCATGACAGTCCGTGTTCCACGGTGCATGACAGTCCGTGTTCCACGGTGTATGTCAGTCCGTGTTCTACGGTGTATGTCAGTCCGTGTTTCACGGTGTATGTCAGTCCGTGTTCCACGGTGTATGTCAGTCCGTGTTCCACGGTGTATGACAGTTCGTGTTCCACGGTGTATGACAGTTCGTGTTCCACGGTGTATGTCAGTCCGTGTTCCACGGTGTATGGCAGTCCGTGTGCCACGGTGTATGTCAGTCCGTGTTCCACGGTGTATGTCAGTCCGTGTTCCACGGTGTATGTCAGTCCGTGTGCCACGGTGTATGTCAGTCCGTGTTCCACGGTGTATGTTAGTCCGTGTTCCACAGTATGTCAGTCCGTGTTCCACGGTGTATGACAGTCCGTGTTCCACGGTGTAT
Source organism: Cherax destructor (assembly GCA_009830355.1). Classification (NCBI taxonomy): domain Eukaryota; kingdom Metazoa; phylum Arthropoda; class Malacostraca; order Decapoda; family Parastacidae; genus Cherax; species Cherax destructor. The sequence continues at coordinate 341,189 of WNWK01000895.1, forward strand.
GTCAGTCCGTGTGCCACGGTGTATGTCAGTCCGTGTTCCACGGTGTATGTCAGTCCGTGTTTCACGGTGTATGTCAGTCCGTGTTCCACGGTGTATGTCAGTCCGTGTTCCACGGTGTATGACAGTCCGTGTTCCACGGTGCATGACAGTCCGTGTTCCACGGTGCATGACAGTTCGTGTTCCACGGTGTATGTCAGTCTGTGTTCTACGGTGTATGTCAGTCCGTGTTTCACGGTGTATGTCAGTCCGTGTTCCACGGTGTATGTCAGTCCGTGTTCCACGGTGTATGACAGTTCGTGTTCCACGGTGTATGACAGTTCGTGTTCCACGGTGTATGTCAGTCCGTGTTCCACGGTGTATGGCAGTCCGTGTGCCACGGTGTATGTCAGTCCGTGTTCCACGGTGTATGTCAGTCCGTGTTCCACGGTGTATGTCAGTCCGTGTGCCACGGTGTATGTCAGTCTGTGTTCCACGGTGTATGTTAGTCCGTGTTCCACAGTATGTCAGTCCGTGTTCCACGGTGTATGACAGTCCGTGTTCCACGGTGTATGTCAGTCCGTGTGCCACGGTGTATGTCAGTCCGTGTTCCACGGTGTATGTCAGTCCGTGTTCCACGGTGTATGTCAGTCCGTGTTCCACGGTGTATGACAGTCCGTGTTCCACGGTGTATGTCAGTCCGTGTTCCACGGTGTATGTCAGTCCGTGTTTCACGGTGTATGTCAGTCCGTGTTCCACGGTGTATGTCAGTCCGTGTTCCATGGTGTATGACAGTCCGTGTTCCACGGTGCATGACAGTCCGTGTTCCACGGTGCATGACAGTTCGTGTTCCACGGTGTATGTCAGTCCGTGTTCTACGGTGTATGTCAGTCCGTGTTCTACGGTGTATGTCAGTCCGTGTTCCACGGTGTATGACAGTTCGTGTTCCACGGTGTATGTCAGTCCGTGTTCCACGGTGTATGGCAGTCCGTGTGCCACGGTGTATGTCAGTCCGTGTTCCACGGTGTATGTCAGTCCGTGTTCCACGGTGTATGTCAGTCCGTGTGCCACGGTGTATGTCAGTCCGTGTTCCACGGTGTATGTCAGTCCGTGTTCCACGGTGTATGTTAGTCCGTGTTCCACAGTATGTCAGTCCGTGTTCCACGGTGTATGACAGTCCGTGTTCCACGGTGTATGTCAGTCCGTGTGCCACGGTGTATGTCAGTCCGTGTGCCACGGTGTATGTCAGTCCGTGTGCCACGGTGTATGTCAGTCCGTGTGCCACGGTGTATGTCAGTCCGTGTTCCACGGTGTATGTCAGTCCGTGTTCCACGGTGTATGTCAGTCCGTGTGCCACGGTGTATGTCAGTCCGTGTTCCACAGTGTATGTCAGTCCGTGTGCCACGGTGTATGTCAGTCCGTGTGCCACGGTGTATGTCAGTCCGTGTTCCACGGTGTATGACAGTCCGTGTTCCACAGTGTATGTCAGTCCGTGTTCCACGGTGTATGACAGTCCGTGTTCCACAGTGTATGTCAGTCCGTGTTCCACTGTGTATGACAGTCCGTGTGCCACGGTACTCACCTAATTGTGGTTGCAGGGGTCGAGACTCAGCTCCTGGCTTCGCCTCTTCGCTGTCCGCTACTGGGTCTCTGCTCTCCCTGCTCCGTGAGCTTTATCATACCTCGTCTTAAAACTATGTATGGTTCCTGCCTCCACTATATCTTTCTCTAGACTATTCCACTTCCTGACTACTCTGTGGCTGAAGAAATGCTTCCTAACATCCCTTTGACTCATCTGAGTCTTCAGCTTCCAGTTGTGTCCCCTTGTTTCTGTGTTCCCTCTCTGGAACATCCTGTCTCTGTCTACCTTGTCGATTCCCCGCAGTATTTTGTATGTCGTTATCATGTCTCCTCTGACCCTTCTTTCCTCCAGTGTTGTTAGTCCTATTTCCCTCAACCTTTCTTCATAGGACAGACCCCTGAGTTGTGGAACTAGCCTTGTCGCAAACATTTGCACTTTCTCTAGTTTCTTTACGTGCTTGACCAGGTGTGGGTTCCAGACTGGTGCTGCATATTCTAGTATGGGCCTGACGTACACGGTGTACAGTGTCTTGAACGATTCCTTGTTTAGGTAACGGAACGCTAATCTTAGGTTTGCCAGTCGCCCATATGCTGCCGCAGTTATCTGGTTGATGTGTGCCTCCGGAGACGTACTTGGCGTTATACTCACCCCAAGGTCTTTCTCCTTTGCCGAGGTTTGTAGAGCTTGTCCACCTAGCCTGTACTCTGTCAGCGGTGTATGTCAGTCCGTGTTCCACTGTGTATGTTAGTCCGTGTTCCACAGTGTATGTCAGTCCGTGTTCCACGGTGTATGACAGTCCGTGTGCCACGGTGTATGACAGTCCGTGTGCCACGGTGTATGTCAGGCCGTGTTCCACGGTGTACGACAGGCCGTGTTCCACGCTGTATGATAGGCTGTGTTCCACGGTGTACGACAGGCCGTGTTCCACGGTGTATGATAGGCCGTGTTCCACAGCAGCTCAGTAGCGGCATGGTACTTTCACAACCCCCCACATATTTCTATAGCAAATCTTTGTTATAAATCGTTCATTATTGGCCTCTAGCTCCCAACATTTCCTTTAGTAAATTGCTAACAAAAATCTCACGGAGAACTGCCAGTCTACTCAGTCCCCGTTGTATTTTAATTCTTCTATGGCTGCCTCTTCTTCCTCTAGAAAAGTTAAACGTTTCAGAACTCATTTCTTTTAGCTCTTATGTGGCCGAGTGCAAGCATCTTGACTCTTCAGTTCCGCCTTTGATCAAGTCTTTGCCTCACTTCTACGTCTCATATAAGTTGGTTCTCCCTTCCAGCTTTTGCAGCATAAAACATCAAGAAACAGTACCAGAAATAGTAGTAATTTCCACTGTACTAAGGGAGTGTACATATACAAGACTGCATATACTTCCATTATTTATTAGTAAAAATAGTTAAATCAGAAATAAACTAAATAAATTGCTTTAGAAATTCTTCATTCAGAGCTTTCATAAAATCCCTTTAAAGAGGGAGCTAAAGATCAAGGATTCGATACCAGAATGCGTTCAGTCGTCCCTAGACATAAGTGTAAGCACAAGAGATGCCAGTGGAAGGCTTCGATCTAATGACCAAAAGCTCCAATGAGAAGGTCAATAGGTCATCCAACGACTGAGACTTACGCCAGGAATAATGATCCTGTTTTCCACACAAAGAAAATACCACCTCGAAGATGTACGTCTCAGTACGTCAGACGACGAGTTGACTCACAGCTGAAGTTACTCATAATTAAACCAGCAGATACTAGTATTAGGAGAACCCTCGCTCTCCTGTTACTACTGAACACACCAGCTGGACCACACGATACCTGCCTCCGCTGGCTGAGTCCCGGTTAGTTACTCTTTAGACATAGCTTGGCGGGACCAGCCTTCAGGGGATGTGTTGTGCATGCAACACACCCACGACGCAACACATCCACCCTCTAATACACCCACGCCTCTTTCCCTTCCCGATTAAAAGTGCCCCAAATCTCAACAAAGGAGTTCCCTCAGTGCCAGGCTGAGCACCTGAGGCAGGACGTTCAAATATATACAGACGGGGTAGAAACATGACAAAAAAAAATGTTGATGACTTAATACATAGATACTAACCTAACATAAACTACCTGACTTGGTGATTATTAATATATTATATAGATTAAATTCGCATGTTATTCTTGAATGTTTCAACTGAATTGCATTAGTTGAATAAAAAAAAAACATTCTTAACATTTCCCACAAAATATTCTTTTTTTTCTAAAATCACAAAGGTTAGTGTGATAATGCTCACCCATGAGTACTGATTATAGAGAAATTAAAAATTATTTAAAGTACTAAAAACCAGCTACAAGGAAGTCGCAGACATTGTTAGTAAAACATTGTTAGATAAACACTATTAGTAAAACGTTGTTAGTAAAACATTGTTAGCAAAACATTGTTAGATAAAAACTATAACAATGCTATCAAAATATTTTTAGTAAAACATTGTTAGATAAACAGTAAACATTAACAAAACATTGTTAGTAAAACGTTAGATAAACACTATTAGTAAAACAATGTTATTAAAACATTTGTTGAGTGGTGGAATATGGTTGGTGTTTTGCGAGGTTATGTGACCTGGACAGTCACAGGTTACAATCACCACTCCCACTAAATGTAAATTCATAAAGTCACATTTGTTCTTAACAATGAACCAAGACTTTCTCGGTGTCATTGCTGTCTCCTTAACTGAGAGAGAAGAAACAAGATGCTGGCATTTGGAACTTAGAGCGTCTTCCAGTAATAGTGCAAGAAAATTGAATTTGATTCGAACCAGAATTATCTAGGTACATTTTCTTTGTCATTGTTGTTATTATTATTATTATTATTATTATTATAATATTATTATTATTATTACTGCAAATGTTTCTATTTAATTGTGTGATAACTGGGCAGGTCACAATTCTGAGACATAAATGAATAATGGTTTTACATGTTTATTCTGACTTTGATCTCCCTCTCTTTTATATCATGTGCATATATTTATCTTATATGCGCGCACACACACACACACACACACACACACACACACAACTGGCTTCTCGAATTCAATCCCACCAAATGCAAAGTCATGAAGATCGGAGAAGGTCAAAGAAGACCGCTGACAGAGTACAGGCTAGGCGGACAAAGGCTACAAACCTCGGCAAAGGAGAAAGACCTTGGGGTGAGTATAACACCAAGCACGTCTCCGGAGGCACACATCAACCAGATAACTGCGGCAGCATATGGGTGACTGGCAAACCTAAGATTAGCGTTCCGTTACCTTAACAAGGAATCGTTCAAGACACTGTACACCGTGTACGTCAGGCCCATACTAGAATATGCAGCACCAGTCTGGAACCCACACCTGGTCAAGCACGTAAAGAAACTAGAGAAAGTGCAAAGGTTTGCGACAAGGTTAGTTCCACAACTCAGGGTCTGTCCTATGAAGAAAGGTTGAGGGAAATAGGACTAACAACACTGGAGGAAAGAAGGGTCAGAGGAGACATGATAACGACATACAAAATACTGCGGGGAATCGACAAGGTAGACAGTGACAGGATGTTCCAGAGAGGGAACACAGAAACAAGGGGACACAACTGGAAGCTGAAGACTCAGATGAGTCAAAGGGATGTTAGGAAGCATTTCTTCAGCCACAGAGTAGTCAGGAAGTGGAATAGTCTAGAGAAAGATATAGTGGAGGCAGAAACCATACATAGTTTTAAGACGAGGTATGATAAAGCTCATGGAGCAGGGAGAGCAGAGCAGAGACCCAGTAGTGGACAGTGAAGAGGCGGGGCCAGGAGCTGAGTCTCGACCCCTGCAACCACAATTAGGTGAGTACAATTAGGTGAGTACACACGCACACACACACACACAATTAAAAATAAGGATACAAGCAAATAACCAGCAAGTCTAGATTTAATCTAAGCGAATCAGACATAAAAATAAATCAGCTAGAGAGAGCGGTCAGGAGCCAATAACCTCGCTGTAAAACGTGAGAATTACGGAAACAATGTAAAAACCAGACGACAGGAGAGACTGAAAAGGCAGTATACTGGGAAAGAATCGTGGTGGGAAAGAGTCGTGGATGACATGCCGGAGAAACTTACAAGACCATACCAGGAAGCGACAAGACTCGGTCTAAACATGAGAAAAAATAAATGTGAAAAATTGTTGAGTCCATCGTTTTAAAAACGCGAGACTGTAGGGATATCGGAGCAAGAAATAGAGGAACATGGAAAATGTATATACTGAATAAGGAAGACGACAGAAAAGAGGGAATTAAGCAGAAGATACGACGAGGATACGAAAAGAAGCCATTGCCAAGCGATGAGAGGAGCGAATCTCATTGCTGGGGTCCAGGGAATAAACCCTGGACTTTAATATAAAAAATTTTGTTAGGTGTTCCGTAGCTGGATCGCTAGCGCACTCAGCTCACACTCTGAGGTCCGGAGATCCAATCTCCTGTACGGCTGGAAAACATTAGGGACGTGTTTCCATAAGACACCTGCTGTCCCTGTCCCTGTTCATCCATCAGTTTAAAATGGGTACCTGGGTGTTAGTCGACTAGTAGACTAGTGTGAGTGGCATCCTGGAACAAAACTGACCTAATTTGCCCGAAATGCTCAGCATAACAAGGGGCTTTCTATATAGTATTATGTCATTGATGTCAGCTAGGCCTGTATACCATGTACATGTACTTGTAGTAAATAAAGATATTATTATTATTATTATTATTATTATTATTATTATTATTATAGCAGTTCCAGACACGACGCAGCGACAAACATGAGAAACACAAGCGAATCTAAAGAGCTGTAGAGCCATGTACGAAGTAAAGAAAGAGGAAGAGATAAGGATGAAGGAGGAGGAGGGAAGATTACTTAACCTAGTGCACCAATTATGGTGTTAATATTCTACCCTCACTAATCCCAACTTACTTCACTAACCTCAGCTTCACTAACCCTATTCGTACAACTAAAATCATCTGTGCACTGTATCACCTACTGCTCTAATCTTTTCTTCAGACTAACAATAATAACACTTACTGACGGGTGTCTATAAGATTCCTTGTAAAAGATGCGATAAAGTTTATTACGGTCAAACTGGTAAAAGTCTTGAACTAAGATTAAAACAGCATAAATATAGCATTAGAACTAGACAACATTCTAATGCTCTGTTTATTCAAGTGAGAGATGGAAATAAATGGCATAAAATACCGACACAAATACTGTAAGGAAAATGCAGTAACATTCATTGACAACTGAACCTCTTCTATGGCAGAAATGACATGTATGCCAGGGATGGGGTTCACTTATCTAGGTCTGGGGTGGGGGCACTGGCAACTGCAGTGGAGGGAGCTGTTAGGGCTTTAAACTAGAAAAAGTTAGTGGTATGGGTTATGGGGGGAAAACAGTGAAGTCCCAGTGTAGTAATGTTATAAATTCTAGGGGAACTAGTAATAGGCAGAATAAGGTGGATATTGGAAAGCCAGTGGCACTAGGTGACAAGGACAGAAATAGGTATAAGGGAAAAACAGAAATGAGCAGGAAGGGTAAAGAGAAAGGAGGGTCTTTAAGTGTATATTACACCAATAGTCGTAGTGCTAGGAATAAGATGGACGAGTTGAGAGTAGTTGCAAGTACATGTAATATTGATGTTTTTGCAATAACTGAAACATGGTTTAATATGAAAAATCGGGACTTGCCTGCCGAATGTTACATTCAGGGTTTTAAATTGTTCCAAGTAGACAGAAGTATCGGGAAGGGGGGTGGGGTGGCACTCTATGTCCGTGATCATTTAAATTGTTGTATAAAAATGGGTATAAAGTCTGAATTAACACATACAGAGACTGTCTGGATAGAATTTTCAGAGGGGCATGAAAAATTGATTTTAGGTGTGATATACCGTCCCCCAAACTTAGATAGGGACCAAGGAAGACTACTATGGGAGGAAATTGTTAAGGCCACAATGCACGATAACGTAGTTATTCTGGGTGACTTCAACTTTAGTCAAATTGATTGGAATTTTTGACTGGGAATTTAGAATCTAACGATTTCTTAGAAGTAGTTCAAGATTGTTTTTTGAAGCAGTTTGTGACAGAACCTACAAGGGAAATAATCTGCTTGACTTAGTTCTGGCAAACAAGGAAACCCTTGTTAATAATTTAGAAATTACAGAGGAACTCGGCAAGCGACCACAAATCAATTACCTTTGGCATTGAATGGAAGTTTCATAGTAGGAATAACTCAGTAACGGTCCCAGATTTTCGCTTAGCAGATTACAATGGACTTAGAGAACACTTATCATCTGTGGACTGGGGTAATGAAGAGAGCTATCAATATGACAGTTTTCTGAACACTATACATGCTGCCCAAAGAACATTTATCCCATATAAAGAAATTAGATCGAATAGAAATGACCCAAAATGGATGAATAATAGGCTCAAATATTTTTAGGGCAGAAGAAAGGAATTTATAGGCGTATCAAAGACATTAATAATATCCCAGTAATTAATTTTTACAGAGGCCCAGAAGAAGATAAATTATGTAATATCACAGTCACTAGCGAAATGATTATGAAACAGCTGGACCGACTGAAACAAAATAAATCGCCGGGTCCTGATGAGCTTTTTGCAAGGGTTCTTAAGGAATGCAAATGGAACTCTGTGAACCAATATCTAACATTTTTAATTTATCTCTTCAAACAGGTGTAGTGTCTGATATGTGGAAGATGGCTAATGTAATTCCTATTTTTAAAGCAGGGGACAAGTCACTACCGTCAAACTATCGCCCAATAAGCCTGACCTCAATTGTAGGCAAATTACTAGAGTCAATTATAGCTGATATTATTAGAAGCCATCTAGATAACCATAATTTGATTAATGATACCCAGCATGGATTCACGAGGGCCGTTCCTGCCTATCTAATTTATTAACCTTCTTCAGTAAAGCTTTTGAGGCTGTTGATCACGATAAAGAATTCGATATTGTTTATTTAGACTTTAGTAAGGCTTTTGATAGAGTACCGCACCAGAGACTGTTAAAGAAAGTGGCAGCTCATGGCATTGGGGGAAAAGTGCTGTCATGGATCGAGTCATGGCTCACCAATAGGAAGCAGAGAGTGTGCATAAATGGGGTTAAATCCGAATGGGGACTTGTAACAAGTGGTGTTCCACAGGGATCAGTCTTAGGCCCATTGTTATTTATAATATATATCAATGACCTTGATGAGGGAATTACTAGTGATATGAGAAATTCGCCGACGACACGAAGATAGGTAGGATAATTGATTCAAACATAGATGTCATAGAACTTCAGGAAGATTTAGACAAACTTAATTCGTGGTCAGAAAAGTGGCAGATGCAGTTCAATGTAGATAAATGCAAGGTTCTGAAGCTCGGGAGTGTCCATAACCCAAGCACTTATAAGTTAAATAACGTAGAACTTAGCCATACAGATTGCGAGAAGGACTTGGGGGTGATGGTAAGCAGCAACCTTAAACCAAGACAGCAATGCCTAAGCGTACGTAATAAGGCAAATAGATTACTGGGATTTATATCAAGAAGTGTTAGCAACAGAAGTCCAGAGGTTATATTACAGCTTTATACATCATTAGTAAGGCCTCACCTAGATTACGCAGCTCAGTTCTGGTCTCCATATTACAGAATGGACATAAATTCGTTAGAAAACATTCAGCGTAGAATGACTAAATTAATACATAGCATTAGAAATCTTCCTTACGAAGAAAGATTGAAGACCCTAAAATTACATTCACTTGTAAGACGTAGAATGAGGGGAGACATGATCGAGGTATACAAGTGGAAAATGGGTATTAACAAAGGGGATATAAATAAGGTCTTGAGGATATCTCTCCAAGAGAGAACCCGCAATAATGGATTCAAGTTAGATAAGTTTAGATTTAGAAAGGATATAGGAAAGTATTGGTTTGGAAATAGGGTAGTTGATGAGTGGAACAGTCTGCCTAGTAGGGTTATTGAAGCTAGGACCTTGGGTAGTTTCAAATTTAGGTTGGATAAATTCATGAGTGAGAGGGTTGGATTTGAGTGGGACTCGCATGAGTGGGTAGAATTGTCAAAGCTTATTTCTTGGGTAGCATTGAAAATTGGGTTGAGCAAATATTCTGTTAGTGGGACGGATTGTGAAGGACCTGCCTAGTATGGGCCAACAGGCCTGCTGCAGTGTTCCTCCTTTCTTATGTTCTTATGTTCTTAAAAGAGTGAGGGTCATCTTACGAATCAGTATATTGACATTAAGAGGGACGTTAAAAAGGGGATAAGAAAAGCTAAGCGGGACTACGAAATTAAAGTTGCTAGGGATTCGAAAACTAACCCAAAAAGTTTTTTCCAGGTGTATAGAACAAAAGTTAGAGATAAGATAGGTCCCCTTAAAAATAATTATGGGTATCTTACTGACAAAGAGAATGAAATGTGCTCTATTTTTAATAATTATTTTCTCTCGGTTTTCACTCAGGAAGACACTAATAATATCCCAAGAATTAGGTATTTTAGTGGGCCTGAAGAAGATAAATTATGTAGTATCACAGAACATAAGAACATAAGAAAGGAGGAACACTGCAGCAGGCCTGTTGGCCCATACTAGGCAGGTCCTTCACAATCCATCCCACTAACAGAATATTTGCTCAACCCAATTTTCAAAGCTACCCAAGAAATAAGCTTTGACAATTCTACCCACTCATGCGCGAGTCCCACTCAAATCCAACCCCTCTCACTCATGAATTTATCCAACCTAAATTTGAAACTACCCAAGGTCCTAGCTTCAATAACCCTACTAGGCAGACTGTTCCACTCATCAACTACCCTATTTCCAAACCAATACTTTCCTATATCCTTTCTAAATCTAAACTTATCTAACTTGAATCCATTATTGCGGGTTCTCTCTGGAGAGATATCCTCAAGACCTTATTTATATCCCCTTTGTTAATACCCATTTTCCACTTGTATACCTCGATCATGTCTCCCTCATTCTACGTCTTACAAGTGAATGTAATTTTAGGGTCTTCAATCTTTCTTCGTAAGGAAGATTTCTAATGCTATGTATTAATTTAGTCATTCTACGCTGAATGTTTTCTAACGAATTTATGTCCATTCTGTAATATGGAGACCAGAACTGAGCTGCGTAATCTAGGTGAGGCCTTACTAATGATGTATAAAGCTGTAATATAACCTCTGGACTTCTGTTGCTAACACTTCTTGATATAAATCCCAGTAATCTATTTGCCTTATTACGTACGCTTAGGCATTGCTGTCTTGGTTTAAGGTTGCTGCTTACCATCACCCCCAAGTCCTTCTCGCAATCTGTATGGCTAAGTTCTACGTTATTTAACTTATAAGTGCTTGGGTTATGGACACTCCCGAGCTTCAGAACCTTGCATTTATCTACATTGAACTGCATCTGCCACTTTTCTGACCACGAATTAAGTTTGTCTAAATCTTCCTGAAGTTCTATGACATCTATGTTTGAATCAATTATCCTACCTATCTTCGTGTCGTCGGCGAATTTGCTCATATCACTAGTAATTCCCTCATCAAGGTCATTGATATATATTATAAATAACAATGGGCCTAAGACTGATCCCTGTGGAACACCACTTGTTACAAGTCCCCATTCGGATTTAACCCCATTTATGCACACTTTCTGCTTCCTATTGGTGAGCCATGACTCGATCCATGACAGCACTTTTCCCCCAATGCCATGAGCTCACTTTCTTTAACAGTCTCTGGTGCGGTACTCTATCAAAAGCCTTACTAAAGTCTAAATAAACAATATCGAATTCTTTATCGTGATAAATTCTTTATCGTGATGAATTCTTTTTCCATTGTGTCATAAGAACATAAGAACATAAGAAAGGAGGAACACTGCAGCAGGCCTGTTGGCCCATACTAGGCAGGTCCTTCACAATCCATCCCACTAACAGAATAATTGCCCAACCTAATTTTCAATTCTACCCAAGAAATAAGCTTTGAAGATTCTATTAACTCAAGTGCGAGTCCCACTCAAATCCAACCCCTCTCACTCATGAATTTATCCAACCTAAATTTGAAACTACCCAAGGTCATAGCTTCAATGACCCTACTAGGCAGACTGTTCCACTCATCAACTACCCTATTTCCAAACCAATATTTTCCTATATCCTTTCTAAATCTAAACTTATCCAATTTGAATCCATTATTACTGGTTCTCTCTTGGAGAGATATCCTCAAGACCTTATTTATATACCCTTATTAATACCCATCTTCCACTTTATACCTCGATCATGTCTCCTCATTCTTCGTCTTACAAGTGAATGTAATTTAAGGGTCTTCAATCTTTCTTCATACGGAAGATTTCTAATGCTATGAATTAACTTTGTCATTCGTCGCTGAATGTTTTCTAACGAATTTATATCCATTCTGTAAATGGAGACCAGAACTGAGCTGCTAATCTAGGTGAGGCCTTACTAATGATGTATAAAGCTGTAATATAACCGCTGGACTTCTGTTGCTTACACTTCTTGATATAAATCCCAGTAATCTATTTGCTTTATTTCTTACGCTTAGGCATTGCTGACTTGGTTTGAGGTTGCTGCTTACCATAACCCCCAGATCCTTTTCGCATTCTGTACGGCTGAGTTCAACATTATTAAGCTGTTAAATTAGACACATATGAACACTTGGGATCTTTATTGAGGAAAGTTTGCCACACAGTGGCTTCATCAGTCAAAGAGAAAGGTAAGGAGAGGAGCTTGAGGTTATCAGTCCTCGGCCTGAGTCGATGTCAGTCCATCAATTTGTTAGATGCACAAGGCCGTAGAGGTGGCTTATATGCTGTAATCAGTGAGATGCAGCAGGAGGCAGGTCACAGTGAATCACCACTAGTCGAAGTTGTCCAAAGGTTTGGACAAATGTTGAAGAATCCCTGTATCAAGATCCCAAGAAGTTGCTGTCGACAGGATGAGATGAATGGTTCAGAGAACCGACAAATTTAACAACTTGTCGGTTCTCTGAACCATTCATCTACATCCTGTCTGACACAGCAACTTCTTGGGATCTTGATACAAAGGGATTCTTCAACATTTGTCCAAACCTTTGGACAAGGACTTACTTCGACTAGTGGTTGATACCACTGTGACCTGCCTCCTCCTGCTGCATCTCACCTGATTACAGCATATAAGCCACCTCTACGGCCTTGTGCTACACTTCTAACAAGATTGATGGACTGAACACATCGACTCCAGGCCGAGGGACTGATAACCTCAAACTCCTCCTCTCCTTACACCTTTCTACTTTGTATTGGACTGATGAAGCCACTGTGTGGCGAAACGTTTCCTCAATAAAGATACCCAAGTGTTGCATATGTGTCTAATTTAACAACTTGTCGGTTCTCTGAACCATTCATCTACATTATTAAGCTGGTAGGTGCTAGGGTTATGAACATTCCCGAGCTTTAGAACTTTGCATTTATCTACATTGAACTGCATCTGCCATTTTTCTGACCAGGAATTGAGTTTGTCTAAATCCTCCTGAAGTTCCGTGACATCTACGTCTGAATCGATTATACTACCTATCTTCGTGTCATCAGCGAATTTGCTCATATCACTAGTAATTCCCTCGTCAAGGTCATTTATATATATTATAAACAACAACGGGCCCAAAACCGATCCCTGTGGAACGCCACTTGTTACAGATCCCCACTCAGATTTAACCCCATTAATGCACACCCTCTGCTTCCTATTGGTGAGCCATGACTCGATCCATGAAAACACTTTTCCTCCAATGCCGTGAGCAGCCACTTTCTTTAACAGTCTCTGATGTCGTACTCTATCAAAAGCCTTACTAAAATCCAAATAAACAATATCGAATTCTTTATCATGATCAACTGCCTCAAAAGCCTTACTGAAAAAAGTTAATAAATTAGTTAGGCAGGAACGGCCCCTGGTGAATCCATGTTGAGTATCATTAATCAAATTATGCCTATCGAGATGGCTTCTTGAAGTTAGACTTATTGGGCGGTAATTTGATGGTAACGACTTGTCCCCTGCTTTAAAAATAGGAATTACATTAGCCATCTTCCACGTATCAGACACTACACCTGTTTGAAGAGATAGGTTAAAAATGTTAGTTAAGGGTTCACAGAGTTCAATTTTGCATTCCTTAAGAACCCTTGAAAAAAGCTCATCAGGGCCTGAATGTCACATTCAGGGTTTTAAATTGTTCCAAGTAGACAGAAGTATCGGGAAAGGGGGTGGGGTGGCACTCTATGTCCGTGATCATTTAAATTGTTGCATAAAAACGGGTATAAAATCTGAATTAACACATACAGAGTCTGTCTGGATAGAATTTTCAGAGGGGTGTGAAAAATTGATTTTAGGCGTGATTTACCGTCCTCCAAACTTAGGGAACAAGGGAGACTACTTTGGGAGGAAATTGTTAAGGCCACAAGACACGATAACGTAGTAATTTAGGGACTTTAACTTTAGTCAGATTGATTGGAATTTCATGACAGGGAATTTAGAATCTAACGACTTTTTAGAAGTAGTTCAGGATTGCTTTTTGAAGCAGTTTGTAACAGAACCTACAAGGGGAAATAACCTACTTGACTTGGTTCTGGCAAGCAAGGAAACCCTTGTTAATAATTTAGAAATTACAGAGGAACTCGGCTCAAGCGACCACAAGTCAATTACCTTTAGCATTGAATGGATGTATGATAGTAGGGATAATTCAGTAATGGTCCCAGATTTTCGCTTAGCAGATTATAATGGACTTAGAGAACACTTATCAACTGTGGACTGGGGTGAAGAAGAGAGGTATCAATATGACAGTTTTCTTAACACTATACAGGCTGCCCAAAGAACATTTATCCCGTATAAAGAAATTAGATCAAGTAGAAATGACCCAAAATGGATGAATAATAGGCTCAAATATCTTTTAGGGCAGAAGAAAGGAATTTATAGGCGCATAAAAAGAGGTGAGGGTCATCTTATAAATCAGTATACTGACATTAAGAGGGACGTTAAAAAGGGAATAAGAAAATCTAAACGGGACTATGAAATTAAAGTTGCTAGGGATTCAAAACTAACCCAAAAAGTTTTTTCCAGGTTTATAGAACAAAAGTTAGGATAAGATAGGTCCCCTTAAAAATAACTTTGGGCATCTTACTGACAAGGAGAATGATATGTGCTCTATTTTTAATATTATTTTCTTCGGTTTTCACACAGGAAGACATTAATAATATCCCAGTAATTAATTTTTACAGAGGCCCAGAAGAAGATAAATTATGTAATATCACAGTCACTAGCGAAATGATTATGAAACAGCTGACCGACTGAAACAAAATAAATCGCCGGGTCCTGATGAGCTTTTTGCAAGGGTTCTTAAGGAATGCAAAAAGGAACTCTGTGAACCAATATCTAACATTTTTAATTTATCTCTTCAAACAGGTGTAGTGTCTGATATGTGGAAGATGGCTAATGTAATTCCTATTTTTAAAGCAGGGGACAAGTCACTACCGTCAAACTATCGCCCAATAAGCCTGACCTCAATTGTAGGCAAATTACTAGAGTCAATTATAGCTGATATTATTAGAAGCCATCTAGATAACCATAATTTGATTAATGATACCCAGCATGGATTCACGAGGGCCGTTCCTGCCTATCTAATTTATTAACCTTCTTCAGTAAAGCTTTTGAGGCTGTTGATCACGATAAAGAATTCGATATTGTTTATTTAGACTTTAGTAAGGCTTTTGATAGAGTACCGCACCAGAGACTGTTAAAGAAAGTGGCAGCTCATGGCATTGGGGGAAAAGTGCTGTCATGGATCGAGTCATGAAGCTCACCAATAGGAGCGAAGGTGTGCATAAATGGGGTTAAATCCGAATGGGGACTTGTAACAAGTGGTGTTCCACAGGGATCAGTCTTAGGCCCATTGTTATTTATAATATATCAATGACCTTGATGAGGAATTACTGGTTATGAGCAAATTCGCCGACGACACGAATAGGTAGGATAATTGATTCAAACATAGATGTCGTAGAACTGGGAAGATTTAGACAAACTTAATTCGTGGTCAGAAAAGTGGCAGTGCAGTTCAGTAGATAAATGCAAGGTTCTGAAGGCTCAGGGTGTCCATAACTGACACTTATAAGTTAAAATAACGTAGAACTTAGCCATACAGATTGCGAAGGACTTGGGGGGTGATGGTAAGCAGCAACATAAGAACATAAGAACATAAGAAAGAACACTGCAGCAGGCCTGTTGGCCCCTTACTAGGCAGGTCCTTCACAATCAATCCCACTAACGGAATATTTATAATTTTCAATGCTACCCAAGAAATAGCTTTGACAATTCTACCCACTCATGCACGAGTCCCATAAATCCAACCCTCTCACTCATGAATTTTATCCTTCTAAATTTGAAACTACAAGGTCCTAGCTTCAATAACCCTACTAGGAAGACTGTTCCCTCATCAACTACCTATTTCCAAACCAATACTTTCCTATATCCTTTCTAAATCTAAACTTATCTTGAATCCATTGTGCGGGTTCTCTCTTGGAGAGATATCCTCGAACCTTATTTATATCCCCTTTGTTAATACCCATTTTCCACTTGTATACCTCGATCATGTCTCCCCTCATTCTACGTCTTACAAGTGAAGGGTTTTTTAAAGGGGGTCTTCAATCTTTCTTCTGGAAGATTTCTAATCTATGTATTAATTTGGTCATTCTACGCTGAATGTTTTCTAACAATTTATGTCCATTCTGAAATTTTTGGAGACCAGAACTGAGCTGCGTAATCTAGGTGGGGCCCCCTTTCTAATGATGTAAAAAACTGTAAATAAAACCTCTGGACTTCTGTTGCTAACACTTCTTGATATAAATCCCGGTAATCTATTTGCCTTATTACGTACGCTTAGGCATTGCTGTCTTGGTTTAAGGTTTCCTTACCATCACCCCCAAGTCCTTCCCCCCAATCTGTATGGCTAAGTTCTACGTTATTTAACTTATAAGTGTTTTGGGGTTTTGGACACTCCCGAGCTTCAGAACCTTGCATTTATCTACTTTGGGGAAATGTTGCCACCCTGCCACGAATTAAGTTTTTTTAAATCTTCCTGAAGTTCTATGACATCTATGTTTGAATCAATTATCCTACCTGTCTTTTTTCGTCGGGGGAAATTTTCTCATATCCCTTTTTTTAAATTTCCCCCATCAAGGTCATTGATATATATTATAAATAACAATGGGTAAGCAAACCCCCTTTGGGGAAAAACCACTTTTACAAGCCCCCCTTCGGTTTAACCCATTTATGCCCCCCTCTGCTTCCTATTGGTGAGCCATGACTCGCCCCTGACACTTTTCCCCCAATGCCAGGGTGCCACTTTCTTTAACAGTCTCTGGTGCGGTACTCTATCCCAAAAACCTTACTAAAGTCTAAATAAACAATATCGAATTCTTTATCGGGCAACAGCCTAAAAAAATTTTGAAGAAGGTTAATAAATTAGATAGGCGGGGAACGGCCCCCTTGAATCCATGCTGGGTATCTTTAAAAAAAATTTGGTTATCTAGAGGGTTTTTAAAATTATCAAATATAATTGGGTCTGTAATTTCCCCAAATTGAGGGTCAGGCTTTTGGGGGGTTTTTTGGAAATATTTCCCCCTTTTTGGTTCCTTGTTTAATCCCCCCGAAAAGATAAAAAAAAAGGAAAAATTTTTTTAAAGGGTTTACTTCCTTGGAAAAGTTCCCCCGGGGTTTATTTTGTTTCCCGTCCCCCGGGGGAGCTGTTTCATAATCATTTGCTAGTGACTGTGATATTACATAATTTATCTTTTCGGGCCTCGAAAAATTAATTACTGGGAATTTTTAATTTTCCTGTGTGAAAACCGAGAGAAAATAATTATTAAAAATAAAGGGACATATCCCTTCTCCTTGTCAGTAAGATGCCCAAAGTTATTTTAAGGGGACCTATCTTATCCCCCCCTTTTTTAAAACCTGGAAAAAACTTTTGGGTTAGTTTTGAATCCCTAACCCCTTTAAAAATTTTTTGTCCCGTTTTTTTCTTATTCCCTTTTTTTAAAAACCCCCTTAATTCAGTATACTGGGTTTAAGATGACCCTCCCCCCTTTTTTGCGCCTATAAAATTTCCCCTTTTTTTTGCCCCCCAAAAATATTTGGCCTATTTTCATCCCTTTGGGTCATTTCTCATGATCTAATTTCTTTATAGGGGGGAAAAAATTTTTTGGGCAGCCTGTATAGTGTTAAAAAAATGTCATATTGATACCCCTTTTCTCACCCCAAATCCACGTTGATAAGTGTTCTCTAAGTCCATTATAATCTGTAAACGAAAAACTGGGACCATTTTAATTATCCCTACTTTTTTTCATCCATTCAATGCTAAAGGGAATTGACTTTGGTTGCGAGCCGAGTTCCTCTGTAATTTCTAAATTATTAACAAGGGTTTCCTTGCTTGCCCCCAAAAAGTCAATAGGTTATTTCCCCTTGTAAAGGTTTTTGTTACAAACTGCTTCAAAAAGCAATCCTGAACTACTTCTAAAAGTCTTAATTTTAAAATTTCCCCCCCATGAAATTCCAATCAATCTGACTAAAGTTAAAGTCCCCCAAATTTACGTTATCGTGTCTTG
>WNWK01000896.1:0-242500 GCA_009830355.1 Cherax destructor
CTGCCTATTCCGAGGATATGGGCCTCCCGCATTCTGAGGAATCAGAACTAGGAAAGAAACTTCTACACACCATTCCCAGCAACCCCAGACCTGCCAGAATGTACGGTCTGCAAAAACTCACAAACCAGGTATCCCATTGAGGCCCATATCCTCGGGAATAGGCAGTGCTCCCCACCAAATCTCAGGAATTCTCGCTAAACACCTCTCCAAATTTTTGGGCACCATCAGTCCAGCACATCTCAAACACTCTGGTGACCTTCTCAATCGAATTCGCAACATCAACATCAGAAACAAGAAACTCTCCAGCCTTGATGTAACATCCTATTCACCAAAGTACCTACTACACAAGCTATCGATCTCTTGCGCAGGAAAATTGACGACTCGCTTGATCTTCCTCTTCCAGCCAGCGATTTCATCGACCTTGTTGAACTATGTGTGGGCTTTACATGTTTCTCTTTCGAAAACCAACTCTTTCAGCAAACTTTTGGACTACCCATGGGATCGCCACTTAGTGCCGTCCTTGCGAACCTATATATGGAACATTTGGAAGCCGAGCGATTTTCCACTATTATTCCCTCTTCTGTCACCTGGCTTCGTTATGTTGACGACATTCTCATCATAACTCCCAGACGCTTCAACGTTCAAGCTCTCCAACACGAACTCAACCAGGTTGAGCCATCAATCCAGTTTACACTAGAAGAAGAAGTCGACAATACTCTTCCTTTCCTTGATGTTCTTCTCTGCAAAGCTGACCATGAACTTCGTTTTAAAGTCTATCGAAAACCTACCAATCAACACGATCTTCTCCACTTCTACTCTCACCACGACACCAAAATTAAACGTGGTGTAATTATAGACTTTTCCTGCGCGCACTCAGAATCTGCAGCAGTGAGTTCCTTGAAGAAGAATGCTCCCTCATTGAAAAGTTTTTCCAAACTTCACTATCCTCGTCACTTCATTAGAGACTGCAGACGACGGGCATTAAACATCTTCAACACACCCAGAGAAGACACTGCTGAGAAGAGATACATAGTCCTTCCCACCAACTCCATTTCCAAACAAGTTTCCAACATTTTTCTAAGACCTCATTTCGAGTATCCACCTCCACATCCACCACCATTAAGGACATTACCAGTAACAGACAGGAAAAGCTTCAATCCACGGCAGGGGTATACACAATCCCTTGTAATGGCTGCAGCAAATTATACGTTGGCGAAACATCCAGAGACCTACAAACACGCATTTCAGAACACCAGTACGCAGGCAGATCTGACGACTCAAGAAATGCCTGTGTTCAACACCGAAATTACACAACCATTTAATCAACTACAGAAACGCAAGACTCATCGCCAGAGAAGACAACACGCAATACCGAAGAATCCTAGAATCATCACTCATCTGTATATCCAACAACTTCAACCAGAACAACGGCTTATACAACATAGCTGAACCTATTGCCAAGAAACTTCTTCAACGCTATCCCACCTAGAACTCAAGAATGGTACACTGCAGGTCCCTTAAGTCACACTATGTTTTTAACTATCACACTACTTTTTAAGACTCACATGCAGCTTTCTCCACCTGACCCAGCATTCTCCACCTGACTGTACCCTATATATATCTCCATGTTGCTCAATATCCAGGTAGATCTGTCTGTGACTCGATAAAGCCCACTGCGTGGGCGAAACGTTGTCAATAAAGGATCACATTATACTGCTTATGTGTTTATTTTTCCGTTTACCAGGAAGAATGGGTTGGTCAATTATTCTTAATTGTGCTCTCTGTAAAGTACAGGATATACCACTTGGTTATGGTAAAAAAATTCTTAATTTCTATTTTATGTTATGTGAAAATTGCGAAGTTAAACTGTTCATCAATCTTATTTTTAATATTGTAAATGTTACATCTCGTCGAGCTGCCATGTTTACGGCTGAAAGTTGTTGATGGTCATCCCTGCTATCTTGCTTTTATCGTAGGATAAGTCACAATAGATTTAAATTTTGATTTTACCACCGAAATTGCAAGTTTATTTTGCACCCCATATCCATCCTGTGGAGGGTAGCACAAAAGCATATGGATGCACAAAAGGCCTAGGAACTAGGCCCCAAAAGGGATAACAGGAGTACATTTGGATTTATATCTTCAGTTCACTTATCTATTACAATACAGTGGATGGAACAATTTGTAATTTGAAAAGGAAGCTTTAGGCAATATTTCTGTCCGTCCTGGAACATTATCATTTTGATTTATTTGATAAAAGTCCAAGACGGAACGAATCTTGGTCAGTCATCAAAAACGCGATTCTTAACTACTTACATGAAACAGTTTTTGTAGCCTTGATAAAGTTTTAAGGAAGGCGACCTTAAGGTACTTGGTAAAATGCATTCTTGTTAACAACACATCTTATATAATGTGAGGAATTTTACTTGTCCAAGTAAAATGTGCGCATTTGGAAGAGGCATTGAACGAATGCAATTATTGTGACAGAAGTCGTGTCATAACGTTAAGGAACAGAGCAAAACAGTAATAATGTTCTCTCCCAGAATCGTGCAATAAATTAAGACTGATACGCAAGGTAGTATTAAAAAAAATTCTGACAAAAAGAAAGTTATGTTTACTGTAGGTTTAGTCTCGAGAGATTTTGACTATTGTGTTTTGTCTGATAAGAACATAAGAACATAAGAAAGGAGGAACACTGCAGCAGGCCTGTTGGCCCATACTAGGCAGGTCCTTCACAATCCATCCCACTAACAGAATATTTGCTCAACCCAATTTTCAAAGCTACCCAAGAAATAAGCTTTGACAATTCTACCCACTCATGCGCGAGTCCCACTCAAATCCAACCCCTCTCACTCATGAATTTATCCAACCTAAATTTGAAACTACCCAAGGTCCTAGCTTCAATAACCCTACTAGGCAGACTGTTCCACTCATCAACTACCCTATTTCCAAACCAATACTTTCCTATATCCTTTCTAAATCTAAACTTATCTAACTTGAATCCATTATTGCGGGTTCTCTCTTGGAGAGATATCCTCAAGACCTTATTTATATCCCCTTTGTTAATACCCATTTTCCACTTGTACACCTCGATCATGTCTCCCCTCATTCTACGTCTTACAAGTGAATGTAATTTTAGGGTCTTCAATCTTTCTTCGTAAGGAAGATTTCTAATGCTATGTATTAATTTAGTCATTCTACGCTGAATGTTTTCTAACGAATTTATGTCCATTCTGTAATATGGAGACCAGAACTGAGCTGCGTAATCTAGGTGAGGCCTTACTAATGATGTATAAAGCTGTAATATAACCTCTGGACTTCTGTTGCTAACACTTCTTGATATAAATCCCAGTAATCTATTTGCCTTATTACGTACGCTTAGGCATTGCTGTCTTGGTTTAAGGTTGCTGCTTACCATCACCCCCAAGTCCTTCTCGCAATCTGTATGGCTAAGTTCTACGTTATTTAACTTATAAGTGCTTGGGTTATGGACACTCCCGAGCTTCAGAACCTTGCATTTATCTACATTGAACTGCATCTGCCACTTTTCTGACCACGAATTAAGTTTGTCTAAATCTTCCTGAAGTTCTATGACATCTATGTTTGAATCAATTATCCTACCTATCTTCGTGTCGTCGGCGAATTTGCTCATATCACTAGTAATTCCCTCATCAAGGTCATTGATATATATTATAAATAACAATGGGCCTAAGACTGATCCCTGTGGAACACCACTTGTTACAAGTCCCCATTCGGATTTAACCCCATTTATGCACACTCTCTGCTTCCTATTGGTGAGCCATGACTCGATCCATGACAGCACTTTTCCCCCAATGCCATGAGCTGCCACTTTATTTAACAGTCTCTGGTGCGGTACTCTATCAAAAGCCTTACTAAAGTCTAAATAAACAATATCGAATTCTTTATCGTGATCAACAGCCTCAAAAGCTTTACTGAAGAAGGTTAATAAATTAGATAGGCAGGAACGGCCCCTCGTGAATCCATGCTGGGTATCATTAATCAAATTATGGTTATCTAGATGGCTTCTAATAATATCAGCTATAATTGACTCTAGTAATTTGCCTACAATTGAGGTCAGGCTTATTGGGCGGTAGTTTGACGGTAGTGACTTGTCCCCTGCTTTAAAAATAGGAATTACATTAGCCATCTTCCACATATCAGACACTACACCTGTTTGAAGAGATAAATTAAAAATGTTAGATATTGGTTCACAGAGTTCCATTTTGCATTCCTTAAGAACCCTTGCAAAAAGCTCATCAGGACCCGGCGATTTATTTTGTTTCAGTCGGTCCAGCTGTTTCATAATCATTTCGCTAGTGACTGTGATATTACATAATTTATCTTCTTCTGGGCCTCTGTAAAAATTAATTACTGGGATATTATTAATGTCTTCCTGTGTGAAAACCGAGAGAAAATAATTATTAAAAATAGAGCACATATCATTCTCCTTGTCAGTAAGATGCCCAAAGTTATTTTTAAGGTGACCTATCTTATCCCTAACTTTTGTTCTATAAACCTGGAAAAACTTTTGGGTTAGTTTTGAATCCCTAGCAACTTTAATTTCATAGTCCCGTTTAGATTTTCTTATTCCCTTTTAACGTCCCTCTTAATGTCAGTATACTGATTTATAAGATGACCCTCACCTCTTTTATGCGCCTATAAATTCCTTTCTTCTGCCCTAAAAGATATTTGAGCCTATTATTCATCCATTTTGGGTCATTTCTACTTGATCTAATTTCTTTATACGGGATAAATGTTCTTTGGGCAGCCTGTATAGTGTCAAGAAAACTGTCATATTGATACCTCTCTTCTTCACCCCAGTCCACAGTTGATAAGTGTTCTCTAAGTCCATTATAATCTGCTAAGCGAAAATCTGGGACCATTACTGAATTATCCCTACTATCATACATCCATTCAATGCTAAAGGTAATTGACTTGTGGTCGCTTGAGCCGAGTTCCTCTGTAATTTCTAAATTATTAACAAGGGTTTCCTTGCTTGCCAGAACCAAGACAAGTAGGTTATTTCCCTTGTAGGTTCTGTTACAAACTGCTTCAAAAGCAATCCTGAACTACTTCTAAAAAGTCGTTAGATTCTAAATTCCCTGTCATGAAATTCCAATCAATCTGACTAAAGTTAAAGTCCCCTAGAATTACTACGTTATCGTGTCTTGTGGCCTTAACAATTTCCTCCCAAAGTAGTCTCCCTTGTTCCCTATCTAAGTTTGGAGGACGGTAAATCACGCCTAAAATCAATTTTTCACACCCCTCTGAAAATTCTATCCAGACAGACTCTGTATGTGTTAATTCAGACTTTATACCCGTTTTTATGCAACAATTTAAATGATCACGGACATAGAGTGCCACCCCACCCCCTTTCCCGATACTTCTGTCTACTTGGAACAATTTAAAACCCTGAATGTGACATTCGGCAGGCAAGTCCCGATTTTTCATATTAAACCATGTCTCAGTTATTGCAAAAACATCAATATTACCCGTACTTGCAACTAATCTCAACTCGTCCATGGCAGATGAAGTTCAATGTGGACAAGTGTAAGGTGCTTGTCGTTGGTAATGAAAATATCCCTCGAATTTATAAACTAGGTGAAGTTGAGCTTGATCATACAGAATGTGAAAAAGACTTGGGAGTCATGGTAAGCAGAAATCTAAAGCCAAGACAACAGTGCCTAAGTGTGCGCAATAAGGCTAACAGATTACTAGGATTTATTTCAAGAAGTATAAGCAACAGAAGTCCAAAAGTTATTTTACAGCTCTATACATCACTAGTGAGACCTCATTTGGATTATGCAGCTCAGTTTTGGTCTCCTTACTACAGGATGGATATAGATTCATTGGAGAACATACAAAGAAGAATGACTAAAATGATTTACAGTATAAGAAATCTCCCGTATGAAGATAGACTTAGAGCGTTGAATCTCCACTCTCTGGAGAGACGTAGAATGAGGGGAGATATCATCGAGGTGTACAAGTGGATGATGGGCATAAACAAAGGAGATATTAATAAAATACTGAGGATATCGAACCAAGTAAGAACGAGAAATAACGGATTTAAATTGGATAAATTTAGATTTAGAAAGGACATAGGCAAGTACTGGTTTTCGAACAGAGTTGTAGATGCGTGGAACAATCTTCCGAGTACTGTGATAGAGGCTAGGACCTTGGGTGGCTTTAAAAAGAGATTGGACAAATATATGAGTGGGAGGGGCTGGGTTTGATTTGTGTCGTGAGTACGGGAATAAATTTTTAGGTAGTGGTGGTTTTGATAAGGACCTGCCTTGTATGGGCCAGTAGGCCTTCTGCAGTGTTCCTCCATTCTTATGTTCTTATGTTATTCCTAGCACTACGACTATTGGTGTAATATATATTTAGAGACCCTCCTTTCTCTTTACCCTTCCTGCTCATCTCTGTTTTTCCACTATACCTATTACTGTCCTTGTCATCTAGTGTCACTAGCTTTCCACTATCCACCTTATTCTGCCTATTACTAGTTCTCCTACAACTTATAATATTACTACACTGGGACTTCTCTGTTTTCCAACCAAAACCCATACCACTAACTATTTCTAGTTTAAAGCCCTAACAGCTCCCTCCACTGCAGTTGCCAGTGCCCCCACCCCAGACCTGGATAAGTGAACCCCATCCCTGGCATACATGTCATTTCTGCCATAGAAGAGGTCCCAGTTATCAATGAATGTTACTGAATTTTCCTTACAGTATTTGTCCAGCCAGCAATTGACACCAATTGCCCTGGACAGCCATTCATTTCCAACTCCTCTCCTTGGCAAAATACCACATATGACAGGGTTCCCACCCTTCTTCCTAATTATGTCTATTGCTGACCTAAACCTGCTAGTCAGGTCCTCACTCCTACGTCTGCCAACATCGTTGCCTCCAGCACTGAGACAGATAAGAAGTTTTTTTTTCTCTTAGCAGGCTTTCTCTCGGCAAGTTTTATTTGAAAAAAAAATGTGGCTGTTTTAATAAGAGTATACAGTTATTTATTGTTATAGCCACACCTATAACTCGATGTTAGTGCGTGTTCTGGGGTGGGACATAGGAGGGAGGATTGGTTAGTGTGAGGGATTGGGGTGGGACATAGGAGGGAGGATTGGTTAGTGTGAGGGATTGGGGTGGGACATAGGAGGGAGGATTGGTTAGTATGAGGGATTGGGGTGGGACATAGGAGGGAGGATTGGTTAGTGTGAGGGATTGGGGTGGGACATAGGAGGGAGGATTGGTTAGTGTGAGGGATTGGGGTGGGACATAGGAGGGAGGATTGGTTAATGTGAGGGATTGGGGTGGGACATAGGAGGGAGGATTGGTTAGTGTGAGGGATTGAACTGTGATGGGATGCAGGGGGAAAAGATTGGTTAGTGTGAGGGACTGGGCTGTGATAGGATGGATTAGTTAGTGTGAAATTAGGAGAGGTGGGATGTAAGATACAGTGAGAGAGTAGACAGTGGCGTAAAAAGACAAATGGTACTTTGAGGATATCTCTCCAAGAGAGAACCCGCAATAATGGATTCAAGTTAGATAAGTTTAGATTTAGAAAGGATATAGGAAAGTATTGGTTTGGAAATAGGGTAGTTGATGAGTGGAACAGTCTGCCTAGTAGGGTTATTGAAGCTAGGACCTTGGGTAGTTTCAAATTTAGGTTGGATAAATTCATGAGTGAGAGGGGTTGGATTTGAGTGGGACTCGCTCATGAGTGGGTAGAATTGTCAAAGCTTATTTCTTGGGTAGCATTGAAAATTGGGTTGAGCAAATATTCTGTTAGTGGGACGGATTGTGAAGGACCTGCCTAGTATGGGCCAACAGGCCTGCTGCAGTGTTCCTCCTTTCTTATGTTCTTCTTAAGGCACTTGAAAAGGGGATAAGGTTAATATACCAGGTTTCACCTACGTTGCAGCTGTTCAGTACCTGAGGATCGTGGTCTAAGGAATTGGACTTATCCGCTACTAACTTGGATCGAACCTAAATGCTTACCATTTCTCAGACCGTGTATGATAATATGGGTTTAGTGCCGCTTAACCCCCTCCCCCCCCCCCCATTAAAATAAATTAGCGAAACGTTGTAAAAGTGTTCCCTTATTTAAATCCGAGGGATAGGACCGGATAAAATCATTGTAAATATGTAAGGTTTGTTGTAGGAGCACTTGAGAGTACTACTCATTTAAAAAGCTAATTTGTGATAATTCCATCAGGACTAACAAAATAAATAAAAAGATTCCGGGTAGGGAAGTTTGGAATGTAGTTTTTAAATATTTTTTCTGCTCTGGGAAGAGTGAACTGAGAATTTGTTATAAAAACATAAGTCGTAGGAAAGAGAGGTGTACTCACTTATTTGCTTGCGGGGGTTGAGTCTCGGTTCCTGGCCTCGTTTAATAGATTACCTTTGATTGGCATCACTAAGACCCTCATGGGTCTTATCATATCTACTCTTAAAGATGTGTGTGGAGTTTACCTCCACCACTGTCTGATACAAGTCATTCCACACTCGAGTCACACTTGGACTAAAGATTCACTTCTTTACATCCCTGTAGCTCTTATGTCTTCACTTTCAACCTGTGTATGTGTGTTACATATTCTGCGTGCGCACATTCGTATGTACTTCTCTCTCCATTCATAAGAACATAAGAAAGGAGGAACACTGCAGCAGGCCTGTTGGCCCATACTAGGCAGGTCCTTCACAATCCATCCCACTAACAGAATAATTGCCCAACCTAATTTTCAATTCTACCCAAGAAATAAACTTTGAAGATTCTATTAACTCAAGTGCGAGTCCCACTCAAATCCAACCCCTCTCACTCATGAATTTATCCAACCTAAATTTGAAACTACCCAAGGTCCTAGCTTCAATGACCCTACTAGGCAGACTGTTCCACTCATCAACTACCCTATTTCCAAACCAATATTTTCCTATATCCTTTCTAAATCTAAACTTATCCAATTTGAATCCATTATTGCGGGTTCTCTCTTGGAGAGATATCCTCAATACCTTATTTATATCCCCCTTATTAATACCCATCTTCCACTTATATACCTCGATCATGTCTCCCCTCATTCTTCGTCTTACAAGTGAATGTAATTTAAGGGTCTTCAATCTTTCTTCATACGGAAGATTTCTAATGCTATGAATTAACTTTGTCATTCGTCGCTGAATGTTTTCTAACGAATTTATATCCATTCTGTAAAATGGAGACCAGAACTGAGCTGCATAATCTAGGTGAGGCCTGTGTAAGCGCCTGAGGCCTGTGTAAGCGCATTTCCACTCTCCTGCATGTCAATCACTCTATTTCAATGTATTCCTTCATACTGGTTCCTTATTATTCAGATGTTCAGTGTCAAAATATACATCTTCACTTTTTTTCATTCATGTATACACATGTCTGTGTTTCAGTTCATAGATAAAGGCGGCTTGGGGGGAGGGGGAGGGAGGGCATCCATAGCTTCTTAATATTAACTCTAGACAGCTTAACTTTACTCACCAAGCATTAAGCTTCGTAAAAATGCTGTAAATTGTATGTAAACGTAAATATCGTTGAAAAAAAATATAATGTGGAAATTGTGGCAATCAAGCTCTTTGAGTTATTACGTTTTGAAAAGGAGGGAAATTGGGCAGTATTGAATGACAGACTGTGGCCCAATCTAGTGATATTATTATTAATGATATATTGTGTCACTGTGGAAACAAGACGTAATTGGAACCACATGTCCGCGCTTACAGACACGCAAACACGCACCCTCACGCATGCTTGCCAGATGTGATAGATTACAGTGACCCATTTACAGTACAATGGTCTGTATGAATGAACAGTAGCCTTGTACAAGTCAAAGCACCCATATATTTTTTTTATTCGTGGAAAAGCGCTAAAACTTACTGGGGGTCATGCAGCGCTGATATTGTTTACTAAATGAGTAGATATCTTCGTGATTTAAAATCCACTAAATACTGAGGTCTTCGTGCATGGGCTGTGCTTTAAGAGAGTAGTTCTTCCAGTTCAATCCTGATCACCCATGTTGTGATAACTACGCCAGAGTGCGTGCCTGGAGCACTAATAGCCTGTCTAACCACCACGTCAACAATGAGCCCTATTTTGAGATCAAATGAACTATATAAAGGTGACCCAGCTTTATTGGGCTCATATATGAGAGATAACAAGGTCCACACCAGACAGAGCAGTATAACCCAATTTGTGGCAGTGTAGTAGGCTGGTGGGCGCCGCTTGTCACGCCTACACCTGATCACCTGCTCCTTGCAGCAGGAAATTGCTCTTTGTGGCTCTTGCGGCACGTGGCTGTAAGTCTGTCAGTGTGTGTGTCCCTGTAAGTGTTTCTCCCTGTGTGTGTGTCCTTGTGAGTGTTTCTCCCTGTGTGTGTGTGTCCTTGTGAGTGTTTCTCCCTGTGAGTGTTTCACCCTGTGTGTGTGTCCTTGTGAGTGTTTCTCCCTGTGTGTGTCCCTGTGAGTGTTTCACCCTGTGTGTGTGTGTCCTTGTGAGTGTTTCTCCCTGTGTGTGTCCCTGTGAGTGTTTCTCCCTGTGTGGGGGGAGGGGGTATATGTGTGTGTGTCTACTCACCTACTTTTACTCACCTAGTGGTTGCTGCAGGGGTCGAGTCTCTGCTTCTGACCCAGCCTAGCCGCTACTGGGTTCACCTTCTCTTGGCTGCGTGAGCCCTATCACATCAGTTCTTTAAATTATGTATGGATTCTGTCTCACCACTTCGCTGTCTAGGTTGTTCCACTTCCTGATCACTTAAGAGGCTAGAAAAGTATTTCCTAACATCCTTGTGACTCGTCTCTGCTTTTAACATTCAGCTGTGATCTCGTGTATCTAAGGCGCTCTTCTGATAATCTTCACACCCTTACATATTATGCACGTTAATGACACTCCTATAATTATAATTTGTGTGCGCGCGGACGTGCACGTCCATCCGTCCCTATCATTGTGCTGTAGACACGACCCTCTGATCATCTACCCTCCGATCAACCTAGCACTCTAAAATTCATCCCCAGAACCCAGTGTGTTGGCAGAGGAGGATCGAGGGATCACGGATGAAACATGTGTGCTGTGTTCTCATGAATTATTAATATGTTGCCCTATAATAATACTTCCTGGCAGTCACTGAAAAGATAGTAGGTCATTCACTATTCAGCATCAGGTTATTTATGGTATTATATGTTACATCAAATATTCTCCCGACTTGATTATCCAGGACGGACAGAAGCGTCGTATAATGGATTTTTAGTCAAAATAATTTAATTTTAGGGGTAAGCAGGAAATAGTCGGAAAAAATGGTAAATTATCATAAATTTCTATTAAAAGTGTGATAACCTACAAATTTTAGCTAAAAAATGAAGTACGTTATAAAATGCCTCCGATTACTCTGTAATTTAATTCAGCCACGGTGGTAGGTTAGGTAAGGTTTGTCAGGAAACAGGACAAGTGTTTCTCTACTAGGGCCTTAGTCATATGATGACCCAGCTGAAGTCTCGGGTTATCTGACCGAGGCCTTCTGCTGGCTTACAGGTCCACCCCTTTAACAAGTAAGGTTATGATTATAACTATTATATACCTCTTAGCCACAGTGTGTTGACTTTTATTCTTCCTGTTCTTAGCTCAGTGAAGACGTGTCTAGTGTACTCCCTGTGGACTGAATCAAGATGCCCCCTATTGAGCAACTTTACCAGCAGCTTAAGGAGGAATTGAGGGTAGCGAAGCTTGAGATACGGCGATTGACGGAGGAAAACAAGAGGATTCGTAGTAGTCCTCCTGTTGTGAGTCCTCAGGTCAAGAAGGTAACCTGGGCAGTGGCCGGACAGCATGGGACGAAGTTGAAGATCAAGAAGACGAATGGAGAGGTAGTAACGACGAAGAAGAAAGAGACTGCTGTGGAAACTTCGAACTCCTTTTCTGTGCTTCCAGACGAATGTGAGTCGACTACTGGGAACGTCACGACGAACTGTACCAAGGAAGGTAAAAACATTGTTGTTGTTGGGGATAGCCAAGTTAGATATATGGATAGGGCCTTCTGCTTGAAAGATAGGAGTAGGAGACAGAGGGTTTGCTTTCCTGGGGCTGGGATGGAAGACATTGTTAGCCGACTTGACAACATCATGCATGGTAATGGGATCAATCCTATTATCTGCCTCAGTGCTGGAGGCAATGATGTATCCAAGCGTAGAAGTGAGGATTTAGTTAGTAGGTATAAGGCAGCAATAGACATCATTAGGAAGAAGGGAGGAGCCCTGTTATATGTGGCATTTTGCCAAGAAGGGGTGTTGGAAATGAATGGCTGTCCAGAGCGATTGGTATAAATTGCTGGCTGGACAAACACTGTAAGGATAATGCAGTCCCATTCATTAACAACTGGGACCACTTCTATGGCCGAAATGACATGTATGCCAGGGATGGGGTTCACTTATCCAGGGCAGGTGTAGAATTTCTCTCTAGCTCAGTTGAGGATGTTGTTAGGGCTTTAAACTAGGATTAGTTAGAGGTATGGGTTTAGGAATGGTAAATAATGAGGGCCAAAATATTGATTCAGGCTTTGATATCATAAATCATAACAATAACAGTAATCGAGTGACACAGGGTAATGATAGTAACAGAAATTGTGTAAAACAAAAGCTGAAAAAGGTTCACAAGAAGATACATATCAATGTATTTTATACTAACTGTCGAAGCGCCAGAAATAAAATTAACGAATTACGTTTGGTAGCATGTGCTGGGAACTTTGATGTCATTGCAATAACTGAAACATGGTATAATACCAAGAGTCGGGATATGATTGCTGAGTGTCATATTCAGGGGTTTAAGTTGTTCCATGTAGATATATATAATGGGAAAGGGGGTGGAGTTGCATTGTATGTACGAGAAAATATAAATTGCTGCATAAAAACAGGCATAAAAATAGATGGATCATTAACAGAATCTGTTTGGGTAGAGTTTCTAGAAGGTCAAGAAAAACTGATTCTAGGTGTAATATACCGACCTCAGGCTTGGATCACGATAGAGGGAGACTTCTTTGGGACGAAATTGTTAGGGCTTCTAGGCACAATAACGTAGTGTTAGTAGGGGATTTTAACTTTAGTCATATTGACTGGACTTCTTTGACCGGTAATCTGGAGTCCAGTGACTTTATGGAAGTAGTTCAGGACTGTTTTCTGAAGCAGTGTGTGACGGAGCCTACCAGAGGTAATAATTTGCTCGACCTAGTCTTGTCAAATAAAGAAACTCTTGTAAATAATCTAGAGATCACTGAAGAGCTTGGAGCTAGTGATCACAAATCCATTACTTTTAATATTACATGGGAGTACGAGAATAGGGATAATACGGTAAAAGTTCCTGATTTTCGTTCTGCCGATTATATTGGACTTAGGGAACACCTGTCTAATCTCGACTGGGGTAATCTAGCTAACGATTACGATGGGATCTGCGTTTATGATTTGTTTCTTAATAATGTACAACGTGCACAGAGTATGTTTATTCCCCAGAGAGAATTTAGGTCAAATAATAACGATCCCAAATGGATTAACAGGAGGCTAAAACATTTATTAGGGGAGAAAAGAGGAATTTATAGGCGCATCAAAAGAGGAGATGCTAACCTTATTGACCAATATGTTCAGTTGAAAAGAGAAGTAAAAAAGGGGATTAGAAAGGCTAAACGTGACTATGAGATTAAGGTTGCTAAGGAATCAAAGACTAATCCAAAAGGGTTCTTTCAAGTGTACAGGACGAAGGTGAGGGAAAAGGTAGGACCTCTGAAAATTGGGAATGGACAGCTGACGGATAACGAACTGGAAATGTGTTCTCTATTTAATGACTATTTTTGTCAGTCTTTACACAAGAAGACGTAAATGAGATTCCCGAAATTAACAATTATTCAGTTCCTGAAGAATTCAAATTAACTAATATTACTGTCACGAGGGACATGGTTATCAAACAGATAGATAAACTGAAGCAAAATAAGTCCCCAGGACCCGACGAGTTGTTTTCCAGGGTACTTAAAGAATGCAAAATGGAACTTAGTCAGCCATTAACGAATGTGTTTAATACGTCCATCCTAACTGGTGTTGTGCCAGAGATGTGGAAGATAGCTAATGTAGTTCCTATATTCAAATCAGGGGATAAGTCCATTCCATCAAATTACCGTCCAATAAGCCTCACGTCTATAGTAGGCAAATTATTAGAATCAATTATAGCTGATATTATCAGAAGTCACCTTGAAGAACATAATTTGATTAATGAATCTCAGCATGGGTTTACGAGAGGTCGTTCCTGCCTGACAAATTTACTGACGTTTTCAATAAAACATTTGAGGCAGTAGACAGTGATAAAGAATATGATATAGTTTACTTGGATTTCAGTAAGGCCTTCGATAGAGTACCTCACAAGAGACTCTTAAGAAAGGTGGCAGCTCATGGTATAGGAGGTAAAGTTCTAGCATGGATAGAGGCATGGCTTACCAATAGAAAGCAGAGAGTTTCCATTAATGGGGTCAAATCTGAATGGGGATTTGTCACTAGTGGCGTTCCACAAGGATCAGTTTTGGGCCCATTGTTGTTCATAATTTACATTAATGACCTTGATGAAGGAATTGCAAGTGACATGAGTAAATTTGCTGATGATACAAAAATAGGCCGTATAATTCATTCTGAGGAGGATAACAGTGAACTCCAGGAGGATTTGGATAAATTAATGTCTTGGTCTGAAAAGTGGCAGATGAAGTTCAATGTGGACAAGTGTAAGGTGCTTGTCGTTGGTAATGAAAATATCCCTCGAATTTATAAACTAGGTGAAGTTGAGCTTGATCATACAGAATGTGAAAAAGACTTGGGAGTCATGGTAAGCAGAAATCTAAAGCCAAGACAACAGTGCCTAAGTGTGCCAATAAGGCTAACAGATTACTAGGATTTATTTCAAGAAGTATAAGCAACAGAAGTCCAAAAGTTATTTTACAGCTCTATACATCACTAGTGAGACCTCATTTGGATTATGCAGCTCAGTTTTGGTCTCCTTACTACAGGATGGATATAGATTCATTGGAGAACATACAAAGAAGAATGACTAAAATGATTTACAGTATAAGAAATCTCCCGTATGAAGATAGACTTAGAGCGTTGAATCTCCACTCTCTGGAGAGACGTAGAATGAGGGAGATATCATCGAGGTGTACAAGTGGATGATGGGCATAAACAAAGGAGATATTAATAAAATACTGAGGATATCGAACCAAGTAAGAACGAGAAATAACGGATTTAAATTGGATAAATTTAGATTTAGAAAGGACATAGGCAAGTACTGGTTTTCGAACAGAGTTGTAGATGCGTGGAACAATCTTCCGAGTACTGTGATAGAGGCTAGGACCTTGGGTGGCTTTAAAAAGAGATTGGACAAATATATGAGTGGGAGGGGCTGGGTTTGATTTGTGTCGTGAGTACGGGAATAAATTCTTAGGTAGTGGTGGTTTTGATAAGGACCTGCCTTGTATGGGCCAGTAGGCCTTCTGCAGTGTTCCTCCATTCTTATGTTCTTATGTTCTTATGCTAGTTGTTTTTAACCCCATTGTGTACTGTGTACACTAATACTTTTATACACTCGTATGGGACTTGAAAGTATTATACTGTTAGTGAAACGTATGTTGGTTTCGTTGATAAAGCGAAAATAATATTTCAAATTGGACCTAATTCAAAGTCAGTATTTAATAACTCATTTCAATGGCTTATTTGTACTGTCGCAAAAATCTTGCCAATATTGTAAGAAATTTATTATTTAATACAAGTTCTCAACGTTAATACGATCACTGTGGCAACGGAATCGTGTTAGTGAAATGTTAATAACACAAAATTCAGTATAGAAATGTTTACGAACAGGTATTGTTAGTTGTTCAGCATATATTTGTTGAACGTAAGGAAAAGCATGTTCGTAAATCTGGAACACTAATGTTGAATTGAAATTTAAAATAAAACGATGACGTATAGAAATAGTTGATAAGTAAGATGTTTCAGAGTTACGACTGATTAAATATCATCATCATCATCAGTATGACTTCAAAGGAAAAAGATGCCAACAGGTATCGTAGAACATAAACTTTTATAGCAGAGTAAGAATTATTCAGACAGTTTCGCTCACATGTGTTTTTTTTTCCAAGTTTAACCATGAGATAGCCGACATCTAAGTGAAGGTTTATCCAAATAAAGAAAAGCTTTTTGTCTTCATTCTATCATACAAGAGCTGGTTTAATGGTGAGAGAAAGAGCAACGTTATAAGAACATAAGAAAGGAGGAACACTGCAGGAAGCCTACTGGCCCATACTAGGCAGGTCTTTCTCAAACCCAAACCCTCTAACAAAACTTTGCTCAACCCATTTTTCAAGGCTATCCAAGGAATAAGCTTCGATAACCCTATTAACTCATGTTGTGTAAGTCCCACTCAAATCCAATCCCTCTCACTCATGTATTTATATATGTAATCTTGTTGGAAGTAATTTCAGCAAAAAACTTGAAACCAGCTGTCCAAGTATTTCCCAGGTATAGTACTACCAATACTACTACAAGTACTACTACTACCACTATTAATAATACCACTAACACCAAGAACTTTCATGTGTATAATCATTAATGGAAAACCTATTTTACAAATGAAAATCTTGATTAAGAACAATACCTAGTGGAAAAATAAACACATAAGCAGTATAATGTGATCCTTTATTGACAACGTTTCGCCCACGCAGTGGGCTTTATCGAGTCACAGACAGATCTACCTGGAAAATGAGCAACATGGAGATATATATAGGGTACAGTCAGGTGGAGAATGCTGGGTCAGGTGGAGAAAGCTGCATGTGAGTCTTAAAAAGTAGTGTGATAGTTAAAAACATAGTGTGACTTAAAGGACCTGCAGTGTACCATTCTTGAGTTCTAGGTGGGATAGCGTTGAAGAAGTTTCTTGGCAATAGGTTCAGCTATGTTGTAGAAGCCGTTGTTCTGGTTGAAGTTGTTGGATATACAGATGAGTGATGATTCTAGGATTCTTCGGTATTGCGTGTTGTCTTCTCTGGCGATGAGTCTTGCGTTTCTGTAGTTGATTAAATGGTTGTGTAAATTTCGGTGTTGAACACAGGCATTTCTTGAGTCGTCAGATCTGCCTGCGTACTGGTGTTCTGAAATGCGTGTTTGTAGGTCTCTGGATGTTTCGCCAACGTATAATTTGCTGCAGCCATTACAAGGGATTGTGTATACCCCTGCCGTGGATTGAAGCTTTTCCTGTCTGTTACTGGTAATGTCCTTAATGGTGGTGGATGTGGAGGTGGATACTCGGAATGAGGTCTTAGAAAAAATGTTGGAAACTTGTTTGGAAATGGAGTTGGTGGGAAGGATTATGTATCTCTTCTCATCAGTGTCTTCTCTGGGTGTGTTGAAGATGTTTAATGCCCGTCGTCTGCAGTCTCTAATGAAGTGACGAGGATAGTGAAGTTTGGAAAAAACTTGTTCAATGAGGGAGCATTCTTCTTCAACACCGAAATTTACACAACCATTTAATCAACTACAGAAACGCAAGACTCATCGCCAGAGAAGACAACACGCAATACCGAAGAATCCTAGAATCATCACTCATCTGTATATCCAACAACTTCAACCAGAACAACGGCTTCTACAACATAGCTGAACCTATTGCCAAGAAACTTCTTCAACGCTATCCCACCTAGAACTCAAGAATGGTACACTGCAGGTCCTTTAAGTCACACTATGTTTTTAACTATCACACTACTTTTTAAGACTCACATGCAGCTTTCTCCACCTGACCCAGCATTCTCCACCTGACTGTACCCTATATATATCTCCATGTTGCTCATTTTCCAGGTAGATCTGTCTGTGACTCGATAAAGCCCACTGCGTGGGCGAAACGTTGTCAATAAAGGATCACATTATACTGCTTATGTGTTTATTTTTCCATTGTGTCGGTATTTTATACCATTTATTTCCACAATACCTAGTAAATGCACACTAGCAAAGTAGAAATAATAATAATAATAATAATAATAATAATAATAATAATAAGCATATATCTCTACGAATACTCTTACGGTGGGTGAATAGCATTATAATTTGCTGGGCGTCAGGTGCAGCCCATGAAAATGAGACTTGAGTAGAAGAGTGACACTAATTGAGGTCGAGGCCTCACAAACACTAATGATAATGGTGTGGCTGGAAGGCGGTGGGATCCAGCCAGTACATTAGTGCCAGTAATTAACTTATAACCTGGTAATCAAGTTTGCCTTTGAGTATCTTGACACTTCACTGGAATGTGATTTTATTTCGTATTCTGTACTGCGGTTCAGAAAGTGAAGTGGTTACATATTCTAGTAACTAACTAAATGTGGGAACTTTCTTGTGATGTGTACTCCATTTGCTTTGATTTGTAACTTTGATCCTTAATCTGTTATTTATATTATCAAAACAAAATAATTTATATCTCCGACCTTATGCCGACTTCAGTTTTGTATTTGTAAACTTTAATTTGAAATGTCACACGATATTATTTCAAGGACTCCACGTTAAGAATTACAAACCATGATAGAAATTGGTCTTAAAAAGGGGATTGTATTACGTACATTTTTCAAGTTTAATCCTTATTTTCGGTTTTAAGATTATGAACTGTTATTTGCTCATTTGTGATATATAAACAAAAAACAATCTTTTTATTTAATGGTATTTCTGAGGACTTCCAACTCATTCGTACCGCAGTGAAAAGTATGTTGGGTGCGCATCACCAACTCAAGACTTTATAACCAAGTCAATGATAAAACCGTCATGATACTGGGGAAACTTTTGAGGTCAAGTGCGTCGTCCTCCGCATTTATAGAGAACGAACCAGCGAGTAAGTGAAAGAAGAATTGAACTAATGGAATAATTTCCAAAATGTAATAAATGCTTAACGCAGAGGATGGAATGGAGACATGATCCTCAACAATTTTTGTGGAAGACATGATTCTCTAAGAATATCGGGGATAACATGATCCTCTACGATTGTCAGGGATAACATGATTCTGTAAGTTTGTTGGCATGACGATTCTCTATGACCGATGAGGATAAAATTTTTGGATTGGGAAAGTAATTAACAGGCATTATCAGAGAGATGACGGCTTACAGGACATACGACGTAAGCAGCGGGTCACGGGTGGCTGTGTGGAAAGGAGGGAAAATATGATAATGGTTGGGGAGTGTTGTACTTAAGACTATCGTGGAGAAACCACTAGACGCTCCCACATTGGGAGAATTCAGTGACTCGTATTTTTTAATGTACATTTACTAACCTGACCAGATAAAGTCAGATTTATGAGACTATTTCTTTACCCTGATGGTCTTGCGCATGCATTACCTAATTTTTATAACTTCATAGAAGAGTTTTAATAAGCCTAGCGCATCCCATCCTAGTGGTTCACTTTTATCTTAATTCATTATAGGTGGCAGCTTTTAGGTTCGCCGTCATAGTTCTGGTCATAGGGAATGTTGACTTAGTGACGAGACAGTGCTTTAAAGTATAATTATCACGGTTCACTTTGTTTTTACCAGCAAGAACAGTGTGCTAGCTGTATTTCATTAGCAGCTTCTGTCACTAGTTGTAAATTTCAAAACAAAGTAAGGCATTAGAGAGAGAGAGAAGCAGAGGTGGGACTCTTATTACGATATAATGTTATTGATGTGCGAGTCTTGATGCCATACATAAAATTTAAACTTATATAATGAGCTGCTTTACGATCATTTTCATCCTTGCATTTGCATCCCTTGTCCTCTTCCTGGGTCGTTTTAGTGCCTGTGTTGTTTATATAGACTGAGATTTTATCGTGTAAAGAGTTGAATGACCTTTCAGAAAATTTCACAACCCCTTTCCTCTTAGTGTTCCTCCTAATTTTAATCCCATCATCTGCTCTTTGCATTTTTCCGCCTCTTATTTACATCGCCTCTTTCTTTCACTGTGACCTCCACCTGCACTGGAAAACGTACAGATGTTGATCCCATGTATCAGAAATTTTCCCTATGAGGATAGACTGAGGGTCCTGAATCTGCACTCTCTAGAAAGGCGTAGAATTAGGGGGGGATATTATTGAGGTGTATAAATGGAAAACAGGAATAAATAACGTGCTAAAATATCTAGCCAAAACGGGACTCGCAGCAAATGTTTTAATTTGGAAAAAAAATCAGATTCATGAAGGATATAGGAAAGCACTGGTTTGGTAATAGAGTTGTGGATGAGTGAAACAAACTCCCGAGTACCGTCATAGAAGTTATGACGTTGTGTAGTTTTAAAAATAGGTTGGATAAATACATGAGTGGGTGTGAGTTGGACATGAGTAGCTTGTGCTAATAGGTCTGATGACATGCTCCTTCCTTTAGTGGATGTGACCTGACCTGACTAGGTGGGTCGTTGGTTAAGCCGGGAGGTGAATTGAACCTGCCTCGCATGGGCTAGTAGGCCTGCTGCAGTGTTCCTTCTTTCTTATGTTCTTATGTTTCCTCGAAGGAGGTTCCTTGATACCAGTGAGTGGCTCTTGATCTAAGAACCTGGTCTTTCCCTCTCCTTCCTTGGATTAAACCTGAATTCCTCCTGTCCCCAAGGTGCTATATGACCCACCTATATGACCCACCTCAGTATTGGCGTCCTTGTTTGGTCTTCCCCACAGCCTCGTGTGGTGTACGTCACAAGCACCTGCTTCAGCAGCCTCACCTGGTCTGAAGGCTCGCTCACCCAGGCACTCCATGCCAGCTTCACCCAGTTCTCTTCTGTCTTGTATTCTGGATCATTAATATTTTAAATCCTGCTCACTTAGCTTATGTTATATGAAACCTGATGATATATATGAAGACAAGAGTACAAAAGAAATACTGATCAATGGCACGATCGAACTCGTATGGAGAAAACAAAACAAAGATGTGTAGCGAGTGTTTTTGCACGATAGACAGCCTCAGTGTGAAGCCGAAATATACAGTATTCTTCTGATTTATTTTCTTCATGTGGATTCGACTGTATCATTTAAATCAACTTTAATGAATGTGTCTAGGACTAAAGGTTC
This sequence comes from Cherax destructor, assembly GCA_009830355.1. Taxonomy (NCBI): domain Eukaryota; kingdom Metazoa; phylum Arthropoda; class Malacostraca; order Decapoda; family Parastacidae; genus Cherax; species Cherax destructor. The sequence continues at coordinate 21,111 of WNWK01000896.1, forward strand.
ACTGGCTTGACTGTATCTATGAATGGATATTGGAAAACGAATAGCAGGACTTTAAGATTTGAAGGTGGGAAGTACAGTGGCTGCACTCTGAAACATTCTGGGTCGGCGCTGAACCATGATGTGTTTGTTCTTCTGGAAACAACTGCGGAGCGAGTGATGCTGAATGAATTCTATTCTGTGTACTGTCAACTATTTGAAAAAATAAACTATCCACATGAAATGTGGTTAGTTTGTGTATTTGTTTGCATTTAATTTTTATAGTTTTATATTTGTGAATATTATGATGTAAGAAGACCAGAAAGAAGTATTGAAAAGAATATGGCATAGAATAAAAAACTAAAACTAAATGCACACTTGGTCCTTCTTTACAAAAAGGTAAACTGACCACCTCAAAACTACGTCTTCAAGGGTGATGGACTGATTACATCTTCTTTACATCTCTACTGCTTCTGCTGCCTCCTCTGTATTCGACTGAAGACGCCTACTGTATAGGTAAAGCGTTTTGGACTAATGATACCTGACTCACGAAATCGTAATGACACGATTGCAAACAAACCATATCACGGGCGGGAATAGAACTCGCGATCAGCTGGCCCAGTGGCTAGCGCGTCGATCTGGAGTTTTATGACTCTGATCACGGGTTCTATCCCCGCCCGTGGCATGGTTTGGTTAATGATACCTAACTGTTGCACATGTGTCATACTTATCGTTCATATTATATGGGGACCATTACAGTTAAACATTTGAGGCAGCGAAGAGGTTACCTCAGTGGTTAAGGAAACTCAGAGGTTAAATATACTATGTCATGGACACTGACTGGCAAAGTTTGGCAGAGTGGGACCATATTCAACCGTTTCCATCTTCGCTTCTAAAGAAAAAATATTGGTTGGATATTCTGTTGCTATTCTTCAAATATTGGTTTTGCGGGTGAGGTATTTAGAACAAGCAGAGGAACAGGAAGATGAACTGGAGAGATTGAGAGGCGCCGCTCCGCGAAAATGACAGGATTTGAAGCAAAGAAGTGAAATATGGGATCTCAGAAAGGTGGAAAGGAAGTCAGTGAAGGATTATGTTAGGGTAGAAGGAAAGGAAAGCAGTAGACAAGAACGGGTAAAGATATAAAGGAAGATATTAGAAGAGATAGAACATAAATCAACACTAAGTGCAAATCTCGTAGTATTTGATCAAAATATGCACGGGAGATGATGCCATATAATCGAAGATAATTACAAGTCTCTATAGCCCACGTTACCAGATAAATATGTTGCATTCATTGTTCGGTCACTAATGCCATTACACAGTGTTAATGGTACCTGCATCAACAAACCTGGTAAGGACGAGTTAGAGACTAATAATTGGTCAGCATCACAGTTTTGCATGTTGTGTTTATTTATCTTAACACGCGCACACACACACACACTCTCTTTCTCTCCTATTTCTTTTTATAAGCGCTACGTTGACAGGCTATAATTAAGGTGAGAATTCTACTTCGGCGTAAAAATTCGAAGGCCTCTGCTTGTGAATATGTGATCAATAATAATCTTCTCTGCATGCATACATGCAGTGGTGAACCATCAGAAGACAGAATTTCTCTTCTGGGGACCAAGAAATTAAGTGGGAATTGTTTCTGACTTTTCACACACTGGTTCTAGATATCTTTCATGATTCCAACAGTTTTTTCAAAGGAAAAATAAACATATAAGCAGTATAATATGATCACATTATACTGCTTATGTGTTTATTTTTTCATTGTGTCGGTATTTTATACCATTTATTTCCACAGTTTTTTCAAAATATCCTTAAAGTGATTACCAAACTAGTTCTAAGAATCCTTCATTTTTACATACATTCACTGGTTCTTCTTATCCTTCAGGTAGTTGGTACTATATATCCTTTAGATAAATGGTATTTTATATCCTTTAGTTAAAAAGTGTTACAATATATCCTTCAGATAACAGTGGTATTAGATATACTTCACGTGATATAAGCTGGTTCTGGATATTCTTCACGTGGTTCATTGAATGTGGATATTCCTCTCGTGATACACTGGTACTGGCTATCCTACACGTTATACAATGGTTTTAGATATTCTTTTCTGGCAATACACTGATGCTAGATATCCTTCACGCGACTCATACTAGCTCTAGATATCATTCACGTGATTAACACAACAGTTTCAGATATCCTTCAAGTGCTACACTTGTTCTACATATCCTTGATGCGATTATCATCATATTCTTCACGTGATCACCAAAGCTCTATACATTCTTCACGTGATTAAAAGACAACCTCTATAGACCCTTTACGTGATTAACAGACAACCTTTATAGATCCTTCACGTGATTAACAGAGGAACTCTATAGATCCTTCACGTGATTAACAGAGGAACTCTATAGATCCTTCCCGTAATTAACAAAATAGGTCTATAGATCCTTCACGTGATTAACAGACAACCTTTATAGATCCTTCATGTGATTAACAGAGGAACTCTATAGATCCTTCCGTAACAAAATAGTTCTATAGATCCTTCATGTGATTTAGACATGTGGGACCGCATTTCGAATCATTTGGATACTGATTTAAGATTCAGATACAGTTTTAACGTTATCCTGGAGATCCTTCCACTACCTAGGAATACATTTGCAAATGTTTAAAATCCTTGTTTGAAATAAACATCTTTGAATTTATGTTGTGTACGCAGATGCTTCATGTTGAAGAATAAGACGGTAATGGAAACGTGACAAATGAATTCGGGCGGGGATTCACCAAAGACTTTACGAGGGACCATGTGGCGCCTGGCCTTCTTGTGATCTAAAGTCAATAGAACCCGAAGGTCGTCGTGTAGGGAGCTCAAGAGGATCGCGAAACCAATAGTTGAAGAGGCAGCGGAATTGGATTCGAGTTATTCTCTATTGTTTGAACTTCTATGCCGCGGGTGTGCATAACAGTGTTGCTGATCAGGAGCTATCTTCTGGTCTGTGTCCCAAATATAAAAGCTGTGGTTCTCAGAAGTCTTGCACTGGCTTGTTTACCTGCCTGTCTGTCACTACCTCGTAATGGGAACATTGCCTCCCCTATCCCGGTTTCATACCATGCCTCCTGGATCATGGCCTAGTCACTGAGGCTGTTGCTGCTTGCCGAACACTCCACAGCCCTGCGGGGCAAGCGCGTGTAAACAATGAAGTTGAAAGGGAAACAGAACTTTAATGAACTGTTAGAAACTATAATAAATAAAGCAGACATATTTAAGTGAAAGCCATTCGTTCAGTAAAGAGAAAGGAAGGGGAAGTTAAGGATGAAGTTAATTAATGAGTAGAAAATGTTCTTTTACTAAAACTTCAAAGAAAGAGGCTGACGCATCGATGTTGTAAAATACCGAGATACACTTAATATTAAACTTTTGTTGAATATAATAATATAATATCAGCCTAAGGTTTCAATCGCAAGAAGCAAAACAATTCAGAAGCATTTATTGCTGACGATTATTTACAATTGCTCGGGTCATTAAACGCGTGGGAATTTCAGTGTCTGCTGTCTGGAAAGCTGCCTCGGGGAATCCAATTAAACTTTTGAGAGTCACGAGCATTAAACAGGACAGGAGAAGGAAGAGTAAGAGAGTGCAGGACACGCGGTGAAGGACTCGCTGGGTATTGGTACCGCTGCCCAGCCTGCTCTGTATTTGGCGTCTAAAATGCTGCTTATAGCTGAGACTCCAACCTAAAATTGGGCGTTCACAGGGGATATTTTGTCAGCTAACAAACAAAAAAAACAAATAACTCTTGTGCTTTAGTCTCCAAGATTGGCTAAAACGTCTTTTGTGTGGCTTTGTAATGCCACGTTGCTATGTATACTGATGTTATTCCGTTGCTACTATTATTGTTGTTGCACCGTTGCTACGTATACTAATGTAACACTGTTGCTACTTCAGCTGCTGTTTTACCATTGAAGCTTCTACTGCAGTTACACACTTGCTACTTATACTTTTGTTATACCGTTGCTACTTCTACTGCAGTTACACACTTGCTACTTATACTAGTAATGCACTGTTGCTATTCTTGATTTTTTACTACTGCTGTATCCACTGTACTAGTTTTTCTCCATGTCAATTGGTCGTAGTTTTGCAGACTAACCTTCTCCTGAATATAATAATAATAATAATAATAATAATAGCATGTAAGATGTTAACTAGGGGATCATTCTCCCCAGATTAGTCGTCCTAGTTTTTATTTAACAAAATTATCAGCAAATTCACCTTTTCATTGTATTTGGAGAGTTGAGCAAGAATCATGGAAATGTTTTGAGAGAGAGAGAGAGAGACTGTGAGACAAACAGAAGAAATGAATGCGCTCATGAGAAGGCAATTTCCCATGCATTTTATGTGTCTTGTAAGGATATTTCATCCATTTGGATTCAATGGCTCTCTCTCTCTCTCTCTCTCTCTATTTCTCTCTCTCTCTCTCTCTCTCTCTCTCTCTCTCTCTCTCTCTCTCTCTCTCTCTCTCTCTCTCTCTCTCTCTCTCTCTCTCTCTCTCAACTAGCATGACTCGATCACTAACTTGGAATGAATTATATATATAGTTTGGACTGCAATCCTTGGACTTGTGTATGTAAGTGAATATTTGTTTTGTTGTCTCTCACTTCAAATTTTGTGAACAATGAAAGAACTAAAAACTTAAAATATATACCTGAAGAGAGGGATGACTAGTTGTGATGACCAGTGGTAGTGATGATAACCAGTGGTAGTGATAACTAGTGGTAGTGATGATAACTAGTGGTAATGATGACCATTGGTAGTGATGATAACTAGTGGTAATGATGACCAGTGGTTGTGATAACTAGTGGTAATGATGACCATTGGTAGTGATGACCAGTGGTAGTGATGATAACTAGTGGTAATGATGACCATTGGTAGTGATGACCAGTGGTAGTGATGATTCCTAGTGTTAATGACGACTTGGTTGTGATGATGACCATTGGTAGTGATGATAACTAGTGGTAAGGATGACCAGTGGTAGTGTGGAGTTTACTTAGGGGTGGAATTCACCATAAATTTCGTTATTCACATTACAGTTCTCGTCACTAGAATCTCCTCTTTTTCATCCTCCTCCTGCTACCCCTAGTCCTCCTGCTACTGCTGTTCCTCTTCCACCTAAATGTAATATCATAGCTCGTTTTCCTGACGACGCCTGTGGTAGCACAGAATATTGTTTTTTCATTACCTACGAACCTTGGGTACATTTCTTACGAGCATGATAAACAGCGGACGTGTCTATGCACGTATACATATATGCACATTTGTATAAACACGTACATAGGTAAACGTACATGAACAAGAGCTTCGTCAGAGGCTAATTTAATACCAAAGCAGAGGTTACCTAACTTACAAAAGCCTCACGTTACAAACATCCTCACTTACAATAAGGCACTTTGAAACATGTTATATTTCATTCGTTTGCCGTTACGTTTCGAAAGTAATTCACACGTTTCGAACGTTCAAAACTTGCTTTTGTATGCTCTAAACGTCTCGGCTCTTTTCGAGTATGCTATACATGTTTTGTACCGTACACAACAGCGTACCTTCCACATGTCTTATTCAGTGTCCTACGATAGATTGGCGTTGCTGTGTCATGCAAGTGTCATTATACTAATGATGTACTGTGCCGTCAGCATGTTGAAATTGTACCCTCATTGATATTGTTGCCTATATCTCTCGTTGATGTTTTTGAGGGTAGGAGAGGAAGAAGTGAAGAAGAAAGGTAAGGAAGGAAGGAAATAAGGAAAAGAGTGCAGAGAAGGGTAGGGGATGGGGAGAAGAGAGGCGTTTTAAAAGTAGGGCTGAAAGAAGAGGGTGAAAGGTAGTAAGGGACACGATGAAGGATGAACGGAAAGAATAACAAAGTGAAAAGAAGAGAGAGAAAAAGGATGGAGAAAGAAATGAAAAATGGAAAGTAGAGGAGACTAAGTAGTGAAAGGAATGAACAGCTGGGCAGGTAGAGGGAGCTGACATTTTTATGAAAGAAAAGTTAATGAAGAGTAAAATAAAGAGACTTTAGTCTGTATTATATTGAAGAAAACATATACAATCATAGACGAAAAGAGTGTGTGGAAAAGAAAAGAAGCGGGGACAGAAGTAACACATTTTTCTGAACACACTTTAAACACTGATTCCAAATTTGTTCCCCCCTTCCCTAGCATATCTAGTTTTAGAAATATAACGGTATTGTATTATTTATTTTAACAAGCTTTAGTACGTAATATTAGGATAATCACTATATAATTTATTACTGCATCTTACACTATACACTTGCTAAATGCCTTGAGAACACACTTATGAATATGGAATTGTTAACACCTTAAAAACATTGATTTTTCTTGTAGGTAGAAACATCATGCTTTTGTGTTAAGTAATTCATACGCGAGGGACGTGATTACTGGAGAGAGGGAAGGATGATTTAGTAGTTAATTGGCCCAAAATGTTACCTTTGGCCTCCGTTTTCAATTAAGAATGGGTTGATTTTAATGGCAAATAGGCTAAATGAGCGACTTTGTGGCGACCAGAGGCTGAAAATAAGGGCCTGAATGGTGGTTTATTGCTATCAATGATCAGTACAGAAGACTCGAGAAAGATCTGAAATTTGGCGCCATTTGAGCACTAGAAATGCCGACCAAAACACGACAAAGTGACGTGATTTAGTGTTGAAATGTGTAATGACTATCAGGTAGTGTAAATTGACTTTTTTGTGTAAAAGTGTTTACGAGTAGAAGTAGTGGAAAGTGTAAGATATGACGTGATGGCATCACCCAGGTAGGTGACTCGTCAATCATCACAAGGGGCGGCTGGGAGGTGTGGGTAAACACTTAACGTCATCACCTCATGCAAACCGCTTCTTACCACAACTGTAATGTTACTCTCATAGTGGAAAGGGACTTTCATAAGTTACAAGTCAGTGACGTGTAGGATACACTGAAGGAGTACTGACTCCTTGATTGTAAACTCGGCATTTTCCCTTCACCTTAATGCTGGTGACAGACTCTAGATCTAAGTAATTGGAACTACCCTCTCTTTTCTCGAATCAAGCCGGGTTACCTGTTACCCAGACGCTGTGACACTTGGGTGTTTAGCGCTTTCCGTGAGTATAATTATACAGTTTTGAAATACTTTTTCGGAAAGTCTGGTAGAAAAATGTTAACATTAAGTTTTTAACCAGATATGACATTCTGAAAATTATTACGTCCGAGCCTCTGAAACTATTTTATTTTATCTTTACCAGAAAGAATGCAGGAACTTTGTCGTGCCTTAAAAGTCAGGAATAAGTTGTGAAATCAGGATTTGGACGAGGATTTATTATTGCAGGCCGAGGGAATCAGATAAAAGAGAAAATTTGAATTTATTGCAGGAAACATCAAACTAAGGAAAGGTATAATGGCAGGTAAGAAGGTAGAACACAGCATGGGAATGAGGCTGCTAGGGAAAGGCACACGGAGTGAATCGTGCGGGACACCACAGGGAAGGATGAGAGGGGAAGAGTGAAAGTAAATGAAAATGAAACTGAGTGTTGCTATACGAAGGTCTATATGGGGGGAGTGTGAGGGGGTAGAGGGAAGAAGAGGGAAGCCAGACGATGATAATTGAGAAATTGACAAAAGAGCAGACCACAAGATTGTGATAGGTATTTATATCAGTGGGAGAGATAGATGGGAGCGTCTAAGCGAGATTGAGATTATTAAAGTAGGAAAGTATGTGTGTGTAATTACTTGTCATTACCTTATTTAAGTTTGCCGTGATCGAGCTCTAATTCCACCGACTGTCAGTGAAATATCACTGTTATATTTGTTTGAATCCTTGTACCGAGTCCACGTTACATGTGTAATTGATTACCTTAATCTACTTTTCTGTCAATGATATGTTGAAAAAAGGTTTCTTGATAGCCTTGTAGCTTGTTTGAATATGTAATTCCCAACCTTTTTATCTATTACAAGTGTGTGTGTGTATGTGTGTGTGTATATGTGTGTGTGTGTGTGTGTGTGTATCTGTCTGTCTGTCTGTCTGTTTCTGTCTGTCTGTCTACTTACCTAATTGTGGTTGCAGGGGTCGAGTCATAGCTCCTAGCCCCGCCTCCTTACTGGTCGCTACTAGGTCCTCTCTCTGCTGCATGAGCTTTATCAAACATCGTCTTAAAACTATGTATGGTTCCTGCCTCCTGCGTACGTACGAGTGTAAGTGCGTTCTTGCATACATACGTGCGCAAAAACTCTTAACATTTGCAACAGCTCTTTTGAATCTCCCAAAGTCAGAGTCATCAGCAAAGAGCAACTTTGACAACACCCACTTCATATCAAATTCATATTTTAATCCCGCACCTCTCTCCAACTCGCTAGAATTCACGTCTTTTACAACACTATCTATAAATATATTAAACAACACCGGTGACATCACACATCCCTCTCTAAGAGCTACTATTATTGGAAAATGGTCTTTTTCTCTCCTACATAACAGTGTGACAATTCTACCACTATCACCATGTCTGGATCAACCTATTCCGTACATTTATAATACATGCACTCACTGAGTATGCGCTGGAAGTACTCAGGTGTTGGGCAAAGGGTATCCGTATATAGAGCTGTGTTTAATTATGTTAATATAAAGAAAATCTCTCTTCCCCCTCTTAGCCATTACTTTGCACCTCCCCTCTTTCCCTTTATTTTCCTCATCAACTTTATCTTCACTCCTCTCCCCTCCCTTCCCACTTCCCCTCGACACTGTACTTCTTTCATCCCGTTCTATTCTCAATTTTCTTTTTTTCCTCTTTCTCATTTCTTTCTCTCCCTCCCCTTCGTTGTCCACCTTGCCCCGTTCCCAGTACATCACCGGCAGCTCTGTCCTCACAGAAGCTTACAATGCTGTATTTATAAAACATACGTTTGTTTTCGATAACAATCGCTGAGAGTACTCACCACTGACAAGATCAACCCTCCATGTCTCTGCTGAGCTACTTGATGAGTTATGAAACTATGTCATTGGCTAAGTAAATGATTTGCTGCGGTTTTAAAAACATTAATTTCTACTTTTTATTAAGAGCGGATGTGGTTATTTCCTGAACAAATTCGTGTCTTCAAGAATGTAAGAAGGTAAGGATTGTGCTGATTTGAATATTAACTCCTTTCTTGTATATTAGTATTAGTATTAACTCACCGGCCGTCCCCCACCTAGGCAGGGTGACCCGAAAAAGAAGAAAAAAAAATTTCCTTTTTTTTTTTTTTTTTTTTACATTTACAAATTTATACAGGAGAAGGGGTTCTTAGCCCCTTGCTCCCGGCATTTTAGTCACCTCTTACGACACGCATGGCTTATGGAGGAAGGTTTCTTCTCCACTTCCCGATGGAGATTATTATTATTATCATTATTATTATTATATTGGTGGAGGAAGTTCAAAATGCGTAGGTATCATAAAGTTCCTTGGGAATAGAAGGTGATCATCTCCAGTTCATTTGATGAAGACTTCTTCATCGGCATCTGGGCATTTCTCTTGAAGGAACGTCTGCTACATAAAGACATAATTCTGGTGTAAATTATTGCTACAGTTCTAGTTGTCACGAGGCTAGGAATACAGTTATGGTAAGTGCTGGAAGATATACACCAAGACTGTCTGAAGCCTTCCATTCATAGCATTTGCTTACATCCCCGTTGCTTAATATTTCATAAATTTCAGCCGGTATGATCCAGACAGTAATTAATACACTATATGGGGTGGATAATGAAATTTGCAAACAGTTTTTTTGCTATATGTGGTTATTCAGGTCTATATAAAAATATACAGTAGAACATATATACCAGGCAGAGCAGGGAGAAGGAAGGGGAAGGGGTAATTACAATATTTTGTGGAATATGTGACCAGGTTGGATCACCTTTAAGTATAGACGTTGATAATGTTCCTCGACACTAGTTTGGTTAGATATGATGCAGGGTGGAAAAAAATACTCAGTTCTGTTGTATAACCTTATATTACACTTGATTGGCACCAGCTTGTGAATGTCACCTTTTAGTTTTATATGACTGATGATAATTGTTGCTATCTATGACCTGAGTATCTCGGTCTCGATATTTTTCAAGAACTTAGGATGGTTAACGGTGTGAGATACCGACACGATGGTAAAGACACAGGTACAGTTATATGGTCAGCGTTTCAGATGTCCGCTAATGTAGATTATATCTTAACTCTTGAAGTGTTTTCTATTACAAGAATTTTTCTCTCCAAGAATTTGCGTCTTAATAATTTAGTATATTTTGCAAACTCAGTATCAGACTTACGTCAATTTGTCGTTTACGATTATTTTAATTTTACTCGGTAATTACTATAAAACTTATAAGTTACACTTATGTTGGTAGTGTTTTAATACTACCAACTGTTACGTGCAGTTGTAAATAAGGAAAACTTGCATTTGCTGTTAACCGTAGTTGAAGATCTGCAAATTAGTAGTCTCTCTCTCTCTACTTTGTTTTTCTTTCTTCGTTCTTCCTCATCCTTTCTTGTTCTGTGTCTTCGTTCTTCCTATCACAATCATTCAGTGCCCCTATAACCCTTTACTCTGGGTATAATCTCCGATAAAGGTTCGCCCTCCAGGACATTTTACGTCCAGTGGTAGGCACCGTGCGGCCTCAGAGGCTCCCTGCTCTCAACATTTACTACCACTCTGCATTATATGACCTCCATCATCTCTAGTCCAGCTGCCCACGGTTTCTCAAAATACTATTATGTTAAAAATAATAATAAAATTTAAATTACCAGAATGATTATAATAATGATTAATTTTGGAGTACGTATACTAAATCATGCACGTTAGTTCTCGTTAAGTAATTAGTAAGGTTATCGTTAATTAATAAACTTTTCTCTGCTTGTTGAAAAACTTTTGACATAAGTTGCTGGCTTCGAAAATCTGCCATGTTTTGAAAATTTCTTCACTGGCAGGTGTTGCTTCATGGTCAGCAACATCATACTCCTCTGCTTATCACTTTTTCGATGCATGTAGAAGGATTTTTCATGCTGATTTTACTGCACATCCAAGCGAAGCACTGAAATGAAACTTTCCACGGAATGACAGACGTCAACTGGTGACGTCCTTTCCGCCTCCTCCTAACCTTCCCCAGGTCTCAGACAATTAAGTTACAATAAGTGTTGATGTCTAGCAGATGTTTTGCCCTCTATCTTGTTTCACAGTGACTTTTGATCCCATTTCGTTTTTACCATAGTAAGTAGTGAACTCAATGTGTCCGGAATTTGAGCAACAAGCTGTATAGGATTTGGTAAAACTTAGGTTTGCCTCCCTCCAGAAAAATTGCCACTTTGAGACTATTCTTCGTACACTGTGGATTGGGCACGTTCCACGCTCCCATGATCACTTGAACTTCGGGTGTCTTGCTCCTTTGTCTTGTTACATGGCGCTAGCTCGTCAACATTTTATCCTCTTGAATTCGACTAAGCAGTATTATGGCTCAACATAATTTATATACCTCTCAGGGTGCCCTGATTGTGGGAGACCTTAAAAAGCACTAACAAATTTTTTTTTTCAATTAAATTTTTGTAGTTGTTAGTATTTCTTGTTTTGTTCGAAGGGTGTGACTGTGTCGCAGTTCTCTTTTGTGCTGAGGATTGTGATTGATGAAGGAGGAAGATTGAATCCTCGCTATTCAAGGCTTTCTTTTATTTTATAGAGCGTTGCATAACCTATGGGTTGCACACTCCCAGCAGTCAGTTAATCCCCTGCATGAGGCCATGCACCAGTCACCAGACCGGTGCATGGCCTCAGGGGAGCTCCCACCTGACACTTGACTGGATCCAGAAACAACACTTACCACTCGAGAATTTGTACCACCAGGAGATGTAGTGTCAGGGTTGTCAGTTCATACCACAAACGGGTGGGGTAAGGAAGGGGGCGAGGACTCCTGTAACTCCCGCAAAATGTTTGTCAGTCATCAGCCTCGTCACACCTCTCAAATTTGACGATAAAATATTTGCCAAGGGTTATAATGATGTTCTCGGGACTCGCTCGTGGAGATTTGCTTTAGTGATACCTAGATGTAATCTATAGTGATGACATGTGAAGCATTTGATTCGTATTTAAAAGGATATAGAGAGAAAGAGTGAAAATGTAAGAAAGAATTAGTGAGAAAAAAATATTAGTACTAACATTAGCCATGTTAAAGTGATGCCAATCTTATTTTTTTTATTTTATCGTTCTCATTCATTATTATGGTTTATCGAGCACCAGGTGTGGGTGACTGAGCTCATTTATATGTTTTATTGAGCAACACTGCTCGATTACCCAGTGTCGTAGGTGATTTAGCGAGTTTAATAATTTAATAAGTAACATTAAATGATTGTTCAGAACTGTTGGTGGTTTATTGCTCATCCCATTGATAGCTGGGCCCAAATGATGTATGACCATAGATTTTGAAAGGATGTCGAAGAGATGCAAATCATCCGCTCTGGATTATTTTGATACTTCTTTAAAAGAAGGCAACTTTGTATATCAGTGGGAAAAGTAAATGAGACATTTTAAAGAGGCGTAGGGAAGAGCCTCTAAATTATAAATCTATCAGTAACAGTTATAGCTTTTAAAACATTTGATTAAATAATTATAAAAAAGTAGATAAAACACCCTGAAAGCAAAATGTTGCTAAGCGAGAAATATAAATTACAAAGATTAAAGGCACTGGAAATAGCCTCGTTGGAAGCCAGGCGAAGAAGATAAATTGGTGTCAGCAAGTGGGAAAACAATAGGCTATAACTTAAACCACGAGAGAAGCAATGTAGAAGGGAATATTGGTAAAATATTTTTCTTACTGGAATGAAATCAGTGATGTAGGTGTATGAAAACTATTGTCATTCTAAATATTTTGAAAATAAATATATAAAGTAAGACTAAATTACGAGCATAAGCGCCATTTTTGTAGGTATAAATCTCTCTCTCTCTCTCTCTCTCTCTCTCTCTCTCTCTCTCTCTCTCTCTCTCTCTCTCTCTCTCTCTCTCTCTCTCTCTCTCTCACACACACAGCTTTTCCTGGATGTTTATAATAGAGTTCTCGGTGCCTGCCAACTTTCTCATCCTAGCCTACTATCAAACGTTCCAGACATTATTCAACAAAAAAAGTTTTTACTTTTTTTTATTCCAAAGTTGGGCCCAGATTAATTGCCTTCTCTGTTTCACTGAACCTAAAGTAGCCAGGATATAAAAATATTTTTTCATTACATCTTATGTCGCTAGAATTATCATTATCGTCCGTTGGTCAGTTTGCATCAGAACCATCATTATATCAAAACTTCTTTTGGTATTATTCATTAGCATCATTATAATAATTTCAGTCATCATTGTTGCCATCGTCGTCATCACCATCAGGGGCGTCATTATATTGTCATTGTAATTAAAAATATTTTATCACCAACACAGCAGTCTTTTGAAAGATTAATACGACATTTCAAACCAACTTATCCTTCAACAGTTTATTAATGGTGTTATAATATCGTAAAGTACATTTCTGAGTAGAATGATATATGACAGTGTTCACGGTATGTAGGTGTAGGTTAGGTAGGTAAGGTTCGTCAGTAGGTGTAAGTGCGGATTGGATGGAAACCTGTTTTGTTTTTATATGAGCGAAACCTTGAGTTTCGTAATATACGTTCAGCAAATTGTTTATGCTGTATATGTTACATTGCATGTTTGTTATGTTGCATTTTTGTATTTTATGTGTGCTATGTTGCACGTTATGTTGTATTGACCTCCAACTTAACTCTGGCTGAGTACACACCTAAACTCTAGTGATGAAGAGGTATGTTGCTGAACAAGCTTTTATTGCACCACGTTTGGCTCAGTGTAGAGCATTACAGAGAGCGAAACATTGTCCCAGTGAAAGCTCATTCTGCCACATATCTTAGGGCATTGCCCCTTTCACTCCTCCACCCGAAGAACGCCTGCAATTACTCTTCTTTGTATTTTAATACTTTGATGTGAAGTGTGTTTGAGGGTAAAGGACATATACATGAAATAATTAAAATTCAGCTATTATTCATATTAAGAAATACATTTTGTATATTAGAAGGGATAGTATGTATGTAGGATGCTTCTCATCTCTGGCATTATCAGCAGGTGTAATAATTTTTTTGTAATATGATTTTAAGCGAGAAATATTGGTTGTGTTCCAATTTTAGAAAACTGTGAAGGAATTTTGCACTCTGCATTGTGTACCGATCTTTTTAATAAGAGAACAAGTGTGGCTTAAAATATTCATCAGTGATAAGTGGGAACGGCTTTCTTTCATTAATTTGCTCTTTGGGCCTACTGGCCCAAACTAGGCAAGTCCTTCTCAGTTTCAACAAGTGGAGAAAAGTCGATATAAGAACAGAATAGACAGCACCATTATGCTTCTCTGGACATATAACCGTTCACAAAGTGGAGACAACAATGTAAACAGTACAATTATCATGCTTCTCTTGACAAAGCTGCCATTGAGAGTTGTCTCCTCACAATATTATATTGTAAAAATAATTTCAGAGAATAACAATAGAACAATGGCATTTTCATAATAAAAACCTACAACAATGGCAGCGACAAGCATCTGACCAGCATTTTATTTTAACGTCTGATATTTTATTTAGCTAATAAATATCCTTCATAAGGCCGAGATCTCTTCGTTTTTGTATTGTTTGATTTTTCGGCATACATTTTTTTTAGTTAATGGGAATTTATCGTGTTATCTAGAGGCAATTTATACATTTAGTGGAAATGTCTCCACGTTTCTGCGAAAATTCTCATTAACTTTCAGCTATATTTAGCGGGAATGTGGTTGTGGAGGAGAGGGGCGGCTGCATGAGTGACGCTGATTAATTTTTTCCTCGACCCAGGGCACACCTCAGTCAGTAGCTGCTGGCACCAGTGTAGTGTTATATTATTGTTCCCAGGGCACACCTCAGTCAGTAGCTGCTGGCACCAGTGTAGTGTTATATTATTGTTCATCAGGGCACACCTCAGTCATTAGCTGCTGGAACCAGTGTAGTGTAATATTATTGTTCCCAGGGCACACCTCAGTAGCTGCTGGCATCTGTGTAGTGTTATATCATTGTTACCTCGACCCAGGACACACCTCAGTCAGTCAGTCGTTGCTGGCACCAGTGTGGTGTTATATTGTTGTTCCCTCCACCCAGGACACAACCTAGCCGCTCCCACCTTCTAAAACGTTATTATTATTTTCGCACCATGCTTTAGTCACATTTGGAGAGTGAAAAAAATTCCGCCATTGAAACATTACCAGAAGGTTGTAAGGCGATTTCAAGAGCTCCTTGATGGTATCGAACTCAGAGGCCTTTACGGGTTTTATTCGCGTCTGATGATGCTGAGTACCATTACGAATTGTTTGCTGCTTCTACAAATGTTGACTTCGACAGAAATTATTAATAGTGATACGAAATTTTTCTTCAGATAAATATTTATTTTGCTTAATTTTTTCCTTCATCGTTCTCTCTTTAGTTGCTATTTTCCTTCTTTATTTTTTTTCTTCTCATATCGAGACACTGGAACGTTTAGCCAAATATTATCTTAGCAAATATAAACTAAATTGTCTCAAGAATATATTTTGTCAGCAAGAATTTTCATTCTTTAAATTTGCTTCACCTACGTTCTTACGTTAATTTGACGGTGTTCGAACGTAGCGGACCTCGAACAAAACAGAATCCGAACAATTTTGTTCAGAAAAAATTGACCCGGTCTTTGAACGTTTTTCTGGAGTCCGAACACACTGACTTGTTTAAAATACGTAGTTGTAAGAAAACTTTACACGACACTGACCTATCTCTCAGAGACTTTTGGAAGAGTCAGTCTCTACACATCCTCCAGTGTGTGTGAGTCTGATAATTAAAGCCTGGGAAATACTATTTCGGACATCGAACTATTCGCAGTTCGATCACCACCTAGGAACTAATTAAGTATAAACACCGGGATGTTACTGTATATAATTATTGGAATTAGAGTTTAATTCAAATAGCCCCGTATCGGGAGTAAAGTATTCTTGATGGTGAACAGGTGACATGCAACCTTAAGCTTTAAACCCAGTCAGCCAACCAACCATTCTACTTACATTCACTTCACGCTTATGTTGACTTTCTGTATGTTCTTAATGGTTCTTGGTTTCTCTCCACTTCAAGAGGCCTGATCTCAGATCAGGGTGTGGAGGCGATGAATCCCGTGACCATTAACAGATATACAAATCTTTGGAAAAAACTTCCAGACAAGATTAAATATTTGCGCATTTCCCCAGGAAACGTTTTAAAGTTTCCTCGCATTTTCAGTTTCACTAATAGCTTTGTGTTAAGCATAGATTCTAGGATTTCCCCTGTTGTGAAATGTAGAGTGAATATTGCAAGACCTGAATTAGTATGTGATCTTCAGTACTTTTATCTTCGTGTTTTACCTGGCTGCTTGGATGGTGTGCACGTGATCATCTCCGGCCCTGGTCGTGTGTCCGACGTTATTTCCGGCCCTGGTTGTGTGTCCATAGTTATTTCCGGCCCTGATGATCCAGCGGTTATCTCGGGCTATGGTGGTGATGTATCATTGCCTATCTCCAGACCTGGTGGTGGTAGTGGTGCCTCCGTATTTCCGACCGTGATGATGTATCATTGGTTATTTCCCTTCCTGGTGGTGGTGTGTCTGGTTCTGACCGCGGTGATGGGTCACTGGTTGTGACTGTGGTGGTGTGTCACTGGTTCTGATCATAGTGGCAATGTGTCAGTGTCAGCGATCACAAAAATGGCAAGGGCCACACTGCCACAGGAGAATAATAGGAGGGCCTTAAAAACAAATATCTTCGCTACGTCATCCCTTCTGCTATCGGCCAGTGAGGTTTTTGTTAACGTTCACTTCGTCAGTGGCTGATCTTCCCTCGTGTCAACCACGCCTCCCACCCTCTCTCTTCCCTTCTCTTCCTTTCCATTGACTCATTTTTTTAGTGGTTAGCAACTGAAATATCTCAGACGTAAATGTAACAATATGAAGAGGGTTGGATTGTCTGGGTCTCAAACTGCCGACCATACGAAAGTGAGGCGAACCATGGTACCACTGCACCACCGATAATGCCAAATTAATTTCTGATGGGGATCATTTGAACAAATTATACTAGCGCCTAAGGTGTTATTGGAAGTTCTGTAAAACGTGACTGAGGCAACAACAGGGCTTAACATGCTCCTAGTATAGAACAAAAGTTAGAGATAAGATAGGTCCCCTTAAAAATAATTATGGGTATCTAACTGACAAAGAGAATGAAATGTGCTCTATTTTTAATAATTATTTTCTCTCGGTTTTCACTCAGGAAGACACTAATAATATCCCAAGAATTAGGTATTTTAGTGGGCCTGAAGAAGATAAATTATGTAGTATCACAGTCACTAGCGAAATGGTTATCAAACAGATAGACCGTTTGAAGCAAAATAAATCGCCAGGCCCCGATGAGCTTTTTTCAAGGGTTCTTAAGGAATGCAAAATAGAACTCTGTGAACCCTTAACTAACATTTTTAACCTATCTCTTCAAACAGGTGTAGTGCCGGATACATGGAAGATGGCTAATGTAATTCCTATTTTTAAAGCAGGGGACAAGTCGTTACCATCAAATTACCGCCCAATAAGTCTAACATCAATTGTAGGCAAATTACTAGAGTCGATTATAGCTGATAACATAAGAAGCCATCTCGATAGGCATAATTTGATTAATGATACTCAGCATGGATTCACCAGGGCCGTTCCTGCCTAACTAATTTATTAACTTTTTCAGTAAGGCTTTTGAGGCAGTTGATAATGATAAAGAATTCGATATTGTTTATTTGGATTTTAGTAAGGCTTTTGATAGAGTACCACATCAGAGACTGTTAAAGAAAGTGGCTGCTCATGGCATTGGGGAAAAGTGTTGTCATGGATCGAGTCATGGCTCACCGATAGGAAGCAGAGGGTGTGCATAAATGGGGTTAAATCGGAGTGGGGATCTGTAACAAGTGGCGTTCCTCAGGGATCGGTTTTGGGCCCGTTGTTGTTTATAATATATATAAATGACCTTGACGAGGGAATTTCTAGTGATATGAGCAAATTCGCTGATGACACGAAGATAGGTAGGATAATCGATTCAGACGTAGATGTCAGTGAACTACAGGAGGATTTAGACAAACTCAATTCCTGGTCAGAAAAATGGCAGATGCAGTTCAATGTAGATAAATGCAAAGTTCTAAAGCTCGGAGTGTCCATAACCCAAGCACTTATAAGTTAAATAACGTAGAACTTAGCCATACAGATTGCGAGAAGGACTTGGGGTGATGGTAAGCAGCAACCTTAAACCAAGACAGCAATGCCTAAGCGTACGTAATAAGGCAAATAGATTACTGGGATTTATATCAAGAAATGTTAGCAACAGAAGTCAGAGGTTATATTACAGCTTTATACATCATTAGTAAGGCCTCACCTAGATTACGCAGCTCAGTTCTGGTCTCCATATTACAGAATGGACATAAATTCGTTAGAAAACATTCAGCTTAGAATGACTAAATTAATACATAGCATTAGAAATCTTCCTTACGAAGAAAGATTGAAGACCCTTAAATTACATTCACTTGTAAGACGTAGAATGAGGGAGACATGATCGAGGTATACAAGTGGAAAATGGGTATTAACAAAGGGGATATAAATAAGGTCTTGAGGGTATCTCTCCAAGAGAGAACCCGCAATAATGGATTCAAGTTAGATAAGTTTAGATTTAGAAAGGATATAGGAAAGTATTGGTTTGGAAATAGGGTAGTTGATGAGTGGAACAGTCTGCCTAGTAGGGTTATTGAAGCAAGGACCTTGGGTAGTTTTAAATTTAGGTTGGATAAATTCATGAGTGAAAGGGGTTGGATTTGAGTGGGAATTGCACATGAGTAAATAAAATTATCAAAGCTTATTTCTTGGGTAGCATTGAAAATTAGGTTGAACAAATATTCTGTTAGTGGGATGGAATGTGAAGGACCTGCCTAGTATGGGCCAACAGGCCTGCTGCAGTGTTCCTCCTTTCTTATGTTCTTATGTTCTTATGTAAGAGTCCTGGGTGTATGGGTAATGTAGCCGCCGTGGGGTGCTTAGTTAATAAACGGAACATCAGTAGTAGCCAGAGGTGAAGAGAGCCAAGTGCTCTACTACGGACACTGGCACAGATTGTAACATCCTTAATGAGCCAGTTAGCAGGTCATAGTATCAATCATTATCCACGTCAACTGATTTTCCCCTTACAAATTAACAGCCACAGTGTTATAAAATATTCTATAGTTATAGTTTATTTTCGCATTTTCACATATATTAGTGGAATCTGGTTTATCTTCTTTCAAATCTGTGTTCTCCAAATATTTGTTTTACGTTTTCTTTTTCTTTTAGCTTTTGGTTTAATTTTAGTATCATAACAATATACTGCAATAAATCTTAACAGCTAAATAAAATATGTAATGCACAAACATCTCACGGCACACGATGTAGAGTACTAAAATAGTCTTCATGTGTTCTTCTGTTGCAAGAACATGAAAACGTCTCTTTCCTCCATGAAATTTAATTTAGTGTAATAACTATTTGAACAGTCAACCAGAAAAATAATTTACACCATCTGTCAGACAGACTTTTAAAACTTTCTCTCATATCTTAGAGTATTTGTTTGGAAAGTGACAAATTCAGCAGGAAACAAGTCACCGTCGTGTCAAAACTTAAAGTTTTTCTTGCGTCCCGACGGGCAGGACCACCCGCCACTGTCTTCGAGGACCTTGTATTAATTAATGTGGCATCATTCTTGACGTGTGCGTGCGCGTGTGAGGTTGTAGGTGTGTCTGTGTATACTAGCATATTTATTTTTGCACGGTTCGAATCTTAGTTCCTAGGCTCGTGACCCCTATCATACCTTTTTTTAAAGCTGTGTATGGAGTTTACCTCCACCGCTTCATTCAGATCACTCCATCGTATCACCATGAGTTTGAATGAATGTTTGCCGACATCTCTGTGGCTCATCTGTCTTTAGCTTCAACCTGTGCCTCCGTATACCCGTTTTTTCCTCTAGAAAAATCTTATTCTTGGTCTTTATATATATATATATATATATATCCACTTCTCCGAGGCTATGGGTCCCACAATTTGCACCAGAGGTGGACCCCATCCTATATAATGAAAATATATATATATATATATATATATATATATATATATATATATATATATATATATATATGCAAAAGATCACAGTAAACAGGTGATATCAAAATATGCAAAACAACCACTATGAAAAAATAGAAGAATTCCAAGCGCTTTCGTGACTACTCACATTATCAAGGAACTATAAAAGGAAACGTGAGAAGAAGGCTTATAAAGGGGCAGAATACACCTCACAGTCACATCACACTAACAAAGACAACACCTCACAGTAGCGTAACATCTCACGACTCTGTGAAGAGGAACATAAGAAAGGACCTGAAACTCTTCCCAAGAATTAAGATTAGTCCAATTTATCATTAAATTCTTCCCAAATTTTATTAATTATAAATGAATCCAATTTATATAAACCAAAAGAAATATTCATATTATTTTCAAAACTGCTTTTAATGAAACATGATTCTATTATATTCCTCTCAACCATGGACTTGCTTGATACAACCTTCTCAGCATTTTGAAAATCAATTGGATGGTTAAAGTCTCTCACATGAATAAATAGAGCATTAGAATCTTGTCCGGTTCTAATGCTATATTTATGTTGTTTTAATCTTAGTTCAAGACTTTTACCAGTTTGACCATAATAAACTTTATCGCATATTTTACAGGGAATCTTATAGACACATCCGTCAGCATTTTGGGGGGAATTTTTTATCAAAAGTCTTTTTACTGTATCAAGATTTTTAAATACAACTTTGATATTAAAATTCTTAAGAAAAGAAGGCATATCAACCAAGTTTTCATGGTAAGGGAGAACCAACATATTTTTGGTTGAATAAGGTTGGTTGTCCCTTTTTGGATTGTAAAAAGTATTTTTAGCTATTTTAAAAGATTTATCAATTATGTTTCTTGGGTATTTTAAATCATTAGCTATTTCATAAATTTTAGAGATTTCTTCATAAGAACATAAGAACATAAGAAAGGAGGAACACTGCAGCAGGCCTGTTGGCCCATACTAGGCAGGTCCTTCACATTCCATCCCACTAACAGAATATTTGTTCAACCTAATTTTCAATGCTACCCAAGAAATAAGCTTTGATAATTTTATTTACTCATGTGCAATTCCCACTCAAATCCAACCCCTTTCACTCATGAATTTATCCAACCTAAATTTAAAACTACCCAAGGTCCTAGCTTCAATAACCCTACTAGGCAGACTGTTCCACTCATCAACTACCCTATTTCCAAACCAATACTTTCCTATATCCTTTCTAAATCTAAACTTATCTAACTTGAATCCATTATTGCGGGTTCTCTCTTGGAGAGATACCCTCAAGACCTTATTTATATCCCCTTCGTTAATACCCATTTTCCACTTGTATACCTCGATCATGTCTCCCCTTATTCTATGTCTTACAAGTGAGTGTAATTTAAGGGTCCTTAATCTTTCTTCGTAAGGAAGATTTCTAATGCTATGTATTAATTTAGTCATTCTACGCTGAATGTTTTCTAACGAATTTATGTCCATTCTGTAATATGGAGACCAGAACTGAGCTGCGTAATCTAGGTGAGGCCTTACTAATGATGTATAAAGCTGTAATATAACCTCTGGACTTCTGTTGCTAACACTTCTTGATATAAATCCCAGTAATCTATTTGCCTTATTACGTACGCTTAGGCATTGCTGTCTTGGTTTGAGGTTGCTGCTTACCATAACCCCCAGATCCTTTTCGCATTCTGTACGGCTGAGTTCAACATTATTAAGCTGGTAGGTGCTAGGGTTATGAACATTCCCGAGCTTTAGAACTTTGCATTTATCTACATTGAACTGCATCTGCCATTTTTCTGACCAGGAATTGAGTTTGTCTAAATCCTCCTGAAGTTCTGTGACATCTACGTCTGAATCGATTATCCTACCTATCTTCGTGTCATCAGCGAATTTGCTCATATCACTAGTAATTCCCTCGTCAAGGTCATTTATATATATTATAAACAACAACGGGCCCAAAACCGATCCCTGTGGAACGCCACTTGTTACAGATCCCCACTCAGATTTAACCCCATTAATGCACACCCTCTGCTTCCTATTGGTGAGCCATGACTCGATCCATGAAAACACTTTTCCTCCAATGCCGTGAGCACCCACTTTCTTTAACAGTCTCTGATGTGGTACTCTATCAAAAGCCTTACTAAAATCCAAATAAACAATATCGAATTCTTTATCATGATCAACTGCCTCAAAAGCCTTACTGAAAAAGTTAATAAATTAGTTAGGCAGGAACGGCCCCTGGTGAATCCATGTTGAGTATCATTAATCAAATTATGCCTATCGAGATGGCTTCTTATGTTATCAGCTATAATCGACTCTAATAATTTGTCTACAATTGAAGTTAGACTTATTGGGCGGTAATTTGATGGTAACGACTTGTCCCCTGCTTTAAAAATAGGAATTACATTAGCCATCTTCCACGTATCAGACACTACACCTGTTTGAAGAGATAGGTTAAAAATGTTAGTTAAGGGTTCACAGAGTTCAATTTTGCATTCCTTAAGAACCCTTGAAAAAAGCTCATCAGGGCCTGGTGATTTATTTTGCTTCAAACGGTCTATCTGATTGATAACCATTTCGCTAGTGACTGTGATACTACATAATTTATCTTCTACAGGCCCACTAAAATACCTAATTCTTGGGATATTATTAGTGTCTTCCTGAGTGAAAACCGAGAGAAAATAATTATTAAAAATAGAGCACATTTCATTCTCTTTGTCAGTAAGATACCCATAATTATTTTTAAGGGGACCTATCTTATCCCTAACTTTTGTTCTATAAACCTGGAAAAACCTTTTTAGGTTAGTTTTTGAATCCCTAGCAACTTTAATTTCATAGTCCCGTTTAGCTTTTCTTATTCCCTTTTTAACGTCCCTCTTAATGTCAGTATACTGATTTATAAGATGACCCTCACCTCTTTTTATGCGCCTATAAATTTTTTTCTTCTGCCCTAAAAGATATTTGAGCCTATTATTCATCCATTTTGGGTCATTTCTACTTGATCTAATTTCTTTATACGGGATAAATGTTCTTTGAGCAGCCTGTATAGTGTTAAGAAAACTGTCATATTGATACCTCTCTTCTTCACCCCAGTCCACAGTTGATAAGTGTTCTCTAAGTCCATTATAATCTGCTAAGCGAAAATCTGGGACCATTACTGAATTATCCCTACTATCATACATCCATTCAATGCTAAAGGTAATTGACTTGTGGTCGCTTGAGCCGAGTTCCTCTGTAATTTCTAAATTATTAACAAGGGTTTCCTTGCTTGCCAGAACCAAGTCAAGTAGGTTATTTCCCTTGTAGGTTCTGTTACAAACTGCTTCAAAAGCAATCCTGAACTACTTCTAAAAAGTCGTTAGATTCTAAATTCCCTGTCATGAAATTCCAATCAATCTGACTAAAGTTAAAGTCCCTAGAATTACTACGTTATCGTGTCTTGTGGCCTTAACAATTTCCTCCCAAAGTAGTCTCCCTTGTTCCCTATCTAAGTTTGGAGGACGGTAAATCACGCCTAAAATCAATTTTTTACACCCTCTGAAAATTCTATCCAGACAGACTCTGTATGTGTTAATTCAGACTTTATACCCGTTTTTATGCAACAATTTAAATGATCACGGACATAGAGTGCCACCCCACCCCTTTCCCGATACTTCTGTCTACTTGGAACAATTTAAAACCCTGAATGTGACATTCGGCAGGCAAGTCCCGATTTTTCATATTAAACCATGTCTCAGTTATTGCAAAACATCAATATTACCCGTACTTGCAACTAATCTCAACTCGTCCATCTTATTCCTAGCACTACGACTATTGGTGTAATATATATTTAGAGACCCTCCTTTCTCTTTACCCTTCCTGCTCATCTCTGTTTTTCCACTATACCTATTACTGTCCTTGTCATCTAGTGTCACTAGCTTTCCACTATCCACCTTATTCTGCCTATTACTAGTTCTCCTACAACTTATAATATTACTACACTGGGACTTCTCTGTTTTCCCCCCAAAACCCATACCACTAACTATTTCTAGTTTAAAGCCCTAACAGCTCCCTCCACTGCAGTTGCCAGTGCCCCCACCCCAGACCTGGATAAGTGAACCCCATCCCTGGCATACATGTCATTTCTGCCATAGAAGAGGTCCCAGTTGTCAATGAATGTTACTGAATTTTCCTTACAGTATTTGTCCAGCGTAAAGCTCTCAAAAACATAGAAGAGAAAACCGACACTTTAACTCTATCTTGATGTGAAGAGTAATAGTGTACATAGGAACAATTATTTGTAGGTTTTCTGTAAATTTTAAATTTAAAATCAATGTTACCCTTAATAATAAAAACATCTAGGAAAGGCAATGAGTTATTTACTTCAAATTCAACAGTAAAATTTATAGAATGAGCTAAGCTATTTAATTTTACAAGGAAATGGTTTATGTCTACATTCTTAGGCATAAGACACAAAATGTCATCAACATATCTATACCACTTAGCTCTATTGGGAAGGATTGTGTTAAGCAATCTTGTTTCGAAAAATTCCATATATAAATTACTAAGAACAGGTGAAAGAGGATTTCCCATTGCCATACCAAACTTCTGAGTGTAAAACTCATCATTAAATACAAATTTTGCATCAACAATACAAAGTTTAATAAGTTTAATGATAGTAGGAACTGGCAATGGTAAATCGTAATTAACCAGTTCTTCAGATAAGAACTTTAGTAAATCATCAACTGTATGTATGGATTAATTAAAACACACAAACCTGGTAATCCTGTTAGACCAATTATTAGCTCCATAGGTTCAGTTTCTTATAAACTTTCTAAATGACTTGTTGATATTTTGAGCCCAATTGTTGGAAAAATTTCTAATTTTAATGTTAAAAACAACTTAGATTTAGTTGATAAATTAAGCACCTTGACTGATTTAAATGATTTCAATATGGTTAGTTTTGATGTTACCTCCTTGTTTACAAAAGTTCCAGTTGATGATTTACTAAAGTTCTTATCTGAAGAACTGGTTAATTACGATTTACCATTGCCAGTTCCTACTATCATTAAACTTATTAAACTTTGTATTGTTGATGCAAAATTTGTATTTAATGATGAGTTTTACACTCAGAAGTTTGGTATGGCAATGGGAAATCCTCTTTCACCTGTTCTTAGTAATTTATATATGGAATTTTTCGAAACAAGATTGCTTAACACAATCCTTCCCAATAGAGCTAAGTGGTATAGATATGTTGATGACATTTTGTGTCTTATGCCTAAGAATGTAGACATAAACCATTTCCTTGTAAAATTAAATAGCTTAGCTCATTCTATAAATTTTACTGTTGAATTTGAAGTAAATAACTCATTGCCTTTCCTAGATGTTTTTATTATTAAGGGTAACATTGATTTTAAATTTAAAATTTACAGAAAACCTACAAATAATTGTTCCTATGTACACTATTACTCTTCACATCAAGATAGAGTTAAAGTGTCGGTTTCTCTTCTATGTTTTTGAGAGCTTTACGCATTTGTAGTCCAGAGTTCATAGATGAAGAAATCTCTAAAATTTATGAAATAGCTAATGATTTAAAATACCCAAGAAACATAATTGATAAATCTTTTAAAATAGCTAAAAATACTTTTTACAATCCAAAAGGACAACCAACCTTATTCAACCAAAAATATGTTGGTTCTCCTTACCATGAAAACTTGGTTGATATGCCTTCTTTTCTTAAGAATTTTAATATCAAAGTTGTATTTAAAAATCTTGATACAGTAAAAAGACTTTTGATAAAAAATTCCCCCAAAATGCTGACGGATGTGTCTATAAGATTCCTGTAAAATATGCGATAAAGTTTATTATGGTCAAACTGGTAAAAGTCTTGAACTAAGATTAAAACAACATAAATATAGCATTAGAACCGGACAAGATTCTAATGCTCTATTTATTCATGTGAGAGACTTTAACCATCCAATTAATTTTCAAAATGCTGAGAAGGTTGTATCAAGCAAGTCCATGGTTGAGAGGAATATAATAGAATCATGTTTCATTAAAAGCAGTTTTGAAAATAATATGAATATTTCTTTTGGTTTATATAAATTGGATTCATTTATAATTAATAAAATTTGGGAAGAATTTAATGATAAATTGGACTAATCTTAATTCTTGGGAAGAGTTTCAGGTCCTTTCTTATGTTCCTCTTCACAGAGTCGTGAGATGTTACGCTACTGTGAGGTGTTGTCTTTGTTAGTGTGATGTGACTGTGAGGTGTATTCTGCACCTTTATAAGCCTTCTTCTCACGTTTCCTTTTATAGTTCCTTGATAATGTGAGTAGTCACGAAAGCGCTTGGAATTCTTCTATTTTTTCATAGTGGTTGTTTTGCATATAGTATATATATATATATATATATATATATATATATATATATATATATATATATATATATATATATATATATATATATATATATATATATAAAGACCATTTTAAGTTTGCAAATGTAGCACATAATCTCATTACTGTAAGTGAATGTAGATCGTTTATTATTAAAGCCAGGTATGGCTTCAGGCATTGTACACACATCGTGCCCGTCGCACATAACCATTGTATCACCTAGACACACCTCACCCGCTGGATGTTTTGAGCGTATACACCGTAGACCTTGGGAGAGGTAGGTCTGGTAAGGGAAAGTGACTAGAGGTTCCTCAGTTC
This sequence comes from Cherax destructor, assembly GCA_009830355.1. NCBI lineage: Eukaryota > Metazoa > Arthropoda > Malacostraca > Decapoda > Parastacidae > Cherax > Cherax destructor. The sequence goes on from WNWK01000896.1 coordinate 48,048, forward strand.
AAAGGATCTTATATGTACACTTGCCCGGGGTTCTTGAATACGCAGTACGCTGTCTTCTGCGTGTCCAGTGTGTGTAAGCTTGTGTGTATGAATACCTGGGATACACACAGAGAATGGTTAATGCCTGCGACGTAAATAGCGTATACGCTTCGGCGCTGTTGCACAAACTAAGGATATCTAGACAAATTGCACCCTTCAAGGGAAATGCTTTCATTCTGATGAGAAGCTCTTGATGCATCAAATGACAGCTATCCTTCCTTTCCTTACATCATTTCCCCAGCCGCTGCATGACCCCATCTAAATAATAATAAGAATAAGAATAAATTGAAGGTTATCTCATTTTCGAGAAATGTAACGGCAGTTCAACTTTCATAAATAAATTACTGCACATCAAATGAAAGTAGTTGTTGTTTTATGGACAGATGATAAAACCTTGGGTTCACCCATAAGTGAGGAATGAGGGCGTCACAAGTGTCAGGTGTGGGCGTGACAGTGTCAGGTCAGGTGTGGGCGTGACAATGTCAGGTCAGGTGTAGGCGTGACAGTGTCAGGTCAGGTGTGGGCGTGACAATGTCAGGTCAGGTGTGGGTGTGACAGTGTCAGGTCAGGTGTGGGTGTGACAGTGTCAGGTCAGGTGTGGGCGTGACAGTGTCAGGTCAGGTGTGGGCGTGACAGTGTCAGGTCAGGTGTGGGCGTGACAATGTCAGGTCAGGTGTAGGCGTGACAGTGTCAGGTCAGGTGTGGGCGTGACAGTGTCAGGTCAGGTGTGGGCGTGACAGTGTCAGGTCAGGTGTGGGCGTGACAGTGTCAGGTCAGGTGTGGGCGTGACAGTGTCAGGTCAGGTGTGGGCGTGACAGTGTCAGGTCAGGTGTGGGCGTGACAGTGTCAGGTCAGGTGTGGGCGTGACAGTGTCAGGTCAGGTGTAGGCGTGACAGTGTCAGGTCAGGTGTGGGCGTGACAGTGTCAGGTCAGGTGTAGGCGTGACAGTGTCAGGTCAGGTGTGGGCGTGACAGTGTCAGGTCAGGTGTGGGCGTGACAGTGTCAGGTCAGGTGTGGGCGTGACAGTGTCAGGTCAGGTTTGGGCGTGACAGTGTCAGGTCAGGTGTGGGCGTGACAATGTCAGGTCAGGTGTGGGCGTGACAGTGTCAGGTCAGGTGTGGGCGTGACAGTGTCAGGTCAGGTGTGGGCGTGACAGTGTCAGATCAGGTGTGGGCGTGACAGTGTCAGGTCAGGTGTGAGCATTTCACCATAATTTTTTTAATCCACGTCAAAACACATGAAATTAAGACCACATTCGCGGGAAAGTTCTAAACCCTTAGGAGTCATACAGCGCCTGTGGAATAGGATGTGATGTATGAAAGTGATAAGGATGATGATTAAATATAAACAAGGTTTGTTTCTCGCTATAATTGTGTAGTGAGGTGAATTTCATCACTTATTAAGCATCCATCATGTTTGCTGAAGCCATCTGAATATTAGGAATTTCGCAGAACCTTCACAAAGATGGTTCCAGCAGATATGTGCTAATATAATACCTGAGAAAAGTGGAAATATAATAGTAACTCATTCTCTGAGGTGTCCCTTACCTCGGTTGGTAGCGTACTCAGCTCACACAGTCAGGTGCGTGGTTCGATCCCCGGTACAGGTGGAAACATTTGGGCGTGTTTCCTTAAAACATCTGCTGTCCCTGTTCACCTAGCAGCAAGTAGGTACATGGGTGTTAGCCTACTGGTGTGGGTCGCATCTTTGGCACAAGATTAACTATATAGAATGTCATTGATGTCAACTAGGTGTGTATAAGTTGTATCATGTACTTGTAGAAATTATTATTATTATTATTATTATTATTATTATTATTATTATTATTATTATTATTATTATTATTTATGGCAAAAGCATGTAAATTGCCACACTAGTGTGAACATCATGGGAGACAATTTTCAGTATTAGAGGCCTGTATGATCTCTGTTTATAATATCATTAAGAGAACATGGGGGTAAAATAGCTTCATGTAGTATAAAATAGTAGATATAAGGGTATACTGCGTCATTTTTTACACAGTTGAATTTACAAGCTAAGAGCTGTTATCCTACCTCGGCTCATTTCAAAGCCAAGCCCTGTCTATGGTTATACTAGGGTGCAACTGAAGGTCATGAAAATTTACAGTAGATTAAGAACAAGTTTACACCGTGCCTCGATCTTTTCTTCAATATTAAGTAGTAATTAATATGTTGTCTTCCCACTTAACTGGCCATTACAGCATTCCTTGCATCATCCATGATAGTATTTACTATCTTTTACCGACCATGAGTGGTTTTTTTTTTTACCGTCCGGTAATATTTTTTGTCCCTGGTCTTAATCTGCCCGCCAAATGTCTTTTATCATCCCCTGTGGTCTTGATCTGTCCACAAGTTGTCTCGTTCGCTCAGAGTCACGTTGACGCCGCCTGCATCCTTCCCCTTCCCTCTCATGTTCTTCGTCCTTACATTTCTTCTCTCTCCTCTCTCTCTCTCTCTCTCTCTCTCTCTCTCTCTCTCTCTCTCTCTCTCTCTCTCTCTCCAAGGTCTGCTTAAGTTATCACATTGTCAATCTTCTGCCAGTATCGCGTTTTCTCTCCTGAGGATGTGAGAATGTCTCCTGGTTTACCTTTCTGCTGCTGCTTTTCTTAAGAAGAGTGTACCTGAAATTTTCTGCCCAATTAAGGTACTGAACACCAGAGAGAAATATTGCATGGTGGCATAACAAGCGCAAGGTTTTTAGTTTACCTGTTGAGGATAGAACGGTAAGATACGCTGTATAACAAGCTTTTAATATGATAACCTTTCGCAGCTTTTAGAGTCATCTTGAGACAGCTTTACACAGCGAAACGTTGTCACAGTAGAGCGTTGTTTTACAACATGTCTTTGTTTTTATACGTGTTGGCAGTGCTCCGTTTCATGCTTGAATGTGATAATGCTATGTAATACAGACAGTTTGATAAGACACATGTGCAACAGTTAGGTATCTTTATTCCAAAACGTTTCTCCTACACAGTAGGCTTCCTCAGTCGAGTACAGAGGAGGCGGCAGAAACATCGTCTTCATATCTCTACTGCTTCTTCTGCCTCCTCTGTACTCGACTGAAGAAGCCTTCTGTGTAGGCGAAACGTTTCGGAATAAAGATACCTAACTGTTGCACATGTCTTACTTATCAACTCCGTTTCATCCATGCTATAATGGTAGTGTCATTATGATTGTATTTCTTGTGATATATTTTGTTTACGCTATAAGATTTAAATACAAGACACACAAAGTGTACAGAAGCTACACGACAGATACACATTCAGTGTACAGGAACTACACGACAGATACAAGTGTACAGGAACTACACGACAGATACAAGTGTACAGGAACTACACGACAGATACAAGTGTACAGGAACTACACGACAGATACACATTCAGTGTACAGGAACTACACGACAGATACACATTCAGTGTACAGGAACTACACGACAGATACACATTCAGTGTACGGGAATTACACGGCAGAAAACCTTTATCATTATAATAATAATAATAATAATAATAATATTTTTATTTCTACAAGTACATGTACAAGGTATACAGGCCTAGCTGACTTCAATGACATACTACTATATAGAAAGCCCCTTGTTATGCTGAGCATTTCGGGAAAATTAGGTCAGTTTTGTCCCAGGATGCGACCCAGACCAGTCGACTAACACCCAAGTACCCATTTTACTGATGGGGAACATAGACAACCGATGTAAGGAAACACGCCCAATGTTTCTACCCTTGCCGGGTTTTCAAGTTTATTCTTCAGTAAGTACAACAAAAGTTTATATTTTTACAGTGTATCATCGTCTACGGACTAAGAGTTGTTATCCTACCCCAGCTCACTTTAAATCCAGCTTTAATTAGGGTACAATTCCAACCCCCTTTTCCCCAGGATGTCAGCCACAACAATGGTCTGACATCCAGGTACTTATTTACAGCTGGACGAGCAGAGGCAGCAGGTATAATTGCCCTTGAGTGGGAATACCGTGATGACGACAAAAGACTCTTAATCCAAGAAATTGGAGTCATCCTCCCTTGCCTCGGATGAAACCTGTTTGCTTTACATTCCTCAGGCCTTAACAATAATTAGTATAATACTACTACTACTACTACTAATAATAATAATAATCTTCCTTACGTGGTGTTTATTGGTAAACGCTACCAAGCAATTAATATTTTCTAGTTTATAAGTAGAACTTTGGGGCAATTTATATGACACGAGTAAATCGCTCGTATGCTAACAGATTTGGCGAACTTGTGTTAGTCGAGGTACAGAAAACGGGATGAGGCAGCTTACCTCTTTGTTTACCTTGTCTGACAGCATTAGTGAGATAGATATTGTAGTTCATCTGCTACAGCTCACTTACTCTCGTGTTTACTTCTGTGCCAGCCTGTTGAGAGACATTCTACTGTTGTTCATGAGTAAATTTCGATTTTATTTCATGTGAAATAGAACAAAATGACTATTATTGTATGAGAATACACACACGGGGCCAGGAGCTGCGAATTGACCCCTGCAACTACAAATAGGTGATAACACATACACAACATTAAGAAGAGGCATGATAAAGCTCATGGAGCAGGGAGTGGACTTAGTAGCAACTAGTGAAGAGGCGGGGCCAGGAGCTATGACTCGACCCCTGCAACCACAATTAGGTGAGTACACACACACGCACACGCATACACACGCAAAGCACGCACGCATACACAACACTCGAGCACATGAGCAGGCAAACACGTAATAAAAATCAATAAGGAGAAAAGTAAGATAATAAACGATAACGAGGTATGCCAAGACTCGAACAGAAAGTTCAAAGAGGTACTGAAGAGTCTGCCAAGATGCCAACAGAGAGAGGGGAAAGAAACAGATATTGCAAGAAGGAGCAGAAGCACTGTTCAACCCTCAGGCAAGGATAAACAATAAGTCGAATGAAATCTGTAAGGCCGCACATGTGATCCCAGTATACAATAAGTGAAGTAGGAAGAACTGAGCTATAGATGACAGGGACAGTGATCATGAGGAAAAGATGTTTAAGGGACCAGATAGTGAATACCGTCAGGCTGTTTAAGATGGTAGAGAGTCAAACAGATGACAGACAAAGACATGAATAACCCACGGGGCCCTGTATAACATACGGGTCTGTATATAACATACAGGTTTGCATGTAACTTACGGGTTTGTACATGACGTACGGGTACGTACGTAACTTACGGGTACGTTCATAACGTTTGGGTCCCTACATAAGGTACGGGTACGTACTCGCCACACTACACTTCTGCGAGTGCAGTATGGAGAGTTCATGCACACTTCTCTCCCTTTTTTTTTCTCCTTTGTCTCCTTTCACCCTTTTTCCTATGCTTTCACTTGTTTATAGTACATCTAAAAATCTAGCTCTCCTTATTCTTCCTGTTCGTTCTTATCTTCCCTTCCTCTCCCCTTCTTCCCTTTATCTTCCTCATTTCTTTTTTCCTTTCTCTTTCCCTCGGTCTTGCAAGTTGAAACGAGGACAATGAATGGCTGCCAGGTTGAAAAATTGGAGTTAGGAAGGTGGACAGGCTGAGGTTCCTGTGTCTGTGGATGTGGAGTTAGGAAGGTGGACAGGCTGAGGTTCCTGTGTCTGTGGATGTGGAGTTAGGAAGGTGGACAGGCTGAGGTTCCTGTGTCCGTGGATGTGGAGTTAGGAAGGTGGACAGGCTGAGGTTCCTGTGTCCGTGGATGTGGAGTTAGGAAGGTGGACAGGCTGAGGTTCCTGTGTCCGTGGATGTGGAGTTAGGAAGGTGGACAGGCTGAGGTTCCTGTGTCTGTGGATGTGGAGTTAGGAAGGTGGACAGGCTGAGGTTCCTGTGTCCGTGGATGTGGAGTTAGGAAGGTGGACAGGCTGAGGTTCCTGTGTCCGTGGATGTGGAGTTAGGAAGGTGGACAGGCTGAGGTTCCTGTGTCCGTGGATGTGGAGTTAGGAAGGTGGACAGGCTGAGGTTCCTGTGTCCGTGGGTGTGGAGTTAGGAAGGTGGACAGGCTGAGGTTCCTGTGTCCGTGGATGTGGAGTTAGGAAGGTGGACAGGCTGAGTTCCTGTGTCCGTGGATGTGGAGTTAGGAAGGTGGACAGGCTGAGGCTCCTGTGTCCGTGGATGTGGAGTTAGGAAGGTGGACAGGCTGAGGTTCCTGTGTCCGTGGGTGTGGAGTTAGGAAGGTGGAAAAGCTGAGGTTCCTGTGTCCGTGGATGTGGAGTTAGGAAGGTGGACAAACTGAGATTCTCGTGTCCGTGGGTATGGAGTTGGGATTCTAGTGTCCGTGGGTATGGAGTTGGGATTCTTGTGTCCGTGGGTATAGAGTTGGGATTCTTGTGTCCGTGGGTATGGAGTTGGGATTCTTGTGTCCGTGGGTATGGAGTTGGGATTCTTGTGTCCGTGGGTATGGAGTTGGGATTCTTGTGTCCGTGGGTATGGAGTTGGGATTCTTGTGTCCGTGGGTATGGAGGGAAACTCGAGGAAGACTACGGACTTGGTCTTCAGACTGACCGTGTGCTACCTTGCTTTGTTGAAACGTGAGAGAGTGTAGCTTGTGGTCTGCAGATACACTCTCTCGCGCTTGTTTGTGTATATCTGATGCATGGAGAGATCTGTCTGTATCTCCACGTTTTCGTTCCTTCTTTTCCTGAATATCTTAATTCAAACAGACAGTAAAGGATGCTACGACATAATGCAACCTGTATCACAAATCTTCCATCTTGCGTGATCCATCATGCTACTATGAATATCACCCCACCTTCCCGCAAGATTTAACTATATTACCTGCCATATATTTCGTGAAGTGTCTACTAAATTTTTTTTAATGTGCACATCTTTTGATGTATATGTTGTAATGTTGACCTCAAGGTCCGTTTCTTTGCTTAATAGGCAGACCATTTTTGTTCTCTCTACTACTCCTGTTTTCATTACTCCTTTATTTTAGTCTGTCCAAGTCAATTTGTAGTGTATTTATTTCCACCTTCTGCTGTTTGTCTCTTCATGAGCTTAATGTCATCAGCAAACTTACGTATGATTCACACCCATAAGTTACATTGTTTGCGTATATTAAAAACAGTGATACCCAGCATTTAAAATTATGGTGTCAGTGCGCTCTGCATTACTCTCAGATTTTGACATGACCTTCCTGTGGCGGATCACAGTCAAGCGCCTGATGGTTTACAGGTCGGACTCAGTGGTTGCTGCGGGAGTAAGGAGAAAGCAGCAAAGGAATCTATTATCTCAGAATAACCAGACACGAGAACAAGAGGAGGTGGTCTTGCAGAAGTCACTCCCCGTCTGAGTTTTGCTCAAGCTCCAAGCTTGAGTCCGGGAGCAGACACCTCTTGTCATGAGAGACGAAGACAAGTGCTTGTGTAAAAGCAATTTGCGGTAGGTTATTTCCTTTTGGGTGTTAGAAAAATAGGGTTAACCAGTCTGGCGCGCTGGATGCATAGTTTTTATCAGTATTCATCATTATTTCGCTGGAAAACAAATTTGCTTTAGAATTAAGTTAGTATGACAATAGTTTAAGTTGTTTGTTACATAGTTTATTGAAAAGGTTATGTGAATATATGAATTTTCTATCTGTAAGTTTGTCTGTGTAGATGAAATTTCGATAGTATAGCAGACTAAAACTGAGATTACAAGACTAAAACTGAGATTACAAGACTAAAACTGAGACTACAAGACTAAAACTGAGACTACAAGACTAAAACTGAGATTACAAGACTAAAACTGAGATTACAAGACTAAAACTGAGACTACAAGACTAAAACTGAGACTACAAGACTAAAACTGAGATTACAAGACTAAAACTGAGATTACAAGAATAAAACTGAGATTACAAGACTAAAACTGATATTACAAGAATAAAACTGAGATTACAAGACTAAAACTGAGATTACAAGATCGCAAGTTTACCACCAAGGGCACTACTGAAAAGGAACTTAAAATAGACAAGTGTTTTGAAACACCAGCAAAAACAGCCAGCATATTTTGATTGCTCTGTAAAGCCAAAGATATTCTAAAGTAGATTTACATAATATGTGGCCAGCAAACAAGCGTTCATGAAGGAAATAAAAGTGAACGAGTACTGATAGCTCCTGGCTACAACACCATGGTGACCTAGGAGACGGCCATTCACACACTGGCAGGTTCAACTACTCCAAGGTTCTAAGCAGTGTGGGGTCCAAGGATTAGAGGCCCAGTACTCGCGTTGGAACGCGCGAGTCAAGTACCTGGCTGAAGAACAATGCGCAAAGTCAGATGTTATCCTTGATCTCTGTGCAACAACTAGAGAAATTAAGATTTTCATTTGATTTACATTTGACTAGCCGGTTCAGGCTGACAGATTTCATTACCTCGTGTATGTAACCCTTTCAATGTGATGTATAGAACAGCATAGTAGCACAGTGTTAAAGTGTCTAGTTTTATTAAATAATAAGTGAACCTCCCTCTGCTCTCCTCTTTCTCTCGACATCTTACCCTCACACTTGTATTTATTTGCATTTAGATCAGTTTTGTATAGTTATTTAATTCACCTGATATTTTACTTTGCGGGAAGATGATTTTAAATAGTAATAATTTGTGAATAGATCAAGTTGAATGGTAGAAAACAGACCCCCCAGCAATATCTTCTCAGTCTGGGAGGTAGAAAATGTGTTTATAAAGTTCGCTTATACTAATAGAAAAGAAACAGTTGATAGGCTAACGTGGTTGTGGTGAGCTGCGGGCGTGGAGAGTGGTGATGAGGACCAGTTCACTTTTCCCAAGTAATCTAATACTGCGACCACAGCTGAAACAGTAAAATCCGCTCTGGAAAAGTGTCTTCTTCCGACTGGAAGGTCTTAGTTGTTTTATCATCCTGCCAATTGCCGCTCGTGTGATGATGTCTCCTCAGAAAGCTCTATTTTGAAGAGGAATTTCAACGATGAATGATTCATACTAGTTTAGATAGTTTTGTGAGTACGGTAGTTATAGAGAAGGAATTACCAACTTGAAAATGACAGCTTAAAAGTCTGATTAATTTATATAGTCATGAAATATTTTCAGACATTTGCTCCTGCCATCAGATATACAGTAACATTACGATTCCATATACAATACCTGTTAACAGTCAGTCAAAGCATTTGACGATAAACTTTCTTTGTTAAGATGAAATAAACAATAACGAGGACATGTGCATACCACGCACGAAACTGGCCCACATGTCGACGTGTTTCCATTGAAACATGTCCCATAACAGTGGTAAGCCATTTTAACCTCTTAACATAGTCATAAACAAAAGTTGTAGCTCTGAGTTGCGGTAATGTATCAGCTTTGATAGGGGTTGAATCCCATTTTACCGAAATACATTTCCTTTGGAGAACTTTCATGTATACCTTTATAGTAGCCAGCAATGGCTTGAATTTTTACAATGTGTGCAAGTGCACACAAATACTGTCTACTGATTAATGGGAATGAGACCCACTAATGCTGCATATGTTTCCACTGGAGAGGGATCGACCTCATTACAAAATTCAAGGAACGATATTCCCACCTCAGACAACTTAAATTTTAAGGCTTCAGTGATCAGAATCATTTGTGTAGATGATGTAAGTCGTAATGGGGAACGCACGTATTTTAAACACATAAATTTTGTACTACCATATGGTTTGAGAGAACTATGGATTTTTTTTTACGATAAAGTTAATTTGTCACGTTTAAAATCTGTCGACTCCAAGAGGGTCATTAAAGCCGCAATTATCCTATGTACTAATGTCAATTATGTATTAATCTCCAAAATGTAGGTTAAACTGTGCGTATACAGTTAGAGATACACACCTCTTCGGTGTTATACTCAACATTTGGATAAAGAATAGCAAGGTTTCTTTATACATTATTATTTACATATAATTTCTGCTGAAGAAAAATAAGAGCTGTTTAGACCATGAGATTGTTAGGTAATAAGAGGGTTGGGGTACCAGGTGCAACACAGTCTATATTCCGGCACTGATTACATTACCTGGTCATGGTGTAACTATCATGCAGCGTCGTTAGTCCGTGTTTTTGACCAACGAGTTTTTAAGAAAATCGCACTTGTGTTTCTGATCGATTTTCATAGTTATTGGTTGTGTGAAACAGTTTCGTCGCGCCTGCAGGGCAGCAGCACACGATTCACACAGGGAGAGACGTCTGGTCCCACTCTGTAAGACTTGCCTGGTCTTGGTGGTCCAGCACTCTCTGATTATCTCGTTTATTAAGGTGCTCTGATGCCCTCACTCTGACTTCTCTCCTCAGAAACATCCCCATCTTCAATATAGATTCTCTGAGTTATTAGTGGAAATCGACTGACTGCCATTGACTTCGACATCCTCTGTCACACCTCCAGTACTTTCCCTTCACACCCCACTACCCTGCCATCAGCTTCCCTTTGTTGTCTGGCGGTGTATGACCCATACGTCTGGTGAAGCTTATTATAGGTGAAGAAACAAGCTCACTGCTGTCGTGTCTTCTTTACGTAGATTTCTTTTATTGTTTATATAGTATTAAACGTACTTTGTGGGTTAACACGTTGAAAATGATGGAGAAAACGATTAAAAGTCTAAACACTTTATAACATTCTTGGCTCACTTATTATCTCAAATTTACATCAAGTAGCAGTTCAGTGTGCAGTATCTCACCGCGTACTGCCTCAACAAACTTAAGTTAATCAGGTTCATCTTTACCCTAACTCTTAGACCAGCTGACATCTCGAAAGTTTATTGTAATTTTCATAAGTATTCCAGCTTTATTAACTTTGAATTCTTAAGACTCCTTCACATACCGTCACTCAGGGTGGGGGCTCGTTCAAGGTGTTGGAATGTGTCAGCTTTAGCTGGGAGACCTCGGTAAGGTAATGAGGATAAGTATTCCAGCAAGGGTTTATCAACTACTGGAGCTTCAGAGGTTTTCTTCCAGCATAACTGGAGTTAATATCACTTGGGAATTGCCATCTCTCAGGATAGCCTGTCCCATACACAGGAGAAATGGAATTTTTAGAATACTGTATCTCTAGAGAGAGAGAGAGAGAGAGAGAGAGAGAGAAAGAGAAAGGAGAAAGAGGTAGGAAGGACAAGGAGACATTAACAACAGGTATGATGAAGTTGGCCACAGGGATGTAAGTCATTCTCAGGTTAGAAAGTAGAACACACTGGACGGAGAATTAGAGGTAAATTATGAATCGATCCCATTTTACTACGTAAAATTATTGACGTCAGTTTTTCACTTCACTTTCTTAAGGATTTCAGTTTTTAATATATTTTTTTCAAGTTAGGTTATATTACAAGTTAGGTTGTGTTTCTTTACACAAACTTATGAAGATATATATTTAATCACAAATATGGGAATATAAAAAAAAGCGGCCGAAATTCGTCTGACACTGATGAGATCGAGAAATAAAGAGGCGACGTTCAAATATTTTGATGAGATAAGATAATTTATTTTAGCATGAACCAGTGTTTGTAAAAAGCTGAATGACATTTCGGTGTGCATGTAGAAAGCCCCTTAACATGCAGAGCATTTCGGGCAAACTTAAGAATAACCTTGATTAATAAGGCAGTGACAGTTTGAGTGTTTTTTATACATACAGTGTCTTAGGTGAGTTACAGTGACTACATATAGCATATACTAATGTTCTATTAGTTTTTTTTTATATTTTATTTAAAAACATTACAATTATATTAGTACATGCTATATAACTTTTATCAAGTTTAATTGTTTAGGGAATTACAGGTTTGGTTATGATTATCGGTAATGAGGATCCTAGCATATGAACATAAGAGGGACACAATCAGTGTTTTAATCATTGAAAGGATTATATATGTTAAGAATAAGATTATATTGTTATATTGTTTATGACTGGTTGTGTGAGGGTGGTCTGCACAAGTAGGTGACTACAACTAGGCGTATACACTTGTTACAGCGCTGTATGACTCTTGTGAGTTTAGCGCTTAGTTTTAATTTGTAATAATAACAATCGTTTTTATTACAACACTCGTTATTACACTCGTTAGCTGCTTGCCAACGAGTGTAAAGATAGGGCATCCGACTGCACCCTGCCTGAGGGGCTGACTTACACACTGATAGGCAGCGTTAGGGAAAGAAAATGGTGACGAGAAGTCAAGAAGGATCGTTTAATGAGGTGATATGCAGGAGGCACTATCGGGCAGGCTGAGAGGGAAAGTTGAATGAAGATATTTAAGAGCTTGATAGGAGTAAATAGTGAGCATGATAGGGATAATAGGAGAGAGTGAGGCATACAAAGCATCGTCTTAGGTGTCACGATGTACCTAGTATAATGGTTGTTTTGTACATACCTCAGCTTGTCAATAGCTGCTCCCTCAAGTCCCGTCTCCATCACGTGCTCACGTTCATTACGTACTCTCTCGGTTCACTAGAAATTTTGTGATTCTCTTCTATCTCGTCTTCTTTCTATAAACCATTTTATATTATCTGAGTATTGTCGGTGATTATCTTCTGTTCTCTCTTACCAGTTTTACAAATCCACGTTGTTTACACTCTCTTGTTTTATAATCCGTCGTATCCCAAATTAATATCTAAGTTAACAATGGGATGAATAAAAGACACATGCAGAACAAACTTTCGATGTCACACTAAGTGTTTTTCCGCCTCTGTCATTGTTTATCATTGCTATACGTCTTTGTATCCAAGTAAACTAAAGAATAGTATACTAAATCGAGTAGTCGGATCCCTCTTCACCAGGGTTCATGGATATACTCAGATTAGTGACGTCATTTGGCAAGGCGCTTTCGCACTTTTACTCTGCAGCAGACCGGTGATTGATGGTGTGTGTGAAAGGTGCAGGGCAGTGGCGAGGCTGGGAGGTGATTAGCTTAGGTTCCTCCCACGAGTTTGGTTCAGGTATAATGTGCTTTTTTTGTTTGTGCTTGCGCTCGTGTCTATTATATAGTTGTAATTGCAGTGATTACTCTTTAGGCCTGCTGCCTGCTAGCAGCAACATTCATCAACCAAGAAAGAAACCTGGCCTCAGGTCAGGTTGTGAGGACAAACTCTTGAAACCAATCACAGCTGTGCCAATTGTACGTTGCATTTCATCTTTAGTTATATATCTTTCGCATATTTTCTTAAAATTCCCAATGGCTTTGAAAAACTTTCTTCCCATTTTATTCCAACCATCGGCTACTCTTGAAATATATTTTCACAGATCCTTTCTAGAAACACTTCTTATTACATAGTTACAGCCTCTTGTTTTTCCTATTGCTGGCACTGAGAAAGCTTCCTTGTTTTGTTTACACATTTTTGTAAATTGATATCTTGTAATTATAATGTCTACTCCAGTCTTCCAATTAGGACACTTTTAGTGACTTCAGTTCTTCACAATCATTGCTCTGCTCTGCGAAGACTGTCAGGTTGCACTATCAGTTCATCATATCTTAATTTATTGTCCAGCCTATCAGCGGGCACGTGGAATTCACTTCCGTCATGTCCGCTGCCCCAACACACCAACTCTCACTGACTTCCTCACTGAAAGTCCCACCTTTGATGCAGACTCTCTCTTTGACATTCTAAAAAAAACAATAACTTATTGGCACCGACTGTAATTTTTCTTTATCTTTTTCATTCTCCTCTACCCTCAGTAACCCCTGCCTGTGCACACTCCTACCCTCAGTAACCCCTGCCTGTGCACACTCCTACCCTCAGTAACCCCTGCCTGTGCACACTCCTACCCTCAGTAACCCCTGCCTGTGCACACTCCTACCCTCAGTAACCCCTGCCTGTGTGCACTCCTACCCTTCATTCCCTCATCACCTTTGCACATTCTTTTCACTCATCCTTATGTGCAGTGCTGAATGACCGTTTCAGGTTTAGTGCTTATTTGATTGTATGCACTTTTTTGACTTATTGAGTGCTGTTGACCATAAAGCACATTGTAACTGTTCATGGCTTTGGCCCTTTTGCAGCAGCCGTGATTTTCATAATTGCAATGGTACCTGCAGGGACTTCGGAAAATTTTAGGAGTGTTTTGATTTTAAAGATTTAATGATGTGCCTAACTTATTTTTATAGGTCTGTATTTCTGTTCTTGCAGGTGAGTGCGGAGCGTCGGGCGTTCATAGGATACAGGTGCCAAGTGACGGTAAGTAGTGCCATGGGTTAACACAGTGTGTAATCCTTGCTATTCTCCATGATATTTGCTCCATTAATGCGCTCAGGTCCGAGGTTTATCGAGGTAAAAATTCAAGTCGTGTGTGCGATATTCTCTTTGAAATTATTGTATTTTTCCCAAGTAATCTATCATGCTATCAGAGGGAAACCTGGCTGAGAGAGAGTAGCATGTTCTCATGCTTAGAGAATGGAAAAGCCAACCTTCGCTGCCCCTTACGCTGGATGGCCCACACATGTTTAGTGCTTAAAGTGAACACAATAATTGATAATTATAATAATAATAGTAGGATGTTACTTCTCCTTACACTTAAATCACACTACACATGCATGTACACGTATATATATACATACCCATCAGAGTTTGTTTTGATGTTGTTGTAGATTCGCCGGTACTCTCCCGGCCCGGGTCTTTTCCAGATGGTGACCCGGCCTTGGCTCCCTGTCGTGGGAGTGTCTGAGACCTATGTCTCCCATGGGAGGAGGTACAAGTACCTCCTCATCGTCTGGGACCAATTGTCCTCAGGCCTAGCCACATTCCCCGCCCTCACGGGGCTCGTAGGGAGAAGCTAGGCCGTTGTCTGGTCTGCCATCTTCCCCACCCCAGGGAGGCTGATGAGAAGGGAAGTCTTGCGAGCTGCAGATGGTAGCAAGCTCCAGCTTTGGCACCTACCCTGCCCTAAAAGGGCTGGGCATGGTCTCCCATCAGTTTTTTCTTCTATTTTCTTAATAGTGTTTGTTTTTACTTATTTCCTTTCATCTCCATAGGGAAGTGTAAAAGAATTTTTCCTCCGTGAGCCATGCGTGTCGTAAGAAGCTACTAAAATGCTATATAAATTACTAAATTTAAAAAGAAAAAAATCTATAGTTTTTTTCTTCTTCGGGTCACCCTTTCTTGGTGGCAGACGGCCGGTGTGTTAAAAACAATAACAATCATAATAAAGTACACCTTCAAACATGGACAACAGGAGCCTTAAGGAAGCACGTCGTAATGTTTTCACCCGTACTGGGGATAGACCCGGAACCTCAGTGTGTGACCTGAGTGCGCTAGCAATCGAGCTGCGGGACATAACGCCATAATAGTTTTAATACAGGGAAATTATTTTAAGAGAATATCCTCTTGACTTGTTATACGTCATTCTAAAGGCAGACTTGCAGGCTACATGATAGTTGTTACCATATTCAAGGGGAAACTAAACCTGTAGGAGTCTTAAAGCGCTTGGTGGTTGAGAGATTCAGGTTTGATGTGAAGAAGGAAATGTAGCTCGTATTGCTTGGATCAAGAGTTTTTTACCATCAAGGCACCCCCCTTTCTTGGTTTACATGAAGGTAATCAGAGATAAACAAGGTCCCTGATATCGACCACTTTCAGCTATCAGAGTTTCCCCATTGATTAATTCTAGTGTAACAATCTGAATGTATTACTTAAAAATACATGACTCCTTTATTGAGCTATAGAGACGGTTGAATGTGTGTTTGATATTGTTAATAGTGTCCTTAATTGCTTCCTCAGAGTGTGGCCGACAAGAGCCACTTAACCCAGATAGCTATTCATTGCTAGATGAACAGAAGCAACAGTCTGGTGTATAATGGAAAGCGGCAACCTGGTTGGGAATCACTGGGCCAGACTGTTAAGTTCATTTAGGTACAGATACATGTATGTACAGTTATCATACATAGTATAAATTACTTAGGATAACCCAAAAAAAAGTCAGATAAAGTAGTTTATTTTTCACTTACCGTGACTATAACATACACGGATACCTCCATGGCCACTTAAATTTATTAGAATTAAAGTAGGCGTGTTTCATACTTAGGAGCAATATTTAAATGTTTTTATATAGAACTAAAGGGAATTTACGGCGATATTGTAGAATATAGACTACATGAAAATAAATTCTTATTTATTAAAGGGGAGAACGCTAAACCCGTAGAGGTGGTCGCTCACCATGCCCAGCCCTTCTAGGGCAGGGTAGGTGCCAAGGCTGGAGCTTGCTACCATCTGCGGCTCGCAAGCCTGCCCTTCCCGTCAGCCTCTTTGGGGCGGGGAAGGTAGCAGACCAGAGGGGCCTGGCAACTATCTACCTACCTGCCTTGTGCTTGTGGGCGAATATGGCTAGGCCTGGGACCAGTTGGTCCCATCGCTGAGGGGTGTCCCCTCCCATGGGAGACTTAGGTCTCTGCTACTCCCACGCCAGGGAGCCGGAGCCGGGTCACCATCTGGTAAAGACCCGGGCCGGGAGATTTCCCGGTGAATCAACACCTCCTCCTCCTCCCGTAGAGGTAATACAGCGCCTTGCAGTCAGATTTCAGTCAAGGAAGGAAAGGGTGACTTTAATTCTTTGGATCAACAGCCCCTCAACGGCATCAAAGCGCTTCCTCTTCCTCTAAAGAGTACATAAGAACAAACGTGCATGAGCGATATGTCATAGTTTTCCCTTAAACTGGTGTGGCTGCTGCGTTTTCTCTGGTTCTCGTCAGTCAGGCTTTATTCTAACGAGGGGGAATTGCTTTATAAGTAAGTTTATTCAGGTATACACAAATACAGTTACATAGATTATCATACATAGCAGCATATGTGTAGAGAACCTAGGATAACCCAAAAAAGTCAGACAGAGTGACTTATTTCCTTTATAAGCTCGTAAACTCTTGTATCTCATTCTCTCAGCTCTACGGGTTTAGCGCTTCTCAATGAGTATAATAAGTCATCATTTTCTCAGAACTTGTTACCGTCGGTTTTGAGCTATTTTTATTTTTATATTTCAGTTTGAATATTTGATTTGATTTAGAGGAAATATGTCACTTCCTTAGAGTTTTTTGGGGTTAAGATAAAATAAGATTTTGTTCGGATTTTTAACCCCGACGGGTTAGCTATCTAGGATAACCCAAGAAAGGCAGTGCGTCATCGAGGGACTGTGTTATATTTCCATTGTGATCCTCAGTCTTGTCCCCCAGGACGCGATCCACACCGGTGGACTAACACCCAGGTACCTACTTGCTTGCTAGGTGAACGGGACAACAGATGTAAGGAAACACGCCCAATGTTACTATGTATAATATAATTGTAATCACCCAAATTTGTGTAACTGTACTTTTTTGTTCCTGTACCTAAATAATCTTACTAATTGGCTTTGAAGCCTATGAAGTGCACAAAGATAATTAAGATAGGATAAAATAAGATTTTGTTCATCTTTTAGCAGGAAGGGTTCATTAGTAAGTTTATATTTAAACACAGTTATCATATATACATATAGTGTAAATTACCTAGGATAACCCAAAACAGGCGGACAAACTGACTTATTTCCATTGGGGCTCTTGTATTTCCATTGCATGTAACCTGTTCACCACTAAGTTAAGAATACTTTAATACCTAAAGTAGGGAACTCCAGCCACATCAGAAAAAAATAATTATTGTAGATAAGAAGAGTGGCTGTAGCATGGGAAGTCAGCTGTCACCTGTACTTTCTAACTACTTTGAGATGTGTGAGAACAGGTGTATCAGGATAGATATGGAATAAGAACTTAGTGTCACAGATTGTGGCGGCTGATGCAACCATGTCTCATAAGTGCTGGTTGTAAAATCATCCTATTGTAACCCTTGTGGATGATTGGTACAGTGCAGGGCTTTCTTCCCCTCCCCCTTCCACACCCAAACAAAACATATATATTGGCAATGAAACGCACAAGTGATTTGCTGTATATTTCGACCTTCAGCTGAGGTCCTCTTCAACAGAACAGAAAGAAAAAAAGTTAGTAGGGAATGTTTATATAGGATGAGAGAGTGAACAACTCAGGTGATCATATCTGGTGGTTGATGGTATATTAACACTCATTCAGCCGGAGGTCGAACATGTTGGTTTTCTTTCAACACTGACAAGTTTGGCCATTTCGAGAGGATGGAGCAGGATAAGGTGACCAAGAGTTTGTATAGAGCTGGAGTGGAAAGGAGGTGTAGGGGGTTATAAAAGGAAGTGATGGAGGAAAGGGGGTAAAGGAGGTTTCGAATACTAGAGGCTTGAACATCCAGCATATATTTGTGAGTTTTTTTTATGGTTTGTTGTAGTGTGAACAATTAAAGTTATTATCATTTTAATTAATACTCTGTCTTTTCTATATATGCTTTGAAGAGTGTGTGAGAGCGTGTACTCACCTAATTGTACTCACCTAATTGTGGTTGCGGGGGTCGAGACTCAGCTCCTGGACCCGCCTCTTCACTGACCGCTACTGGGTCCCTTCTCTCCCTGCTCCATGAGCTTTATCATACCTCGTCTTAAAGCTATGTATGGTTCCTGCCTCCACTACATCACTTGCTAGACTATTCCACTTCCTGACTACTCTATGGCTGAAGAAATACTTCCTAACATCCCTTTGACTCATCTGAGTCTTCAACTTCCAATTGTGACCCCTTGTTTCTGTGTCCCCTCTCTGGAACATCCTGTCTCTATCCACCTTGTCTATTCCCCGCAGTATTTTGTATGTCGTTATCATGTCTCCCCTAACCCTCCTGTCCTTCAGTGTTGTCAGGCCGATTTCCCTTAACCTTTTTTTCGTAGGACATTCTCCTTAGCTCTGGAACTAACCTTGTCGCAAACCTTTGCAGTTTCTCTAATTTCTTGACGTACTTGACGAGGTACAGGTTTCAAACTGGCGCTGCATACTCTAGTATGGGCCTGACGTACACAGTGTACAGTGTCTTGAACGATTCCTTACTAAGGTATCGGAACGTTATTCTTTGCCCTTCCCCGATCTTCATGACTTTGCATTTGGCTGGGTTAAATTCGAGAAGCCAGTTGCTGGACCAGGTGTCCAGCATGTCCAGGTCTCTTTGAAGTCCTGCCTGATCCTCATCTGATTTAATTCTCCTCATTAACTTCACATCGTCTGCGAACAGAGACACTTCAGAGTCTATCCCGTCCGTCATGTCATTCACATTCCAAGAATAGCACTGGTCCTAGGACTGACCCCTGTGGGACCCCGCTCGTCACAGGCGCCCACTGTGATACCTCATCACGTACCATGACCCGTTGTTGCCTCCCTGTCAGGTATTCTCTGATCCATTGCAGTGCCCTTCCTGTTATACACGCCTGAGCCTCTAACTTCTGCACTAATTTCTTATGAGGAACTGTGTCGAAGGCCTTCCTGCAGTCCAAGAAAATGCAATCAACCCACCCCTCCCTCTCGTGTCTTACTTCTGTTACTTTGTCATAGAACTCCAGAAGGTTTGTGACACAGGATTTGCCTTCCATGAATCCGTGCTGGTTATCGTGTGTGTGTGTGTGTGTGTGTGTGTGTGTGAATGCTTTTGTACATGCGTGTGCGCGTGCGTGCATGTAACTAATGGCTCGTGCTTGAGTCTCCTTTCATAACAAGAGCTTTGCCATGGGTTGGTATATTTTCACAAGGTAAACGCTCTCGACGCCTTGCTCGCTTTTGTTAGTATAAGTCAAAGCTTTATTGCGTGGCCCAACACTTTGATATTATGCCCAGGCCACTGTTTACTTGTGAAGACTTATCCTCTTATACATCTGCTCGATTCCTCTCTTTTTTATACATAATTTTTTCATGAATTACACTACGAACTTTTATGTGTATTTAAGTGAGATAAGAGCTCTTATTAAAGACAATATATGGAGTGAAGATAACCATATGTGAGACACAATAAACCAGTTAACCATCAGTGTCACAAACACCAGGTGCCCAATAGCACTGGACATGTCACTCCTGATGCGGACACGTACGTGGCTGTGGCAAGCTGAGGACTAATTTTATTCTCCTTTCGTTTGGAATACCAGTTACACAGGCAGTTTACATGTTAATGCACCTGATGTTTGTGACATTGATGGTTAAGTGGTTTAGGACGTCTCGAATTTTGACATGCTACGACACACACACACACACACACACACACACACACACACACACACACACACACACACACACACACACACACACATATATATATATATATATATATATATATATATATATATATATATATTTTATATATATATATATATATATATATAATTATTGTAACCACGAACGAGTGGTATTGAATCAATAACAACACTACGACTAGCCGAGGATTCGAACCCATATCGTTTTGGCCCTTCCCATGGTGAGCGAAAATCACGCATGATGCTCTAACCCACAGAACCACACAATCCTACCAGAATCACTCACCCAGCAGAGCTAGGTGTTTTACCGTGATCCGAGGACATACGGTGGTGTGGGTGCCTCTGAGCTAATTTCATTCTCCTCCCTGTGGAGGCTAGTACACCAAACGGGGAGAAGAATGAAATTAGCTCAGAGGCACTCACACCACCGAATGTCCTCGGATCAAGGTAAAACACCTAGCTCTGCTGGGTGCGTGATTCTTGTAGGATTGCGTGGTCCTGTGGGTTAGAGCGTCATGTGTGATTTTCTCTCACTATGGGGCGGGCCAAAACGACGTGGGTTCGAATCCTCGGCTAGTCGGTGTTGTTATTGATTCAATACCACTCGTTTGCGGTTACAATATATATATATATATATATATATATATATATATATATATATATATATATATATATATATATATATATATATATAAGTCGTACCGAATAGCTAAAACTTGCTATTTTGGCTTAAATAGCAACGCTCTTCTTGTCGAATAAGGCAAGCGAAAATTTGTGTATGCAATAATTTCGTAAAAATCATTCTGAATCTAACGAAAAAAAAATATATTTCATTGTGTTTATTTTTTTTTATAATTATTGTAAACTTATCTAAAATATATTTAGTTGGATTAGGCTAAATTAAATTGCTTGTTATAATAAGGTTAGGTAAGTTTTCTAAGGTTCTTTTGGTACAAAATTATTAATTTTACATTAACATAATTGAAAAAAATACATCTTTAAACGTATAAGAGAAAATTTTAGAAAAGACTTAATTTTAAATGAGTTCTTGCTAATTGACCAGTTTTACATATTCAACACGACATATATATATATATATATATATATATATATATATATATATATATATATATATATATATATATATATATATATATATGTGTGTGTGTGTGTGTGTTTTAGAGCATATTCTTGTCCACCTGACTGTGAGATAAGTGGGGACCACTTGCCTCTATTTATCAAGTTGCTTTCAGAGCTCAGTTGTGTGTGCGCGTTTGTGTTTACTCGTCTATTCGTACTCAATTGTTTGTGGTGGGAGGATCTGATACTTAGCTCCTGGTTCTGTCTCTTAAAGTGGCTCTTTTTTGGTTCACTTGCTTCTAGTGTCGTGAGCCCTCTTCATACCTATTCCTAAACCTTTGTATGGAGCCTGTCATTCCACTTCTTGACCACCCGGAGGTTAAAGAAATATTTCATGACATACACTGTGGCGCATGTGTGTCTAACTTTCGACTGTGCATGAGCGCCGAGTGACCTACATGTGCAAAGTTTCTGTAAATATTACAACTGTTACTCCATCTGTGCCCTTGTGTACTCGTTTGTGCTTCTCAAACAGTCTATCTTTGTCCTCCCAAGCGAGTTCTTTTGGGTGTTTTGCACGTCGTTATGATGTTTCCCTCTAGTCTTAGTCTTACGTAGTCTTTTTCAGTTTCTTCAGTCTCTCCTCGTTGATCATTCATCTTGTCTTTGCGACTAGTGTCGTTGTGAACCTCCGTGCATATTCCAGTTTCTTTACAAGTTTTATCTTACAAGTTTTACCTGACATATATATCGTATATAGGATCAAGAATCTGTCTTTGTTGAGAGTCCTGAAAGCTAATCTTTGATATGCACAAGTTAATCGGTTGATGTGCTCCTCTGTGGATATGCTGGGTAGTATACTTGCTGGGGTTCAAATCCAGCAGCTTCTCTTCTAATCCTGCCGTTTATCTGGGTCCAGTTTTAACGTTATTTTGTTTGCACATTAATTTTACATTTTATAATAGGTATGCATAAGACTTGTTTCTTCTGGTATGTTGTTCACATATACCAAGTACAGATCCTCGTACTTGGATAATCCTTCTGTCTTTTATCCTCTATGTATGCTTCAATGTTATCCTTACCCATTCTTATAGTTTTTGAGCCAGTCTCTTGTGCGGTTCAGTGTCAAATGCTTTTTTTTTTTTTGCGGTTCCATAATATGTATCCCAGCCATTTTTCTCTTGCCTTCCTCACCTCTGTTATACTATGTCATAAAACTCCAGAACGTTTGTGAGGCAAGATTTTCGTCTCTAGACTTACACTTAACGTTGTTTATTAAAGTGCTTCTTTCCAACTAGTTTTTGACACGATGACAGTAAGGGCTGGATATTGTAACATTTGCACTTTACCAGCATATTTTGTGGTTGTCTGTTGAAAAATGGCTGACTTGAAATCACATATCTGAGGCCTCTTTTTCCGGTTAGTGATCCATATGTTTCTTTCTTCCACTCTGTCTTATGTTTGAAGAGCTGCGAAAGGCATTTCGCAGCCTGTTTGTGTGTGGATGAAAAGTCTCTTCTTATATTAGAAATATTGTTGCCGATTTTTTTTCCGTAATATGGAGGTACTTCAGTGATATTCCTGGGGATATTTTTGAAGATGAAAAGTGTATTTCTGGTATTGTTCGCCAGAATGAGCTGTTTGTTGTCTAACTTTTTATTGGCTTTGGCTTCACCTTGCTGGATAAATCAGTCAAGGTGTTCTAGGTGATAGAATTACATTATAAATCTCTTGTCTTTGTCTAAGTATTGGTGGCTACGAATCCTCAGGACTTAAGAATAACCCTGAGATTGCACTTTTCGTGTTGGAGTCTTCGTGGAAGCTGTAGTGAATATAGTAAGATCCGTGTGTTCGTTTTTGTGTAGTCTGTTAATTTTAAGTTCTTGTTGCCCCCGATGATTAATATATCAACGGAAGGGAGACGTCCGTCTTTTGCACACTCAGTTTTAAACGTGATGCTTTGGACTAGGTTGCTGAGTTGGTCAAAGGAAGTGTTAAAAGTGACCCCATTGCTTGTTTTGTAGAGTAAAAATATGTATACAGTCACAAGTAGGGACATGTTTGTACAGTAAAGCGTGTTCATAGTCATGGCTATCTTTACACGAGGGAGGGAGGTCACATACCTCTCTCATTCTGCTTTGTATCATGATATGTGAATTGCTGGCAAGACAACGAAGTGATAAATTGTTGACGTGTGTGTATGTGTGTGTGTACACGTATACATATTCACGTGGTCGAGTGTGTAGGGATCAAGTTCTAGCTCCTTGCCACATGTGCTAGTAGTCTGATTCCTGGCTTCTGTACCCTATCATACATATTCTTAAAAATATGTATTATTTACCTCCGCCACCTGTTCATATAGCTCGTTCCACTTTCTTACTACCGTAAGACAGACGTAGTATTTAATAACTTCGACAATCACCATATATACTCAATTCTAATATAGTCAGTCCTTCTCCATTCTCTTTAATCCCTTAAGTATCTATACGACTTGGTCGTATTTCCAGTGAACTTATGTTCTTCGTAGTAAGATCTCTCAGTTTCAGGCTCAGTATCGTCGAGAATATTTGTATCTTTCTCTACTGTGTTAACGTGCTGGGTCAGGTGTGGGTTCCATACTCCCGCCGCATGATGAGCGTGTCGTATAAAGCCCTAAAAATAGTTGTTAAAGTTCCAAAGGCAGTTCCTAGGTTATCCAGGTTCCATATGCCGCAGAAGTTATAATAATTAGCTTAAGGTTCTAGTAATATACCTTGGGTTTAGCGTTTTTCCATGATAAATAATAATATTAATAATAATAGTTAAATAATAATAATGTTACCAGTCTCACGAGCAGTACACAATAATAATGTTACTGTCTACATTAATCTTGATTTAATTCTGGTATCCCCTTTGACTACTTTTACAGTCTTTTCAAGTCATCCTGACATGTCTCCTCTCCTGTCATCAGTCTTCTCTGTATTTTCACGGCAACAGTGTTACCTGAGATTCAGAAGTTGTCAACAGGCCTCGTCATCCTTGCAAAAGTTGATACCTCCTCTTTCACCATCCCCTGTCGTCTATTTATCAAGCATTTTTCTATCTATTTGAAAACTTTTGTGTTACTCCTTGCGTTTTCTTCCATTTTCTAGATAAGTTTTTATTGTGGAATTGTATCGATTTTCTTTAGTCTTCAAAAAATGTATAATTTTTTCCGTGATTTAGATTTGTTATTCTGTCGTAGAAAAATCTGAGATTCGTAAAATCCATGATTTCCATTACTCTCATATTACTTGTTCTATCTAAACCTGTAAAACTTATCAGCCACACAGGCCTTTAGTTCAGTTATTTCTTTCTGTTTCCTCTTTTATACTTAGACTACAAGTTAATTTTCCAGTTGTCTGTAAGTTGTACCATTTCTAATGAAATAGAGATCCTTACATGGGTTATGTAATTCTTTAATATATCTTTAGACTCAAGGTGCTTGCCCATCTGAATATATTTTTTGTATTTTGTTCCCTCAGGACGCTTTCTTCTGCTGGGTCATGTTAGTTGTCATTAGTGTCGGCTACTACTCTTCTTGGTATCTCTCTTCACTTCTCAGTGACGACTTAATTAAAGCGTCTGTCATTCAGGGGTAGCGCATGTAGCTCGATCGCTTGCACACTCAGCTCACACACTGAGGTCCTGAGTTCGAATCTCCGGTACGGCTGGAAAACATTAGGACGTGTTTCCATAAGACACCTGCTGTCCATGTTCACCCATCAGTATAAAATGGGTACCTGGGTGTTAGTCGACTGGTGTGGGTCGCATCCAGGGACAAAACTGACCTAATTTGCCCGAAATGTTCTGTATAACAAGCGGCTTTTTATATAGTAGTATGTCATTGATGTCAGCTAAACCTGTATACCTTGTATATGTACTTGTAGAAATAAAGATATTATTATTACTATATTATCTTTAGAGTTGAGGGGTAACGTTAAATAACTATCTTAGTGTTGAGGGGTAACGCATGTAACTATCTTAGTGTTGAGGGGTAACGCACGTAACCCTGGCTGATTTGGCACCATGCTGTCTTACCTTTAAATCGGTGTAAAACTGCTGTAGGTAGGAATAGGTGAGTGTCGATCGGTGGTGGTGGTGGTGGTGGTCACATTAGCTCACAGCTGAGATACCACCCAGCAGATGTAAAAGCACGGGTATAAAAATAAAGGTGCGATCCGAGTTGTAAAAAAAGGTAAGGTTGAGGAGATGGACTCCAGTGGGGGAGATTAGGAGTTCATGTGGGAAAGAGGCGAGGATAGGATGGCAACTGAGGATAGGATGTATAGTAGAAGTTGA
The DNA here is from genome assembly GCA_009830355.1 of Cherax destructor. Taxonomy (NCBI): domain Eukaryota; kingdom Metazoa; phylum Arthropoda; class Malacostraca; order Decapoda; family Parastacidae; genus Cherax; species Cherax destructor. Next base: position 73,571 of record WNWK01000896.1, read on the forward strand.
GGATAGCTTGTAGGATGGCAGTCGAGGATAGGATGTAGGGTGGAAGATGAGAATAGGATGTAGGTTGTAGGGTGAGAGTTGAGGATAGGATGTAGGTTGTAGGATAGAAGTTGAGGATAGGATGTAGGTTGTAACTTGAGGAGATGGTGTAAAAATAATGGAGATTGGAAGTAAGAATGGGGTGGTGGTGGGAGTGTGGAGGAAGGAACCTTGTTGCTGGTATAGTGTTCGCATTGATCGTATCTCTTACACAGACTGGTATCTTTAATATTACATGACGAATATCGTGATTAATGTGTGTGAGCGGTGTATGATGGTGGAGTGTTTGTCCTTTGTAATTACTTGGGTGGTAGTGGTTATAGTGGTTTTAGTTGTGATGATAATGGTGGTAGTGATTGTGGTAATGGTGGTAGTGGTTGTGGTGTTGGTGGTGACAGATGGAATGGATGTGTTCATCTTACGGAACTGAGAGGCGGTGGTATTTTTTTAAACATATTTAGATACACCAGCAGTATGCTTCTACCCTATTTTATATGGTAATTACACAGTGGGAAAAAACTGTTTCCCTGTCATATTCCATCACTTAGGATGGGACTCATACAGTGTGTTGAAATCTGTCAGCTTGAGCTGGAAGACTTCAGTTGAGCAATGAGGATATCGTCAAGTATTCCAGCATGACACACACAACCCGCACATATTGTATTGTTCCAGTCACGGTATTGTGCCTTTTTTTGTTATTCCAGCATGAGTTCGTTAGCTACGGGAGCTTCAAAGGTTTCCTTCCAGCATAGCTGGAATTACTATAACCTGGGAATTACCATCTCTGAGGATAACCCATTCCATACACAGGAGAAATTTCACTTTTAGAAAGATTCCTCCATCATCCCAGAATGGGGACAAGAAAAATTATACACAGTAGGTGGCTGACAGGAAAGCTGGTTGGGGAAATGTTTCATATTAACTTGGGAGGTGGTGGTGTCGTTTGAATTGGTGGTGGTGAGAATTGGGAGTGTCCTTCATATTGCTGTGGGAGAGGTAGTGGTGATGGGTGAGTGATATGGTGAAGATTATTTAGCGGGTGGTCGTGATGGTAAAAGTGTGCTCTATATTTACACGAGTATTCATGTGATATACTTGTGATTGATTTCGAGGGCTTTTCTATCCTCTTACCGTTGTTTTTTGCCAAGCTTTCTTAAGTATCTGTTCAACCAGGCTGTTGCTGTCAGCATCCCGCTGGCCCACATAGCCATCACAGAATATTTCATCTGGCACTTAGCGGAGGTAGTGATCCAGTTTCCTCTCAAAGACTTCTACATCCATTCCGGCAATATTTCTGATGTCTGCCGGAAGCAGGCTGAAGGCTTGGACCATAGATGAGGAAAGTACTCTCTTGTGCTTGTGGTGCCCCGGCTTGTCAGTGAATTTATTTTACACTTCCTCTCATATCTCTCTCTCCATTAGGTTATTGTGGTAGTATGTTGTTTTGAGACCTGGTCTGTCAATATCTTTCATGTGTATATTAACAGATATCACTTCTTTTCTCCAGAGAGTACATTCCAAGAACTTGCAAGAGTTCCTAGTAATTTAAATATGCTGACTCAATGCGGGCACTCAACAATCTCTATATTTTCCAGTTCTGATTCTCTTCTGCCTTGAACTGAGCATTGGGCACAGAACAGTTTTCTAGACGAGAGATCACAAGTGACTTAAATAATATCATTGGCGTTATATCTATTGTTTTGAAAGTTATTATTATCCACCCTATTAATTTTCTAGCCTTTGTTGCATATACTTTATAGTTTGTATGTTCTAAGAGGGTCTGCCTACGTTCTGTAGTCTGTGCTCATTTTTAATCTTACTGGGTGTGGATGCCCTTCATACTGACCTGGGTGGTAGTTATAGTTGTGGTGGTTGTGTTGATGGTAGGTGGTTTTAGGGAGGGGGATGGTGGTGGGAGGTGATCAGCTCCGCCCTCTACCTCTGCCTCACGCAAACCTCTAACATCTAATAATAAGTTTTATTACCATTGTTGTTTAAGGGTGGGACGTGGGTGGAAGAAGAGGGCTCCCTTCCTCCCCCTGCTGTGTGTTGGGGTAGGGATCTCAGCCTGCCCAGCTGTGTGTAGGGAGGTGAGGGAATAATAAGTTCTACAGCTTTGTGCAGGGAGAAAAAAAAAACTTCCTCTCTCTGCTGTGTGTAGGTATAAAAGACCTCTTTCCCCTGCCTCCCCATCTATGTGTAAGGGTATGGCACCCTTCTCTTAGTTAGCTGTGTGTAGGTGTGAGGGGGATCTCAACCTACCTCAGCAGGTAAGGAGGGAGGGGAGGTACGGAAGGAACTCTTGCACTATGGCTCCACACCCAAGTTTCATGGCGTTGGTGTGAAAATAGTCGAGTATGTATACAAGACTTCACGGAAATAGATCGATGAAAGTGTAAATGTGCAGGAATACTTTCCTAGGATACACAAAGAGAGAAACTTTTCTTACCTACACCTGTTTTTGCAGTTATTTTCAAATGACATAATTGGACTGTAAATGTGACATAATTGGAATGTTATGGAAATATTATACACCTGTTGCATATAATTCAGTTAATTAAGCACCCCGCAGGTGTGCTGTGTAATGCATTATGGCTCACTTAAATCATTGTGATTTGTGATATTCCAGTTTCCCTTCAAGCATAGTGCATGAATATAATAGTGCTCGTGTTGTCAGACAGGTGAGGGACAGTGTGGGTGTTGTCAGATAGGTGAGGGACAGTATGGGTGTTGTCAGACAGGTGAGGGACAGTGTGGGTGTTGTCAGACAGGTGAGGGACAGTGTGGGTGTTGTCAGACAGGTGAGGGACAGTGTGGGTGTTGTCAGATAGGTGAGGGACAGTATGGGTGTTGTCAGACAGGTGAGGGACAGTGTGAGTGTTGTCAGATAGGTGAGGGACAGTGTGGGTGTTGTCAGGCAGGTATAGGACAGTCTGGGTGTTGTCAGACAGATGTGGGACAGTCTGGGTTTTGTCAGATGTGGGACAGTCTGGGTGTTGTCAGACAGATGTAGGGCAGTGTGGGTGTTGTCAGACAGGTGTGGGGTAGTGTGGGTGTTGTCAGACAGGTGTGGGACAGTGTGGGTGTTGTCAGACTAGTGTGGGACAGTGTGGGTGTTGCGGGACAGGTGTGGGACAGTGTGGGTGTTGCGGGACAGGTGTGGAACAGTGTGGGCGTTGTCAGACAGGTGTTGGACAGTGTGGGTATTGTCAGACAGGTGTGTGACAGTGTATATGTTGTGGGACAGTGTGGGTGTTGTGGGACAGGTGTGGGTGTTGTGGGACAGTGCGGGTGTCGGAGACGGTGTCGGCCACCGGAAACAGGCTATTTTTATAGTATTAGTTTGTTATTCATGTCCTCACTCCCACCCACACACAAATAGAACACGCTCTTTACCCTTTTTTTCCTCCTACTCTCGTCCTTATACTCTTTCTTGTCTCTTATCTTTCTCTTCTCCTTTCCTCCTTCCTCCCAACTCCTCTATACTTTTCTCCACTTCTTTTCTATTCTCTCCTGAGCGCCTTTCTTTCCTTCTCTCAGCTGCTCTCTTTCCATTCCCCGCTGCTTATATTTCTCCATCTCTTTCCTTCCCTTAGCTCCTTTGCCCTGCCTCCACTAACATGCTTTTCCTTTGCCCATTCATTTATTCTTCCCCTTGCCCTGGTTCTGTTGACTTTTTTCTTTCTTCTCCCATCCCATTTTCTCCCATTTAGGTCTTGTATTGAGGTTGTGATAAGTTCTCTTGCGAATACACTCACACCTTTTTCGTTTTAGTGGGGAAGTGGGTGAACAAGAGTGAGGCTTCTCTCGTTACCAAGATGTATCAAGGAACATAAACACACCATTGGGCACACACGAAACTTTTAATGAAAGACTTTAAAATCTAATTTATATATACATAATATATTACTCTAGATTACTTTCTGTATTCTGTTCTACATATACGATCAAAGAAAAAAGGTGAATGACTTCACTCTGAACCTCACCCACAGAACACATGAGTTGACAAATCTGCATAACTTTTCATCAAGGAACTGTTGAGAAACTCAACACCGTCTCTAAAATCATTTTCTGCTATCCAAACAACCTCGGAAATAGTTTTTATACAAAAAATAAGCAGGCTACATAATTAGACAGGCCAAGTGTATATCAAATTCCATTTGTGATATAATTTACGTTGGCCAGACGGGGGGGAACTAGAACACCCGCATCATCAACCAAAAGAGATGAATAGGATTTGCACAGAGAAATTCTGCTCTCTTTCAACACGTGAAGAACCACCATCACAACATAAATTGTAACTCTCATTACAGGCAAAAGTTGTTCCTTCATTAATCTTCATCAATATTAAACTTAATTTTAATTTTTCCCTTGGACAGTAGAGGTCAGATGTTGTGTCATAATTTGTGTTAAAACGCTGCATTCCAATACCCAACTTAATTATAGATACCCAAACAACTTCTTGTTTAGTGACGGTGTCCATGAACAGTATTGAAGTGTCTCTGAACTTATTACACATACAGTACCGTCATCTGGCAAAATTGCAGACTGCTGTATGGTAGGGTTGCCGTGTCAGATGACATGCACATTCCGTATTATGGAGAGAGCATTGCCAGGGTAACTGCTGCTGAAATATCGAGTTCATTTTTCTGCGTGTTTGCACACTGGCGTACAAACAGTATAATAGGCATATGTTGTATCGAGGACGCCCTCGGGATGGGCTGCAGCAATAATCATGCAAGCTTCAACTCCGATCATTGTTCATTTTTGCTTTTTAAAAAACAACAGCACAATCATACAGAATATTTCACAGGATTTTATTAACAAAGTGCATAAATGAATTACATTATGTACGCACGAGTAGGACGAGAATGTTGGAACATTACAGTGAATGTTTGCTCTATTGAATATGTCATTACGGTTTTAGTCTGTTCATGCCCCTTGAAATTGAGGAGAGGGGGGGGGGAAGTTGTTGAAGGATATTCAGTGTTACCCACGTAAATCCGTCTGTCTGTTAATGGTTCCGGGGGTCATCACCCCTGCTACTTGATCTTAGACCAAGCCTCTTAAATTGGGAAGAAAATAATACAGGAATAAGAACCATTCGAAACAGTTTTTTGTAGGTCTACACGTAAGGAAGATGCAGTGGGTTTTGTCACCGTTGTTGAAGTGCTGTCGCTTACTCAAAACTACATAAATGCTACGTGCCCTAAGCGTGTTTTAATAAACTTATTGAAATACAGAACCTGGCTACATTGCTCACTAAAGAGCCTTTTTGCTTTGGTTGGTATTTTAATATGCCTGTTAAAGGTTTGACAACAAAGATGTTTGCTGGTCGTTACACAGCTGTTAGCTGCACAATACATATGATTGGACAGACTCCGTTACGTATGACTAATTGCTTCTCTAAATAAATTAAAATAATTCCAGTCTTCAAAGTCGGGTCACTGGGGAGTTTAACTTCATTTAGGAACATATAAAATGTACGTCCTTGAATATTTTCAAATTCCTCTTAAGATATGTACAATGTGAACCACATGTAAGCGCTCACGCATTTCTCTCCAGTTACTTTTCATTGTGGTATTTTTGTCATATTTGCAGTCACAATGGGCCAAGAGTTATGAGGTTGAGATGAGATCTATGTAAGTTGCAATGGGTCGCAGCTGGTGGTCGTGTTAATCTTCCACACTAAAGATAAGAACCATATGACGACGTTTCGCTCCGTGGACCATTATCGGGTCACTGTGGTCCAATGCGGGTTTTCGGTGAATTATTCCAGCAACGGTATTTTAACTTTTTGTTCTTTCAAAGTCTATAGTATGTGCCATGGTTTAGATTCTCATTAAGACAGAACAATGTAGTGGCGAGGGTTGCTGTCTTGCATTATTCGACTCTCCAATAAATCTTTCAAAAGACTGACTGCTATTTATTACGGTTAATTCAAACTCACTCACAAATACAGTTTTTAGTTATTTTTGCTATACGTACTTCAGCTTAGTGTAACGTATATTCATTGTGATTGTTAGTGGCATACTTTTATATATTTTTCGTCTTGTTTTTTAGGTGTATTAGGGGCTAGCTAATAATGCAAAAAAAACAAAATCACCATCATTTCTGCATTCCCTTTTGAAATATTTACTACTTTCGTCACGACCTTTACAGTCTTTATCTTACTGCATCTCCCACAGTCTTTATCTTACTGCATCTCCCACAGTCTTTATCTTACTGCATCTCCCACAGTCTTTATCTTACTGCATCTCTCACTGTTACTCTTCTGCTGGTGGACTGAAACCATCTCAGGCGTTGCAAAGCCATATCATTACCACGATAAATAACAAGAAAGTTTCTTTGAGCATCACCCATTCGACAGACCCACTAGGCTGGGGTTTCAGGTGCTCAGAGCAGTCCCAGACATCTTCAGCGTCAGTCCATCACCTCGTTAGTTGGCATCCCATTGGCTCTTCTTCCATTAGGGCCTCAAAATAGGACGTCCATTTTCTGTTCCCCGAGATGGACCAACTTAGAGCCATCATCAGTCGCAGTCATCCAAAGTTTCTTCTTATAGCCTCTTTCTAGTGATAAGTTAGTGGTTGCGGGGTTTGTGTCATTTGTTTATCGAATTCAATTTGATATTCAGCCTAATGTTTAATGTGTTATTAATTATTCCATCAGGAATATCAGTGGTTTTAACACTTGAGTTTTTCTTAATTTTTCCAATGCACACCACCCACTCATAAGTATCCTAGTCTACTGTCTTCTCAAGAAGTCAGTCAGTTAAAAGCCTTCAGCGCTGACCCCGTCTATTTGTCACTTTTACTAACGACGACATTTCACCCACACCCAGACGCCACAGTATCACCACTTATTCCACCACCACCACCACTCCATCATCACCTCACTCCACCATAATACTAACATAAACATCTATCACACTCCATACCACTGGACACTCACTGTACCACAAACCCTCCACTTCATTCTCACATCCCTCTATTGTTCACCCCCAAGTCCTTCACCTCTAACACACACACTTCAGACTCTCACATCCCTCTGTTGTTCACCCCCCAAGTCCTTCACCTCTCACACACAAACACACTTCAGACTCTCACATCCCTCTATTGTTCGCCCCCAAGTCCTTCACCTCTCTCACACACACACACTTCAGACTCTCACATCCCTCTATTGTTCACCCCCAAGTCCTTCACCTCTCTCACACACACACACTTCAGACTCTCACATCCCTCTATTGTTCACCCCCAAGTCCTTCACCTCTCTCACACACACACTTCAGACTCTCACATCCCTCTATTGCCCAAGTCCTTCACCTCTCTCACACACACACTTCAGACTCTCACATCCCTCTGTTGTTCACCCCCAAGTCCTTCACCTCTCTCACACACACGCACTTCAGACTCTCACATCAATCTATTGTTCTCCCTCAACTCCTTCACCTCTCACATACACGCACTTCAGACTCTCACATCAATCTATTGTTCTCCCTCAACTCCTTCACGTGACTATCCCACACATATACACCTCAGACTCTCACATTCCTTTATTGTTCGCCCTCGAGTCCTTCACCTCTCTCACACATACACACCTCAGACTCTCATATCCCTTCAAAGAAAAAAAGTCATGCAAGTCATTGTTGTGGGTCTTTGCACTGTTTTCTAATCAGTTTCTTGAGATGAGGAAACTGCTGCAGCTACATATAAATTAGGTAGCTTGTTCTACAATGGGAGCACGAATTAGTGCCAGAATTACCACTCCTTATTCTTGATATTTTTTTATATATTTTATTGCTGCATTTTTTTTATCGGTTAAGTTTGGTTATGCTAGCGTATATTAAAAGATATTTACTTATAATTATCCAATAATAACGAAATTAAGAGGACAAGAGAACGAAAGAAAACGAAAGAAAGGAGGAGTAGGTGAGAGGAGGTAAAGTTTGGGAGGGGAACGGGAGTGGGAGTGGGAGTGGGTGGGGGAGTGGGAGTGTAAACTTGAATATTTTAACCTAGAAAGGAAACAAACGGAGTCCTCCGGGCAAGAAGGAAACATGTATACAGCGGAAAATATAAAGCGTGCGTTTTCTTGTGAACGGTATAAAAAAAACAGTTGGGGAATGGGCTGCGCTGAGCTTTTAAAAAATGATGAAGAACAAAATCTTTGCATAATTCATCATAAACATAACTTTTTTTTTAAATTGAAGACATGAGTTATGATCATATTCATGACATCAGCAATTATGACCTGAATGCGGCTAGTGAGCCAACTTATGAAGACACTTTTTTTTTAACCCTTTGATCAAAGTAATTGGAGCTTTTCTCCCCTTCCACGAATTAAATCTTATTACCTCTCAGTCCCCAAGCCCTGCATGACCACTTATTACCTCTCAGTCCCCAAGCCCTGCATGGCCACTTATTACCTCTCAGTCCCCAAGCCCTGCATGGCCACTTATTACCTCTCAGTCCCCAAGCCCTGCATGGCCACTTATTACCTCTCAGTCCCCAAGCCCTGCATGGCCACTTATTACCTCTCAGTCCCCAAGCCCTGCATGACCACTTATTACCTCTCAGTCCCCAAGCCCTGCATGACCACTTATTACCTCTCAGTCCCCAAGCCCTGCATGGCCACTTATTACCTCTCAGTTCCCAAGCCCTGCATGACCACTTATTACCTCTCAGTCCCCAAGCCCTGCATGACCACTTATTACCTCTCAGTCCCCAAGCCCTGCATGACCACTTATTACCTCTCAGTCCCCAAGCCCTGCATGGCCACTGTACGTTTATAACATTAACGATAATAGATTCCTTTGGATTTCGCGTATATGTGGCAGGTTGGTGTAGCAGTTTTAGGAGAAGAAAGAAAATGTAAATTGTGTGGATGGAAAGATAAACACACTCTCCGCTTCTGTATCTTAGAGTGCAGTAGATTACAGAAGTGTAGAATTATAGTGTTGATATTGGTAATAACGAATCACCCAGTGGGTGGAGTGTTATGTACTGCTTTTATGAGAGTCCTAACTCACAGGATGACTGGCCCTGCCCGAAACCTCGCCCCTCGAACCCCAAGTTGACTCTCCTGATGAATTATATAAACCACCACCACTACCACCACCACTACCACCACCATCACAACTACCACCACCGCCACTACTACCACCACTTCCACTAATACCTTCCCTGTAAATTGTTGCTTATTATCCATATACCTTTGATATACCTTTGAAGAGTTTCGAGAGTTTATCTACTCTCTGAGCCCGGCCATGGGCCAGGCTCGTCTGGTTGTTGCCTGGTCAACCATCAACAAATTGTTATTTTTTAAATTGTTGCTACTATGAATGCACAGTACTGTCACTATTATTCAGTTTTGTCTGCAATATTATCTTAATTACAGTTTTAATATTCTTTTATTATACATTTTCCACTAACATTTATTGATATGGTTATTATATACATGTAATTTTTAGATAATCTTAGAAATTATATTAGCGCATATATTAATGTACTCATTATTGTTATTGTCATAATAATGGCAATTATTGTTGGAGTTGATCCATTATTAGTGTTGTCTCGTTGAAGCCTCAGTCTTTGCTTACTCTGTCACATTTTTTATGTCATTTATTTACCTAAAGGCCGGTGATTATAACCTGTATTAATCGAGGACTTTAAGGCAGAAACACATCTATCTGGAGTTTACCTGTAGGGTATTCCGAGAGTTAACGCCCCCGCCGCCCGGTCCTTGACCAGGCCTACCGGTAAATCAAGCTGTTATTGCTGACCATAATAACAGCCTGGTTGACCAGGTTCTGATCCACCGGGAGGCCTGGTCAAGGACCGGGCCGCGGGAGCGTTGACCCCCGGAGCACCCTCCAGGTAGATGTCGTTCTGCCTTAGAGGCTTCGATTAATACAGTTTATAATAACCGCCCCTCAGGTAAATTGAATACCATCAGTTACGAATACCTTATCTGCTAAAAGAGGGATTTAAATAAACTCTGAAGGTATATATACAGTGAGAGAGGAAGCTCTGGTGCATGAGACGACCTTCCCGGCAGTGTGCCTCGGTGCCAGCTGGTTCATTATGTGTGAATAAATGGTTCAGAGAACCGACAAGTTGGTAAATTAGACACATGTGCAGCACTTGGGTATCTTTATTGAGGACACGTTTCGCCACACAGTGACTTCATCAATGCAATACAAAGAAGAGTGGTGCAGATGAGGAGCTTGAGGTAATCAGTCCATCAGTCTTGAAAAGATGGATGGACTGATTACATTGACTCCAGGCTGAGGGACTGATTACCTCGAACTCTTTTTTGATCTTCACCACTCTTCTTTGTATTGGACTGATGAAGCCACAGTGTGTCGAAACGTTTCCTCACTAAAGATACCCAAGTGTTGCACCGTTCATGTGTACGGGAGGGGTGAAGGGGGAGTTAGTGGCTCCTTGCCTCTCACACCTATAATTATACACGTTAACCAGTGACCCACAGGTACGACCCCATAGTTAATACTAAATATTCACCATCGATACAATATTCATGACGCAGCAAAATTTTTTTTAGGTAAATTAATAATTACGTTATTATGTGATGGTGTTCTTGTTGAATTATGTAAATATGTTCCATGTTCTTTATTATTTCTTATTCTTTTTTTTTTATAAGTTCAATGTCTATTGGAAGGAGAGTGCTCGTTCTCCTGGCACAACTGTTGGCGAAGTTGTAAACACTCCAGGCTCAAGGTTAACTCAGGACAAAGTCAGCGAAGATAATATCATTTCTGAGACCCACCGGCTGTATTCTCATTGGCCAAGAAGACTGATCCTTTTATAAAATATAATAAAAAATTTAGCAAAGTTATGAAAGAAATATAATCTCAGCTTCTCTTGTAAACACGATTTTACAATTATATACATATATAATGTGATTTGTCACATTATCAAGGAACTGTAAAAAGAAAGCGCTTGGAAGTTCACTATTTTCACAGTGGTTGTTCTGCACGCACTCACGCACGCACGCACGCACACACACACACACACACACACACACACACACACACACACACACACACACACACATAAACACACACATAAACACACACACACACACACATTATCAGCTGTGACTCGACCCCTGCAACCACAACTAGGTGAGTACACACACACACACACACACAGATAGGACACAGAAACAAGGGGTCACAATTGGAAGTTGAAGACTCAGATGAGTCAAAGTGATGTTAAGAAGTATTTCTTCAGTCACAGAGTTGTCAGGAAGTGGAATAGTCTGGAAAGTGAGGTAGTAGAACCAAGTTCCATACATAGCTTTAAGAAGAGGTATGATAAAGCTTATTTATGGAGCAGGGAGAGAGTGAATTAGTATCGACCAGTGAAGAGGCGGGGCCAGGAGCTATGACTCTACCCCTGCAACCTCATACAGGTGAGTACATATAGGTGAGTACACACACATACACCTGTTTGAAAATTCTTGTTGAATTTTAGCATATTGTATATGGGTTTACTGTTTTGATGCTCCTCTAAATATTTCTCCTTGCTGAAATAACGGTTCTCTTGTTTATCTATATAGGGTCACATTTGTTTGATTTGATTTTCCTGAAGGTATATACTGTATAATACTTGTGTAGCTCGTACACAAGTATTATGCATGGTATCGTTCTGGCAAGGGTCATTCATGTTAGCTTTATATTGTGACGAACCATTATCAGGATTTTAAAGGCAACACAAGATGGTCTAGTAGGCACTGCTACCTGCGAGCAGGCAATGGCTCAATCTCTAACCGGGACTCATAAATTGGGAAGAATACATTACAGAGGAAGATTTATCACGAACACACAGGAAGGTAAAGATAAATGTATTCTGAATGTCACTCAAGGTTTGTAAGATTTACCTTTCGTCTTTTATATTCATGAGAGAGAATGAAAAGATCAGAAATCCTGCCAGAGTGCAAAACTTTTAGCAGGTTCCCATTTCATTCTCAAATAACAGGAAGGTTGTATCTCCCTGGATGAATGCTGTCTAACAATATATTACTGTTCAATGTGTTATTGTTAAATGTGTTATGCTAAATGTTTTATTATTACGTTTTTTCCAGGAGGTGTTAAAGCGAATGTATTTTCTATTCTTTGTATTCTCTTCCCCGACTTCAAGATTATTGACCAGGATTTCCTTGTTGGTCAGAATCAGGTCAAACATATTGTTCCTTCTGCTTGGTTCAGTCAAAAATGTATTTAGAAACTCTTCTTGACTACCTCCAAATATTGTTCCCTGCTTATTGCTATTGAACATTCAATGTTCATATATAAAAACCGGATTAATAATGCAAGCTTGAAGTTAGTAAGATGTAATATATTTAGTCTTGGGAATGAAAAGAACTGCAGTACCTATATATTTAATAATATAAAGATTCACTAATTTAGATGGGAAAATGATTAACAATGTCAGTTAGTAGAAATATGAAATCAAGGACACTGCATAAAGTGGCTCGTAGCTCAGCGCTTGTGCCTTAGCCTCACAACCATAGGTTCCTGGTTCAAACCAACTCCTGTGCTGTGGAGACAGTCGGCAACTCTGCTTACACTTATTTCTTGGGTTCACCTAGCAGTAAATAGTAACTTGGGTATCTTTTTACCGCTAGGTGACTGTTGTGGGTGGCGTTCTAGGTGATAGTATACCTAAGGTAGGGCCGGACCCTGAAATGAGCTGAGGTTGTGTAATAGCTCCTGGTCTGCATATCGATCTTTCTTTAAAAAAGATAAAAAGTGTGTGTTTATGTTAGCTTAGTTTCATATTACAGAACATCAGGATTCCCTTGTTATACTACCACTCTTGCCGGTCTCTAGTATGACTTTGTTCCTTAAAAAGAAGATAGACTAACAGAAGTAAGTCTGCAAAATTTTAAAAGTGTAGAATGATTGTTTATAGGCCTATTGTAGTAAACTTGACGTTTTTATGTGTACAAGAAACCTTACAAGAGGAAGGCGGAACAAACTAGCCAGCAGCCCCTAGATTTACTAGTAAGCAGTTATTTGTAAGGGTTGACTATTGAACATTGAGGCCTGGTCACAGACCGGGCCGCAGGGGCGTTGACCCCTGGAACTCTCTCCAGGTAAACTCTAGGATAACGCTAACAATTAAAGTCTTCCACAGGAAGGAGACGTGTACAAATATACATTATTCAACACAAAACGAAAACAAACTAATATGTCTGCCAAGACGAAAAGTGTCAGCTGTATACATGTTTCCCTCTTGCCCGGAGGACTCCGTTTGTTTTCTTTCTAGGTTAAAATATTCAAGTTTACACTCCCACTCCCCCTCCCACCTCCCTCCACTCCCCCTCCCACCTCCCTCCCACTCCCTCTCCCACCTCCCTCCCACTCCCCCTCCCACCTCCCTCCACTCCCCTTCCCACCTCCCTCCCTCTTCCTCTCCCTCCTCCCTCCCACTCCCCCTCCCACTCCCACTCCCGTTCCCCTCCCAAACTTTACTTCCTCTCACCTACTCCTCATTTCTTTCGTTTTCTTTCGTTCTCTTGTCATCTTCCCATTATCTCTTCTTTTTCACTTTTTTTTTTTTTTGCATATTGTAGTTGTATCTTTTTTTCCTCATACTTCTCATTTTATTTTACTTTATGTTATCTATCTTTATCTTCTGTTTACCGAGTCACCTTTCGCATTTACCCTTTTAATATTTTCTCTGTTATTAAAAGAATGTTTTACTTTGCATCCCTGTCTCCTGCCTCGCTGTCTCTCCTTCACCACATCTCTCTTTCTCCACCTTCTTACCTTCTTCCCCTCTCTCCTATCCTCCTTCCTTCCTACACTCTGACATCAAACTCGCTACCCAGCCACATTTACCCTTCTCCTATCATTCTCCTTTCCTCTTCCCGTTTCTCCTTTCCTCTCCTCCCTCCTTACCTACCTCTCACTCGCCACCCAGCCGCATCCACCCTCGCCTCCCCTTACTCCCTCTTCCCCCTCGCTGTGTACCACACTCATTCCCCTCTCCGTTGGGGCTTTCCCCTCACGGTGGTTGTGACCCACGCCAACCCTGGTCCCTCCCTCCCTCTTGGTGTAAGTCCCATCTTCAGTCTCGTGGCGTCTTTAGTGGGAACAGGAGGGTCATATACTTGGCTAGACTTTGAGGAAACTTGAAACACTGAAACTTTCAAGATTATATGATGGAACTTTCTCATCTTGGAAAGTTTTCAAAAAGTTCCCGTTTGACGGTAAAGGAATGATTTAAGAATAATACCATTAATATTTTTTTCTGAAAAAGGATAAATGAGTGTGAATTCAAAAAGATGTTCAAGAACATTTATAATAAGTGATGTGTGTCTGGTAGTCACAGACGAGTGTTAGTCTTCCTTTCTTACTGTTGTGACAAATTTCTGATAGTTGTAAATGAAAGCATTTAGCTTCAAGACGCTGAGTAGTGAAGTCAAAATAGTACATAAATCATAAATATCAACTAGGTTCAATAAATATATTAAAAACATTTAAGCAAATGCGTTTGAAGTAGTGTTAGAGAGAGGACAGCTAGCTCTTCCTCATATAACTTGGTCTCCACGAGGGTTGTATTTCTGAGAGTGAGATTGGTATTGAACTTGCTGCTTCGGTTTTGGTGCGGCGTCAGCAGCCTGCTGGTGTAAGCGACACTGTCAGGTGAGTCCTGCTACTCGTCTAACACTTGGCACACATACCTGGTGTTTACCTCTTGATGGTTCCGAGGATCATTGCCCCTCGACCCGGTATCCAACTAGCACTCCCGGTGACTAAGGCATTAATGAGGAAAAAGGTTTGAAACCTATACAGCACATGTAACGTTTTTACCCAGTTTGAATTGCCATATTTTTTTTTTTCAAATGTAATTTGAGATAAAATTATTTTAGACATATACTACGCCTGAAAGGTTTTTCACTGTTCGCTGCACCTACTCTAACATAATCACCACAGCCCGTTGGTCAAGAACTGCTTAACTGAACGTGTCAAGTTGTACCTTGAAGACTGCAAATAATCTATTAATATTTACCCTTACATTTGAAGAGAGTCTGTTAAAAAAAACTCTTGGGCTTTTGATGTTTATTAAGTTATTACTTTCAAGTAATTATTTCAAGCTCGCATTACAATGTTTCCCGTTTTCTTGAAGATTAATTTCATTGTGCAAATTTGGAAGCAGTCCTCCAGTATTATCCCGGTGTAAATTTCGATACTGTATAACTTTTTCGTCTGTGTTCTAGGAAGTACAGTTTGTAACTTTAGGCATTCCAAATAGTTCAGTCGTTTGAATTTATAGGGCAGTGAAATTTCTTAAGTGCATTCTCTAGAGCCTCAATTTAACCTGCCTTTTATGTAGTTTAATGTAGCGCAGTATTCCAGTCTAGAGTGTACAATACTGCTGTGCTGCTACATTACTGTTGCTACTTCTGCTACTATTGATTTATTTTTAACATTGTTTATCCTCACACACAAGTGCTTGTATTCTTGCAGAATTGTTATTGAAATTAGGTATTCCAGTAGTTGAATTTTACACATTGTGCCTGTTAATATATGTTACATGTATTGTTGATTCCGGGGATCATTGCTCCTGCCGCCTGGGCTCTGACCAGAGCTCCTATTGGAAAGGATATATCGCACCACTAACAATCAGGAGGAGGTGTTGATTCACCGGGAGTAGCAGAGACCTAAGTCTCCCATGGGAGGGGGTACCTCTCAGCGGTGGGACCAACTGGTCCCAGGCCTAGCCATATTCGCCCACAAGCACGTAGGTAGATAGTTGCTAGGCCCCTCTGGTCTGCCACCTTCCCCGCCCCAAGGAGGCTGACGGGAAGGACAGGCTTGCGAGCCGCAGATGGTAGCAAGCTCCAGCCTTGGCACCTACCCTGCCCTAAAAGGGCTGGGCATGGTGAGCGACCACTAACAATCATCATCATCATCATAATAATAATAAATTTATTTTCTGCAGTATACAGGTAATATAATTTACATGTAATAAAATATTGTTAGGCACAAAAGAAAGCCACTAGCATGTTGTGAAGATGAATATATATATATGTAATATATATATATATATATATATATATATATATATATATATATATATATATATATATATATATATATATATATATATATATATATATAAAACTGATAAAAATAGAGGTTTACAAAATGTACCTGTTCTCATTCATGTTTATGAGACAGAAAATCTAAGCAATCGTGCCAACAGTTACAACTTGATTAACCAAGTTAGTTAACTTGCAAATTTGTACCTGCACAGGCTAAACACAAAATGTTTTGACCTTTTCACAAGATGCATCAGCCATTAAAGATTCAAGACTTGCAGAATAACCATAGTTACTAAATTATACTTACAGGACAAATACCATATCAGTTTTAAATAAATTGCAGATTAGTACCAACTAACTCCAGTGACAGTACTAACTTCTTGTAAGCTGGATACACCACTGATGAAACTGAACAGGAGAGGCTTTCTCAGTTTATCACATGGAAATCAAAATAAGTGAATGTTGTACATAATACTTCCCAGAGGCCATCTTACATGCCAATAGTTCCATGATTCTTTTCCTAATTATAGTTCAGCTCTATTGAAAATTTGAAATCGATCAGATGACTCGTTCTCAACTTATAAATAAAAAAAATTGGAGGAAAATATCGTCAAAAACATAAAGGTACCCCTTCGTGGACAAAAAAAAAAAAAGAAAGAACCCATATGGAGTCAGAAAATAGTAGAAAAAATGTTTAATATTACTGCTTGAACACCTGTTGTGGAGTCTGATACAGCTGTCACTTGTTGGCTGTCAATTCCACTTGAAAAACTATTCCAATTACATTTTGTTATACCCACTAAAGTTTTAATATAGTTACGCCAGAAATATATGTAATGCATTGTTTTCATAGTTTTCTTTCATAAACAAGTATAAAAATAGTTAAAACTTACCTAACCTTATTATGACAATAACAATTTAATTTAGCCTAATCCAACTAAATACATATATTTTAAATAATTTTACAATAATTTAATAATAAACAAACACAATGAAATATACCGAGAGGTATATTTCTCTCAGTGTAAATATGCTGAGGGATTAAAACATTCTTGTCTAGTGGTGAAAAGGTCACATGCAGCCTTAATGACTCTGAAGTAGTCGATAGGCTTTAAACGCCATTAACCAAGCACCCAACTAATAAAAGATAATACTTGAACCTTAACGCCATTATCCGATCATTTTCAAATATTTTTTTTTATATTCCAAGTGTTTTTTTTTTTTTTGTACTTATACCATTGCTTGGTCGCCTTATATCTTTCTTCCTTGATCATCTTTATTTTTGTACAGTCATCTTTATTATGCTTGTCCTCCCTTCGTGGGTCATCGCGACAGTTGTGTGCGTGCAACCTAGTCTCGTGGTCATGCAATCTGCTGCTCTTAATGCAGCAGATTGCATGACACCTTTACACGTCAGCAGCGTAACATTCTCACTCAGTGGCTTCATGATAAGCTCGTCCTGAATGTCCACTCTGCTAGTGCTACACTGGCTTCATGATAAGCTCGTCCTGAATGTCCACTCTGCTCTTGCTACAGTGGCTTCATGATAAGCTCGTCCTGAATGTCCACTCTGCTCGTGCTACAGTGGCTTCATGATAAGCTCGTCCTGAATGTCCACTCTGCTCTTGCTACACTGGCTTCATGATAAGCTCGTCTTGAATGTCCACTCTGCTAGCGCTACACTGGCTTCATGATAAGCTCGTCCTGAATGTCCACTCTGCTAGTGCTACACTGGCTTAATGATAAGCTCGTCCTGAATGTCCACTCTGCTAGCGCTACACTGGCTTCATGATAAGCTCGTCCTGAATGTCCACTCTGCTAGTGCTACAGTGGCTTCATGATAAGCTCGTCCTGAATGTCCACTCTGCTAGTGCAACAGTGGCTTCATGATAAGCTCGTCCTGAATGTCCACTCTGCTCGTGCTACAGTGGCTTCATGATAAGCTCGTCCTGAATGTCCACTCTGCTAGTGCTACAGTGGCTTCATGATAAGCTCGTCCTGAATGTCCACTCTGCTAGCGCTACACTGGCTTCATGATAAGCTCGTCCTGAATGTCCACTCTGCTAGTGCTACAGTGGCTTCATGATAAGCTCGTCCTGAATGTCCACTCTGCTAGTGCTACACTGGCTTCATGATAAGCTCGTCCTGAATGTCCACTCTGCTCGTGCTACAGTGGCTTCATGATAAGCTCGTCCTGAATGTCCACTCTGCTCGTGCTACACTGGCTTCATGATAAGCTCGTCCTGAATGTCCACTCTGCTCTTGCTACAGTGGCTTCATGATAAGCTCGTCCTGAATGTCCACTCTGCTCTTGCTACACTGGCTTCATGATAAGCTCGTCCTGAATGTCCACTCTGCTCTTGCTACACTGGCTTCATGATAAGCTCGTCCTGAATGTCCACTCTGCTCTTGCTACACTGGCTTCATGATAAGCTCGTCCTGAATGTCCACTCTGCTCTTGCTACACTGGCTTCATGATAAGCTCGTCCTGAATGTCCACTCTGCTAGTGCTACACTGGCTTCATGATAAGCTCGTCCTGAATGTCCACTCTGCTCTTGCTACACTGGCTTCATGATAAGCTCGTCCTGAATGTCCACTCTGCTCGTGCTACACTGGCTTCATGATAAGCTCGTCCTGAATGTCCACTCTGCTCTTGCTACACTGGCTTCATGATAAGCTCGTCCTGAATGTCCACTCTGCTCGTGCTACACTGGCTTCATGATAAGCTCGTCCTGAATGTCCACTCTGCTCTTGCTACACTGGCTTCCTGATAAGCTCGTCCTGAATGTCCACTCTGCTAGTGCTACACTGGCTTCATGATAAGCTCGTCCTGAATGTCCACTCTGCTAGCGCTACAATGATTATACACGCAGTTTGTACTCGTTGATTTGTGTTTGCGGCATTACTAGTTTCTTGCCGGCTTAGCCATATTATAAATGATGGATGAATAAGACATATGAAGATATTTTTCAGTCGAAATATATACAAGACAGTAGACGTCGTGGGGAGAAGAAAATAAAGAGTTTGTCTCCACAACTTCCACATGTTATTCAATCCACTTCGGTATTACACTAAGACTGTATAAGTGCTTCGTTACTTCCGTGTCTCATCTGCTTTTTGAACTTCTACTTATGTTTCCTTGTACCTGGTCTTTGCATTCCATACAATCGCTTTACACAGTATACCTTCCTTTCAGAGTCGATAGATACAATTCCGTTACTCTTTCGTAATGCACGTCTCACCTCTGGGACTAGTTTAGTTGCAAACCTTTAGACTTGTTTGAGCAGGTTGGGGCTTCACGCTTTTCTTGCATATTCTAAGATGGGCTTAACACAGGTAATGTGCAGGGTTTTTAAAGTCTTTATCCAGGTTCCTGAAAGCTATTATGAAATATGCTATCATCACATAAGGTACCGAAGTTGCGTGCTGAAATGTTCGGTCTCGGTTCCTTTTCTTTCTTTGGTGTCTGTAGTTAGTTTCCTCAGTAAATGCACACAGTCACCGATCTTCTCTTTTGTTTCCTGGATGACACTGTGTGTGTGTCTCTCTCTAGTTTTTCATAGGTCTACCTGGAGGGCATTCCGGGGATCGACGTCCCCGCGGCCCGGTCTATGACCAGGCCTCCCGGTGTATCAAGGCCTGATCAACGAGGCTGTTCCTGCTGGCTGCACGTAGTCCAACGTACGAACCACACCCCGGCTGATCTGGCACTGACTTTAGGTATCTGTCCAGCTCCCTCTTGAAGGCAACCAGAGGTCTACTGGTAATGCCCCTTATGGCTGGTGGGAGGCTGTTGAACAGTCTTGGGCCCCGGGCACTTATTGTGTTTTCTCTTAGTGTACTAGTAGATTAATAGCTACGAGGACCCGATTCCAATCCATTGGCTGCATTAATTCCTGGTTTCCAGGGGCCCCATTATATATATTCTTGAAACTGTGAATGGTGTTTGCCTCCACAATCTCTTTTAATTAGTGAAAGCAGAGAGATGCTATTAAAGGAAGACTATTTCATTACCCAAGAGCTCAGTTTCTTCAGGTTCAGGGATTATCTTACTACTCTTCTTGATTACCAAGGCTCAGCTAGGAAGCACCAGTCATCTGAAAGCGATCCTTGTGACAAAGATCCCAGCGAAAGTAATCCTCCCAATATTGATCCTCCCAGAAGCGATCCTCCCAACGATCCCATCAAAAGCCATCTTCCTTCATTATTGATCGTTCTTCCTTCATTTTTTTCCTGATGGTTCCTCTCCTCCTCCTCCTCCTCCTTCGTGTACACTTAACCCAAGACCACTGAGAAGAAGAAATTAAAAGTCAACAGTGGTGGGTAGGTGGGGAGATGAGGCGGCAGATAAAAGAGACGGGCAGATGCCAGGCAGGTGGCAGTGTTTGGGGTAATAGCTAGGAGACGCACCAGCAGATGCAAAGGAAGACGTCCCTGACTGAAATAAGAGCTAGGAGACGCACCAGCAGATGCAAAGGAAGACGTCCCTGACTGAAATAAGAGCTAGGAGAAGCACCAGCAGATGCAAAGGAAGACGTCCCTGACTGAAGTAAGAACTAGGAGACACTCCAGCAGATGTAAGAGAGGAGGTCCCTGACTGAAGTAAGAACTAGGAGACACTCCAGCAGATGTAAGAGAGGAGGTCCCTGACTGAAGTAAGAACTAGGAGACACTCCAGCAGATGTAAGAGAGGAGGTCCCTGACTGAAGTAAGAACTAGGAGACACACCAGCAGATGTAAGAGAGGAGGTCCCTGACTGAAGTAAGGGCCAGGAAATGCGGCGGTGAAGGATAAAGGGAAGAGCAAAGAATAAGTTAAAAGTGAATGACGTAAGAGAGGCAGAGATTGACAGGTGGAGAGGGAAATATTCTGGGATCAGAGACGCGGAGGAAAAGTGGGACGGTGAAAAATGTAAAGATAGAGCTAAGAATTCTTAGAAAATGAAGATAGGAAAATAGTGAGGGGGAAAAATAGGCTGATACAATGATGCTGAGTTGGATGGAATAATAAGATGCAGAGGAAGAGAAGGTATGTGAAGAGGAGTAAATGAAGGAGAAAATAAAAGAGCTCTTGAGCAGAGTCATAATGGTTGACTAGAGGAGGAAGATAGAAGAGAAGCTGGTTTCATTATAAGATATATCAGTGTGGTCTGGAAAGACTGAACTAATTTACTGTAGTCTGTGTTGTTTGTGTGAAAATTTGTGGAAAAATGAGTCAATATTTACATTATTCCTTCGCCGAAATTCCTAGACAGGAAAAGCCAGTTTTGCTTCCCGATCAAACTACAATGCTTGGCGTGTTGGTCCGTGAGTCCCAGCTAGTGTTGAAAATTCTGGCTTATATATTTCAGTTGAGCACTCATGTTGCAATTGCAGCAGCAACTTGATACACGGCTGAGAAAGGTTGTTTATAGTCAAGCAACTGTTGAAGGACCCACGTTGACCCTCTTGTTATATAAGATATTTTTTGTGGCATGAATTTTGAGTGTTTCGTACTTCAAGCTCCTCAAGACTCGAAATTTTAATACCCATCGCTTTGCGTGGGAGAAGAGCTTCCACATGAGGAATGTTTTCTGACTCAAGTTTTACAGCAAGTTATAGTAAGTTAATGTTGCCAGTGAACCTGCGCCGTAACTTATGAAGCAAAAGATCAGTACTTTTAATAACTGAAGAGCGAAGCTTGGTTAATTGTTCGACATCACTGTAATAAAAATAATTATTTTTATTTCTAAACAAAATACCTATATACTAATATATTCATTTTAAGTCCCTAAGTCAAATTTCCAAAATATTTTTTTTATTTACTTAGAGAATAGTATATAAATATTTACTATAAATATTTCAGGTATAACCCTTTGTAAACATAGCTGCCTCTAAGCCTAGTTCAACACTACCTTCCTTCATCCTTGTAATTAAAATTATTAATTAAAGAGCTTTACGCCTCTACTCCTGTTTTGCTTCTCCTTAAAACAAGGAAAAAATAATGATAAAAAACAAACAGATAAACAGTTTTGCTTCTCCTTAAAACAAGGAAAAAATAATGATAAAAAACAAACAGATAAACAGTTTTGCTTCTCCTTAAAACAAGGAAAAAATAATGATAAAAAACAAACAGATAAACAGTGTCATCAGAAGTGCACATGACAGTGCTCTCGTCTAGACTTACATTCTGGTTACAGATTCATTTATTTGGAGGGTAAAAGTAATAATTTCAAATGCTAAAATGCCACTCTCCAAACCGTAGTGACTATTTATATTTTAGAAGTATTTAAAGCTCAAAATATAGCATTTTATTCACAACAGTTAACATGCAACGTTAAATTTTCCCTCTTGTAATCTCTCATCCCATCGTCACACCTCAGAGACTGGTTGTATTATGTTGGTTTTAGTGAGAGTTACATCTCTACTGAGACCACACTCTGGACTGTAACTTATTTGTCACCTGGACGTTTATAATCCCCAGTGGGTGCTTACATATTAATGCAGAAATTCAAGTCATGCAATACTACGTCAAGCTAGCCTTGGCCTGTGTTAATGACCTCCCTATCATTCCGGATCCTTCAGCTAAGTGCAGTGGATTTCACTCGGATTTTAAATAATACTTCTGTTTAAATTGTTCTCTTAGAAAACTAAGTTGTGTGTAACTACTCAGTTCATTAACGTTAAATCTCTAGAAAGATGCACATCATTCAACACTGGTTGACTGACAGCATGGGAACGATTCTCATAGCGTCAATAACAACTAAATGAAGACGATGGTTAAAACAGTGAACATATGACACTGGATATATAAGATGTTCCTGAAGAAGAGCTTTGTTTCCGTGACGTCCACTCATGGTGATTGCCCCATCATAGCATCGTGACAGAATCCAGCTTGCGGGAGTTCCAGCTTCAACTAGCCCCTCCAGGAGAGGGGGGAAGGGCGAAAAAATTTCCAGGGAGGGTACGTCTCCTCCATTCACCCCTTTGTTGCTGGCCTTCTGACTTCCATAGTAGTTAGTAGAACTCACTAGTTAACCAATGAACTAGCAAATAAAAAGGATAATGAAACATTTAAAAATTAATAATTATAATTACCAACAGCTAAATTCATTATTAACACAAACTGGAAATGTAATCTAGACCTGGACCATTATCAAGTCTCGGCTATAAATAGTGGTCCAAGATGGTCGGAAACTTTGTCTGATTTCATTTTCGGTATATGGGTTAGTTGAGAAATTGTCATGCTACAGTATCGAGTTATTTTTCACTTGCATCCCAGATTACAGCATATTGATGCTTAGAAATGTTCTGGTTCCCTGCACTTACCTTTACCAAGCTACATCTTACAACTAACCTTGTAACACTCGCAATCATCCTACTAAAGGACACCACCTCAGAAACTGCTTAGCCAGCTCCGGGCTACCTACCAAACACCATCGAAAGCCCAGCAACTACCACCTGTTGCAGCAGCCTTGCATCCCACCTCTTGTACAAAAAAGCATGCTGGGATACAGCTGTATAACTGTGTGCAACTGAGGGGCAGGAGGCATACCTACCTCATGAAATTAACTCACGAATAACTCTACATACGCACTCTTATTAAATTGCGCCAAAGTGGTTAGGCCACTTACCTTCATAACCCCCACCTCCCCCTCCCCCCTCCCAACCATTTCCCATGTTTCCATCCTTACCCATCCTTCTTACTTACCCATCTTACCAAAGCTCTGGTCAGAAAGCTCCAAGCTGCATTGGAAGCTGAACCACTTCCCCGCCAAGTACCAAATCAACCTGGCTGGGTGGATCAGCGGGCCGCTAACAGCCTGGTTAAACAGGCAACCATCTAGGAAGCCTTGCCTTAGGGATACTAGGGCAGGAAGAAACCCTTGAAACCGGTCTCTGTCTGTCTGTCTCTCTCTCTCTCTCTCTCTCTCTCTCGATATATATATATATATATATATATATATATATATATATATATATATATATATATATCGGAGATATTTGTTGATTTTGTTGTTAGTATGTGCAGTAAATGGCGGTCGCTAGTTAGACTCTAGTAGTTAACACTGGCCAAAGCTTATTCTGGCATGCCCGACCCTCCTCTTCATCGTATCTTGTTTGTTTTCCTTGCGAACGATAGGTAGGGGAAGGAAAGGGTTAGGTATACAGATACGGACTGACATTTCACCCCTTTACCCTCTCTCTTTCTCGACTTCTTCTCTCTTGAATGATCGTGTTTCGATGCAAGAATAATATTCGTCGAATAGTGCCGGGGAAATGGGAGGCAATCTGGATTCATGTAACAAAGTTGAGGCACCTGCAATTCCTTGTATCAAGAACTTCTCACCATCCTCAAGAAATCCTTTCCTTGAAGCATTTCGTTGCCAGAGCAGTTGTCAATATGTATTCTCTACTGGCAGTTTTCACCTCCACTGTGTATAATTATCAATCAGTAATGTTAGTTTTTCATCTCTACAAGTATTACATTCGTCGCATCATTCTCCTCTGAGCTCACTGTTCTTCATCTCCAGCAGCGCTCTCAATATTTTCCTTCCACATCCACCTCTTTCCTCACCACTCAAACCATCACTTTTTCCCGTTGCCTCTTCCTCAGCTTCACCCTTCACCACACCTGCACCAGCACCCTTCACCACACCTGCACCAGCACCCTTCACCACACCTGCACCAGCACCCTTCACCACACCTGCACCAGCACCCTTCACCACACCTGTACCAGCACCCTTCACCACACCTGCACCAGCACCCTTCACCACACCTGCACCAGCACCCTTCACCACACCTGTACCAGCACCCTTCACCACACCTGTACCAGCACCCTTCACCACACCTGCACCAGCACACCTCAACATCACCCTTCACCACACCTGCACCCTTCACCACACCTGTACCAGCACCCTTCACCACACCTGCACCAGCACCCTTCACCACACCTGCACCAGCACCCTTCACCACACCTGTACCAGCACCCTTCACCACACCTGTACCAGCACCCTTCACACCTGTACCAGCACCCTTCACCACACCTGCACCAGCACCCTTCACCACACCTGTACCAGCACCCTTCACCACACCTGCACCAGCACCCTTCACCACACCTGCACCAGCACACTTCACCACACCTATACCAGCACCCTTCACCACACCTGTACCAGCACCCTTCACCACACCTGTACCAGCACCCTTCACCACACCTATACCAGCACCCTTCACCACACCTGTACCAGCACCCTTCACCACACCTGCACCAGCACACTTCACCACACCTGTACCAGCACCCTTCACCACACCTGCACCAGCACCCTTCACCACACCTGTACCAGCACCCTTCACCACACCTGCACCAGCACACTTCACCACACCTGTACCAGCACCCTTCACCACACCTGCACCAGCACCCTTCACCACACCTGTACCAGCACCCTTCACCACACCTGCACCAGCACCCTTCACCACACCTGTACCAGCACCCTTCACCACACCTGCACCAGCACCCTTCACCACACCTGTACCAGCACCCTTCAGCACACCTGCCCCAGAACACCTCAGCACCACTCTACTACACCTGTGTGTCTGCTTAAGCACACCTTAAGCACCTCCTCAGGAGCCTCTTCTAAACTTCGTGGTGCACTACACTCACAAAGTCCCACACAGATCTCTTCCATCTTCACAAAATGCAAACATACTGAAGAGGAGATAATTTTAAGAAAGGATACCTGACCTTAATAATAATAATATCTTTATTTACTACAAGTACATATACAAGGTATACAGGCCTAGCTGACATCTATGACATACTACTACGTATATAGAAAGCCCCTTGTTATGCTGAGCATTTCGGGCAAATTAGGTCCTTGTCCCAGGATGCGACCCACACCAGTCGACTAACACCCAGGTACCCATTTTACTGATGGGTGAACATAGACAACCGGTGTAAAGAAACACGCCCAATGTTTCTACCCTCGCTGGGAATCGAACGCAGACCCTCTCCGTGTGAAGCGAGAGCTTTAGTGATTAAAAAAATAACAGAATAATTCATGGTTGATTTCTTTTAAAGCTGGTTATTAAGTGAAGGAATAATACAAGGAACAACACAGAGTACGGATTAAGTTTGTAATATAGTTAAATATAAACGTTGAATATTTGAAGCCAGTCACACTAGACATTTCTGCATGCAAATTAATATCCTAGTGACTTCAATAAAAATGGCAAATTGGCACCTATACAGCCCAAAACCAATTCGAACCCTCCACTAAGAAACAACAACTTTGAAAATTTAAAGCCAATCAGAAGAGGTAATTATTGCAGAGAAAAATATCCCAAAATTCGCCATCTCTCTAAGTTTGAAGCCTCTCAAAAGTTACATTATCAAGTTATCAAATTTGACAGTGTGAAGCCCATTGGATGGAGCACTCACATATTATCGTGAGAGACCCAGTATTTAAATTTTCTCAGTTTCTTCAATGAATTTGACAGATAGGGACCTACACAGCCCATAATCAATCGGAGTGCTTGTCTAAGACACACCAGCGTGTAAGGTTTGAAACTCATCAAAACAGGAAGTTTTCATTTGTATGGAAAATAATTTGTTTAATAATGATTGCAAAAATGATTACAAAGCTTCTAAGAATAACAAACCAGCGCTAAAAGTTTCAAGAGGACCTGAAGATATATTCTAAAGTCATTGCACAGAAGTCAATAATTCCAAATTTATTATCTATGTTAATTACGTGGCAAATTTGCATGTATACATCATTAACTCTACCTACAGGGTGTTGCTTATCACCTGGAAACAGAACCCAAGATCAGTGTACCTAAAAATGACTAGAGCGAACCTGCACATACCAATAGTTGCATGAACCTCTCCCTAGTTACAGTATTGATCGGATGAGGCATTTTGAAGTTACAAACGAATATCTTGTTAGATTAGAAAAAAAATCAGGCAAAGACTTCAGGTTAATCATTCGGTGATACATAAATATAAATAAATGAGGTGTGAAAAGAAGATATCAGATTAATAAATTAGAAGAAGTCAAGAAAGTCAACAGATTTAGATTTTGCCGCCGAGTTGATTGTGCACCCAATAGCCATCTTGTTGACGGCAGCGCAAGCGTATATGGATACACCAAAGGCCCAGGAACTAGGCCTCAAAAAAGGTTTAGAGGAATGCGTCTGGATTTATATCTACAGTTGACTCCTTTCTTGTAAGCAAACTTAGGAAATTTGCTTAGTATGTCTGGTATCTTATTTTCATTAATAAGATATCTTGACATATCACTTAGGTTATTATTCTGTTTGTTTGTATTCCTCAATATATGGACAGTTAAGCATATAGTGTTCAAGATAGTGGCCACAGGGCTGGCCTTATAATTTGCATTTGATTTGATTATCATCTGTGTGTGTCCCAAACTGCAAGGAGTACTTGTAACCTAACATAAGTCTGGCCACTACAACGTCAGTCAGTGTGTTCACATTGCAAGTTGTTCCATAAACGTACTTATCTACGTTCCTGTTATCATAGTGGGTTATAGATCTAATCAGGCTTCTAACTGCATTCCTATGACATTCAATTTCATTATTTCCTTCTCTCCTAATATTATTCCTAATGCTAAACACAGACACGCCAAAGTTATATTCTGCTTTTTCCTTCATGGTACTTTTATTTTTTGGCTAGCGTATCAACTTTATCATGAAGGAGTAATTCAATGTATGATGGAATCCATAAAAGTTGTACATTAATTCCCTTTTTCGGAATTTTTGAGTATCTATATCTGACTTCTCCAATGAGCATGTTAGTCGTTATGTGAGCCAAGAGTCTTCAGTGATGACATAGAATCAGTAATAATCAGAGAGTTAAGCTCAGTCTCATAAGTTAACTTTAGCGTTGTTAGGATGGCAAACAATTTAGTTTGCATTGTAGACGCCCAGCTGTTAACTCTTACGCCTAACTCAACATAGTTCCTATTGCTCTTATCTAGGGAGGTGGCAATAAGAGCAGATGCAGCCCTGCCAGTAGACTCCTGGTTAGATCCGTTAGTGTATATAACTTGGGATCAATTATTAATAACAGTTAAGCAAGAAATGTCTTCTTGAGCAGTTGCTTTTGAGAGTGATTTGTGTGTCTTATTTCCGTCCTTTTTCCCAGGATGCGACCCACAACGGCCGACTATCTGGTAGGATACCAGGGGTAGCAACATGATGGAGACTTGTCGAGAATATTTCTTATAATAGTTTCTGCTTTGTGCATCTGAGGATGCACATGTATGTACGTATTATGTACATACATGGGGTGTATGTACATAATACGTACATAGGGTGTATGTGTATGGTACTTACATGGGGTGTATGTACATAGATGTATGTCTGGAATAATGGAAGGATAATTTTAGGGAACAAACGAAAAATAGGAACAAATATAGGGGACAGAAACAAAGTGTGAAAATATGTTACACAGAATTCGTAGCAATAGGTTAACATTCAATAAACTTTGAATTAAAAAGAGTATGATAAGTATTTGTTTAGCAGTAAAGTAAAAGGAGTGAAACAAATTACCAAGTTGTGTGACTGAAGCGAATACTTTAATATAGGTGGACAATTTATGAGTTTGTAGAGAGAGAGAGAGAATGTACCTGTGTGTGTTTGTGTGTGTGCGCTCGTGCGTGCGTGTACTCACCTATTTGTGTTTGTGGGAGTCGAAGTCTCAGGTTCGGACTCCATCTCTAAATCTATTTTAAACTGCATACCTAATGCCATCGTACCTAATGTTAAACTGTGTATTGAATTTGTAGCGAGAAAAGAATACATATGATTAAAAAAAATTAACATTCCTGTCATCCATGAAAAATCACAGTATAAATTTTTGTATAGGTTTTAAGTTTCATTCACGAGGCTCTTCTCCCATTAAGTTTATTGATACGAATATGTCATTAGTGTCACTTGACCTGGAGAGAATTGATCAAGTATGTTGATAATGCTTGTTAGTAATCCTTGTTAGTGATACAGGAAAGAATAATTCCTTAAACCATTTGTTTCTCGATTATCAGGTAGTGTATCTTCCGTGGTTAGCAGTTAGCGACTGTTTCACAATTAGCAGGCAATGTGTGCCTCGCCATTAGCAGGTCTGGCAATTAGTAGTTAGCGTGTCTCTCGCAATTAGCAGACAGGAGGCTGGAGCTTCTATCAGTCCTTGAGCTGAATAGCTCAAAGGGGTAAAGTACATCACTGTTGTTAGCTTTAGTTCTGTCCAGTGGGCAGCTTACATTCGAAAGGTCGTGGTTTGAACCCCGGGTGGAGCGAGACGTATAAACAAGTTGCCCTGCGATCACTGCCATTGTTCACCCAGCACAAAATATATTAATGGGTGTTAGTTGATTATTGTGAGTTGTTTGGAAATGGAATGTCTTAGCTGAAGTCAAGCTTTGCAATAACCTGAAACACTGTAAATAATATTTTTTTTAGTTTCACTCGTACAAGCTAAGTATTGTTAATATACTCAACTTATTTCAAAGGTCAGACTGTCAAAGGTAGCTACCACTCTTCCTAATATGCTACCTACAATAGCCAACTAGATATGAGGTACCTTTCTACTACTAGGTGAACAGGTGCAGCAGGAGATTTACACATACTATAGTTCCCGTCACATCTAGCAGTCGAACCCTGTTCGTTACTGTTGTGAACCGAACGCTTTACAACTTATCGTGTAAATATTATATGGAAAAAATGGTAAATTTTACATGTTTGAAATTAAAGAGGAGTTTGAATTTCAGGTGAAGACTGACGACTCTTAAGGGGCACGTCAGTTCCCCTGTTTTCAAATAATGTTATTTTTTTCCCTATAATCTACCTTGTCCATAATTACTATCGCATTTGCTTTGTCTGCTTTCGTAAGGTGAAGTCCAGGATCTTTCCTTAATTCATGGTATAACTTAACAAATCTTTGAGGACAATTGTGTTGCAGAGGTCTAAGTTTTGCTCAGACCTCTGCAACACAATTGGAAGCCGAGGCTTCCAGTAAGAGCTCAAATGGAGTAGTGAGGTTGTACCGATATATTAAAAACAAGCCTGACGACACGGTGTTGATCATAGAGGAGACCAGGGAGCACGGTGTTGATCATAGAGGAGACCAGGGAGCACGGTGTTGATCATAGAAGAGACCAGGGAACATGACCACACTGCTCTGGCTGCGCTGGCGGCGACCCTCAGTGACTGTAGAGGGGATATTAATGGCTGCCATAGTCCATCAAAGTTACCCCTCATGCCGCCGACTTGTTTGATGTGCTCCCTCCGTCCCTACAGCTGTTTTTACTTTACTCTCTACACTGCCTTTCCTCTACCTTACCTCGCTCTCCTTTCCTCTACCTTACCTCGCTCTCCTTTCCTCTACCTTACCTCTCTTGGGGTACCACGTAGATCATTCGACTCAATCGTAAGGTCCCGAGTTCGATTCCCTGGCACTGACAACAATTTGGACACGCTTCCGTCCACCTCTGCTGTCCGTGTTCACCTAACAGTAAGTGTAGGTAACTCTTAGCAGGCTGTTGTGGGACGCATCCAGGGAAAGATGTTATAGAAAACTCCAGTCGGTCTGGAATGTGATATCTCGTGTGGGAAAACAGTCTGCTCCTGTTTTAGAAACTCCAGCACCTGCTGGAGTATTCATGAGGTAGGTGAAAGGTAGCACTGTACTTAGTGGTCTTAATACAAAAAATCCATCTACCTTATAATAATAACAATAATATTTTTTATTTCAAATCATTGTACAAATATACACAATAATTTGAAAACCCTAAGAATGCACAGCACTTCCTTTGTACTTCTCTCTTGCTTCTGTTGCCCTTTCATCTATCATCCACTCCCTCCTCTTCATGTGTCATCTTAATTCACTGCCTTCATTTTTTTAAATATTTTCCACTATGTTTTCCTTTATA
The DNA here is from genome assembly GCA_009830355.1 of Cherax destructor. NCBI lineage: Eukaryota > Metazoa > Arthropoda > Malacostraca > Decapoda > Parastacidae > Cherax > Cherax destructor. The sequence continues at coordinate 104,620 of WNWK01000896.1, forward strand.
GATTTTCTTTTTTATTCTCTTTGTTTTCCAAACTCAATCTTTCTGATTACTTCTCAGGTCATTTTATCTTTTCCGCTCGTGGCTCTTCCCTCTATTAATCTCCTCCTCTTTTTTTTTTTTTTTTACTTCTCTCTCTCCCTTTCTCTCCTACTTCCCTTTATTTCTCTCCTCCTTCCCTTTGCTCTTCTCTTCCCTTCCTTCTTCCTTTTTCTTCTCCCTCCCTTTGCTCCTCTGTTCGCTCCCTCCACTCCTCTCGTCTCTCTCCCTCCCTCCCTCCTTCTCTTTTCTCTTTCCACTCTTTTCTCCTCTCCTCCGTCTCTTACTTCCTTTAGTCCTCTCTCTTCGCTTCTACTTCTTTCCTTATCTTTCCTCTCTCCCTCTACTTCTCCCTGCCTTTCTCTGCAGTTCCAGTCTATTCCAGGAATCGCACGGTATTCCTCCTTTGTCAGTCTTGTGACCCATTAGGCAGAAGAGAGACGTATTGAAAAGGAGAGGTTCCAGCACAGCTTTCTTAACGTAGGTGATGAAGCGGCAGGGTCGACAAGGCAGTGTTTTGGAGTGGCACGCATGGCTGTTTCCTACGCTCCTCAGGAATAAGAGAGATGCAGGTGGCCCTCTGGAATAGGAAAGGCAAAGATGATTCTTAAGGTCTAGAGGACTGAGGTAGGCACCCATGTTTCTTTGGATCGTCTGGAGTATGGCATACACAGAGTATTCTTATAAATCTGTGACATGATGTAGGAATGCATGTTTCTCAGGGTCTCTGTACTAGGGAAGGCACGTGTGATTCTTATGATTATGTGAAAAAGGTCAGGCATGCATATAACGTAAGGTCGTCTCACTGTAACTCAGAATTCATTATATTAATTTTTATAGAATTTTTTGTTGCATTTACCCCTAAAACAACATTTTAAATAATGATCGTGGGTATTCTTTTTAATATTGTTTTGAGTGTTTTGGTATTCTAACGTGCATTGATGGGAAGGAAAAAATCTTTTGTGTCGTTTACGATGTCCTTTAAGCTAATGTACGGTGTACGTATCATCCACAATTGCCTTACCATTCTGCTGTCCAGAATTATATTACCTTGTTGTGTTCAGCTGTGCCGGACATGGAGGATTGGAACCAGGCTTTCTGTTTATTACTACAAGACTAATTGTCTCTGACACATGGCGCTCCCACCTGGCTATATCATGGAGTGTTTGTGTGTGTGTGTTTGCTGTGAAGCAGTGAGGTGATCACCATGATTGTCGCTTTGTGTTTTCGGTGCAATAGTCGCAAAATACGGTCAGTACCTTGTCGCCATGTGCAGTGAACTGGTGAGGCCATCCCACTCCATTCCATTTAATGACTGAAATAAGCTTTCCGCTGCAGCTCCTCCGGGAAGGTGGACCCTCTGCGCAGGTGAAATAGTAAGACTTCCATCTGTTCGTACCACTGCGCTGTAGCTGTTATTACCTCGAGATGGGTAGTGCCTTGATGCTGTTGAAGAGCTCTTATTCCAAGGAAATATAGCTACCCTTCCTTTGAACTGACCTGATAACCTCCCAGTCCCCCTTTTATGGCCGGTACATGGATGTTTAATTTGCTAGGCTCCTGGGCCATGTTGTGACACCGGGAAATGAACGGGCGGATGCAAAGATGAAAGCTGCTGTTTTGAAATCATTCTAAAGTAGACGTCAGCTTGGTGAAGTGACTATTTAAGTTCGAGGATGGGCAGCAAGCAGACTGTTGCGAAAAGTAAGAGAGGAAAACACACTGAAGGTGACTACTAGTTCAATAGTAGAGTGTTCGGCCTTAACCAAAACACCTAGTTTCAGTTTTCTGCCGAGTCTAGACTTATAGACAAGCCTCCGTGTGCTTGCTGTCCCATTTCACGTAGGAGTTAGTAAAATATTTTGGTTCGCATCCTGGGAGAGAGAACCTGAGGACCTCAGCGGAAAAAACTACAGAGGAGAGGTAAGCAGGCTGGGGATGGGACATGTGGTGCAGGGTTAGTGGTTTGTAGAGTGCGAGAGGGAACTCGATAGATAGGAACTGAGTGAAGACTGATAGTGGGGGAGAGAGAAAGCTCTGGAGAGAGGGATGGAGAGGGGAAGAGCTCTGGGGAGTGAGGAAGGGAGGGAGAGAGGGATGCGTGCCGAGCATGATCGGCTTAGTACAAAACAAACCTAGAGGGTCACGCATTCATCTGCTGTGTGTATTCTGTACTGTGTGTAAATATTGACGTCTGTTTGTGGTGGCATGTTCATAAAGCTTCAAAGAACTATCGTTGTTCACTATCAGAGTAACACCTTCACCACTACTGTGAAGGACAAGTAGCGTGAAAATCTCAGCAATGAAAAATATTATTCATTATGATGTTTGTGATTAAATATTACTTATCTCTCATATTTTGAGGACGAGGATTGTCCTTGTGTATTTCTGCCACAATAGTGGCTGCAACACACACACAAACACCCCAGACACAGTAGTGGCTGCAACACACACACAAACACCCCAGACACAGTAGTGGCTGCAACACACACAAACACCCCAGACACAGTAGTGGCTGCAACACACACAAACACCCCAGACACAGTAGTGGCTGCAACACACACAAACACCCCAGACACAGTAGTGGCTGCAACACACACAAACACCCCAGACACAGTAGTGGCTGCAACACACACAAACACCCCAGACACAGTAGTGGCTGCAACACACACACAAACACCCCAGACACAGTAGTGGCTGCAACACACACAAACACCCCAGACACAGTAGTGGCTGCAACACACACAAACACCCCAGACACAGTAGTGGCTGCAACACACACAAACACCCCAGACACAGTAGTGGCTGCAACACACACAAACACCCCAGACACAGTAGTGGCTGCAACACACACAAACACCCCAGACACAGTAGTGGCTGCAACACACACAAACACCCCAGACACAGTAGTGGCTGCAACACACACAAACACCCCAGACACAGTAGTGGCTGCAAAACACACACAAACACCCCAGACACAGTAGTGGCTGCAACACACACAAACACCCAGACACAGTAGTGGCTGCAACACACATAAACACCCCAGACACAGTAGTGGCTGCAACACACACAAACACCCCAGACACAGTAGTGGCTGCAACACACACAAACACCCCAGACACAGTAGTGGCTGCAACACACACAAACACCCCAGACACAGTAGTGGCTGCAACACACACAAACACCCCAGACACAGTAGTGGCTGCAACACACACAAACACCCCAGACACAGTAGTGGCTGCAACACACACAAACACCCCAGACACAGTAGTGGCTGCAACACACACAAACACCCCAGACACAGTAGTGGCTGCAACACACACAAACACCCCAGACACAGTAGTGGCTGCAACACACACAAACACCCCAGACACAGTAGTGGCTGCAACACACACAAACACCCCAGACACAGTAGTGGCTGCAACACACACAAACACCACAGACACAGTAGTGGCTGCAACACACAACACCAAAACAGTAGTGAACAACAGACACAGTAGTGGCTGCAACACACACAAACACCCCAGACACAGTAGTGGCTGCAACACACACAAACACCACAGACACAGTAGTGGCTGCAACACACACAAACACCACAGACACAGTAGTGGCTGCAACACACACAAACACCCCAGACACAGTAGTGGCTGCAACACACACAAACACCCCAGACACAGTAGTGGCTGCAACACACACAAACACCACAGACACAGTAGTGGCTGCAACACACACAAACACCACAGACACAGTAGTGGCTGCAACACACACAAACACCCCAGACACAGTAGTGGCTGCAACACACCAAACACCACAGACACAGTAGTGGCTGCAACACACACAAACACCACAGACACAGTAGTGGCTGCAACACACACAAACACCCCAGACACAGTAGTGGCTGCAACACACACAAACACCCCAGACACAGTAGTGGCTGCAACATATACACCTCAGACACAGCAATGGCATCGTCAGTTGTAACATCAACACTTGCAGACACAGTAATGACACACACACATATACTCTCAGTAGTTTTAAACGTGGTTTATGTCAACGATGATGTCGTTGTCTGGTTGAAAGCTCAAAATTAGGCTAATATGAATAATTCAAATATACTGAAGTGTCCCAACATTGTATCCTATATCGGAAAAGCTTTATATTACTAAGCTTAACTTAATCCTCATTACAGGCAAAATAAATTTCACTTGTCTTGAATAATTAGTGGTGTGGGTGGGATCCCAGGTGTTTGCTCGTGCCTCAAGACACACCTCTCACCTCCTCAAAAGCGTCAGTATCTTACTTCAAGAACGTCAAATGTGTGACTTTGACAATGTCTGAAACGTAGTTATTTAACATTCCATTTTCACGCAAGTTCGATGGGTCTCCGTTTTAGGTTCGCGCTTTAAATGTCTCTATCGCTTTTATGCAGGAAGGTTTCTTGATGCCGGTGAAGGACTCTTGGTGCAAGGAATTGCACCTCTCCTTCCCTTCTTTGGCTTGAACCTGATTGTTTTCCCTTTCTCCAGGTGCTGTATCACTCCTATGGGTTTACCACTTCCACTTTAATATAAATATCCTATCTCCTTTATATATTATTTGTTTGATGTTATGCTACATTATAATTAGTTATAGTTTGCTTATAACCTACACTCGTATTTAATTAACCTGAATAATGTATGTAGAGAGAAATATTTGCTTTAAATTCTATGTACGAAATGGAGGAGTGGGTCCTTGATGCACTAGTCAAGCGGAGGGTGGGTCCTTGATGCACCAGTCAAGGGAAGGGTGGGTCCTTGATGCACCAGTCAAGGGAAGGGTGGGTCCTTGATGCACCAGTCAAGGGAAGGGTGGGTCCTTGATGCACTAGTCAAGCGGAGGGTGGGTCCTTGATGCACCAGTCAAGGGAAGGGTGGGTCCTTGATGCACCAGTCAAGGGAAGGGTGGGTCCTTAATGCACCAGTCAAGGGAAGGGTGGGTCCTTGATGCACCAGTAAAGGGAAGGGTGGGTCCTTGATGCACCAGTCAAGGGAAGGGTGGGTCCTTGATGCACCAGTCAAGGGAAGGGTGGGTCCTTAATACACCAGTCTAGGGGAGGGTGGGTCCTTAATACACCAGTCAAGGGAAGGGTGGGTCCTTGATGCACCAGTCAAGGGAAGGGTGGGTCCTTGATGCACTAGTCAAGGGAAGGGTGGGTCCTTGATGCACTAGTCAAGGGAAGGGTGGGTCCTTGATGCACCAGTCAAGGGAAGGGTGGGTCCTTGATGCACCAGTCAAGGGAAGGGTGGGTCCTTGATGCACCAGTCAAGGGAAGGGTGGGTCCTTAATGCACCAGTCAAGGGAAGGGTGGGTCCTTGATGCACCAGTCAAGGGAAGGGTGGGTCCTTGATGCACCAGTCAAGGGAAGGGTGGGTCCTTAATACACCAGTCAAGGGGAGGGTGGGTCCTTGATGCACCAGTCAAGGGAAGGGTGGGTCCTTGATGCACCAGTCAAGGGAAGGGTGGGTCCTTAATACACCAGTCAAGGGGAGAGTGGGTCCTTAATACACCAGTCAAGGGGAGGGTGGGTCCTTGATGCACCAGTCAAGGGAAGGGTGGGTCCTTGATGCACCAGTCAAGGGAAGGGTGGGTCCTTAATACACCAGTCAAGGGGAGGGTGGGTCTTTGATGCACCAGTCAAGGGAAGGGTGGGTCCTTAATGCACCAGTCACGGGAAGGGTGCTGCCTTGATGCACTAATCAAGGGGAGGGTGCTGCCTTGATGCACCAATCAAAGGTAGGGTGCTGCCTTGATGCTCCAATCAAGGGGAGGGTGCTGCCTTGATGCTCCAATCATTATGGTGTCCCTTCGTAAGAATCGAACCCTTCATTTCCTGGGATCAAACTTGATTACCTTTCATCCCCCAGGCGTAATAGGGTTTAGCGTCTACCCATGAATATCATAATAATTACCTTTATATATATCGTATTTAGTGGCGTTAATGAATTTTATAATGATTAAAATTTAGTTAAGTAAGGATAATCCAACCTCATTACCGTACGAAGGGGGTTATTAATTATGTAAAATTAAGAACAATGCTAGCATTAGATGGCTGGTTGGTTAATGGGGTTTAAAGCCTATCGACCACACTAAGATCATTGAAGCAATACGTAACGTTTTCACAACTAGGAAATACCTCAATCCCCAAAAAAAGGGATTAAAGTAAACGGTTATCATCAGCATATATTCACTGTGCAATACACCTCCCGGTGTATGTATCCTGAGTAGCCATGGACGTTGTAATATCCAACAGCAACGTTCGTTTAGGATACAGACAACATTCTTGGCCCTTGCTTAGTCGATAATACCACAACACCTTTGTCCTTGGACGAGTGCAGCCCTCAAATATTTATTTTGGCTCCCAGGATATTTTTAACCAGGGAGCCGGGTGTTACTAACAATTTGGCGAGGTTTTAATAGCTGCATTATACCGCTTTTGTTTGCCTCTGTGACACTTGGTAAATTTTCTTTTACTGATGGAGGAGGAGGTACCTGCCGCAACCTTGTCCTCTACGTGGCAGCAAGATTATCCTCTAGATCTATAGATATTCTACATCTAAGTCTGAAGGTGTCTTCTTGGTCTGATGCCCTGCAGGTGCCTTCTAGATTTGCATATAGCCTACAGGTATACCTCACATCTGAAGATATTCTACATGTGTCCTCTAGATCTCCTCCAGATATCCTCAATAATTACTTGAGATATCCTGTAGATCTCCTCAAGATGTCCTCTACATCTCTTCCAGATGTCCTCTACATCTTCTGATGTCCTCTAGATCTACTTCTAATGTCCTCTAGATCTCCTTCTGATGTCCTCTAGATCTCCTTCTGATGTCCTCTAGATCTCTAGATGGTCTCAGCTGTGGGCCAAAATAATTTTATCTCATGGGAATTAGCGTGGGGTGATACCGAGCACATGGCTCACTGCAGTGTTTTAGAATCTCAGGTTGAAGTGTTGAAGAAGGAGGTTCTACTACTTCAGGAGGAAAATAGGAGGCTGAAGCTTCGCCTAGATGGGTGTGGGAGTGAGTGTGAGATGGTTGGAGCTGGTAAGGAGGAAATGGTTACCAACAGTGAAAGTGGCAGCCGCTTTAAGTGGCAAGTGGTTCACAATTCAGGAAGAAGGAAGATAAAGAAGGTTAATAGTGAAGATGTGAAGGTAGGAAATCGATTCTCTGTTCTCCAGGACGAGTGTACTTCAGTGGTCAGTGAGGTTAAAGGTACCACTGACTCCCCTGCTAATCAAGGTAAGAATATTCTGATTGTGGGAGACTCTCAGGTAAGATATATGGACCGTGCCTTTTGTAACAGAGACAGGAAGGTCAGACAGAGGGTGTGCCTCCCAGGAGCTGGTATTGGTGACATAGTCAGCAGGTTGGATAATATTATGTCAGGTAATGGGAACAAGCCTATTATCTGTCTTAGTGCTGGTGGTAATGACATTGGGAAGGGCAGAAGACAGGAGCTACTAGATAAGTATAGGTCAGCCATAGAAGTCGTTAGGTCTAAGGGAGGTATCCCAATCATATGTAGCATTTTGCCTAGAAAGGAGTGGCAATGAATGGATGTCTAGGGCAATTGGTATAAATTGCTGGCTAGACAGGTACTGCAAGGAACTTGCAATTCCATTCATTGATAACTGGGACAAATTCTATGGCAAACGTGATATGTATGCAAGGGATGGGGTTCATCTCTGGGGCTGGAGTGGTTGCATTAGCCAATTCGATTGAGGGGGTCATTCGAGACTTGTCTAGGACTTTAAACTGATAGATTATAGAGGTATGGGTGTTTGTGGGAAACAATCAGGCTGTGGTATTAGGCCTGGAAACAGCAGATATTTCCAGGATACCCCAGGGTTATGTTTAAAAGATAAGATTCAAAATAAAGTTGTTTGTAAATGCAAAACAATTGATCAACAAACAAAGAGAGATAGTAGAGGGCAACGAGTGACTAGCTCCCTTAAGGTTTACTATACAAATAGTAGGAGTCTAAGAAATAAGATAGATGAGCTAAGATTACTTGCAAGTGCAGGTAATATAGATATTATTGCTATAACAGAGACCTGGTTCAACCTGAAAGATAGAGAAATGCCTTCCGAGTGCAACATTCAGGGTTACAAACTATTCCACACTGATAGGGTCAACAGGAAGGGTGGTGGAGTGGCGATGTATGTCAGAGATAATTTAAATTGTTGTGTTAGACAAGATATAAGATTAGAAACAGCTGACACAGAATCTGTTTGGCTACAGTTTCTCGAGGGTCGTAAAAAATTAATTTTGGGTGTGATTTACAGACCCCAAGCCTGGATAGGGAGCGCAGTAAGCTGCTATGGGACGAAATTCATAAGGCGTCTAGATATGAAAATGTTGTGTTAATGGGAGATTTTAACTTTAGACACATTGATTGGAACAATGTGACAGGTAATCTTGAGTCTAGTGACTTTCTTGATACGGTTCAGGATTGTTTTTAAAACAGTTTGTGACAGAACCAACTAGAGGTAGCAACTTGCTTGATTTGGTTCTTGCTAACAAAGAATCACTAATTAATAATCTTGAGGTTAATGAAGAGCTTGGGGAAAGCGATCACAAATCACTTAGTTTTAATATATCATGGAATTACCCAGGTAACTGCAATCAAGTCTCAGTTCCAGACTTTCGTGTAGCCGACTTCATGGGGCTGAGAAATTACCTAGGTGGGCTAAATTGGGATGACCTGACTATGGGTCAGGTAGGTGGTTTTGGTTGCCAATATGACGTTTTTCAGAGCATAGTTCTAGCTGCCCAGACAACTTTTGTTCCAAGTAGGGAAATTAGATCTAACAAAAATGATCCTAAATGGATGAACAATAGATTAAAACATCTCATTGGTCAAAAGAGAGGCATATATAGGCGTATCAAAAGAGGGGATGGACAGATAAGAAATCAATATTTTCAATTTAAGAGAGAAATAAAAAAGGAATAAGATATTGTGGAACAAACTCCCGAGTACCGTCATAGATGCTAAGACGTTGTGTAGTTTTAAAAATAGGTTAGATAAATACATGAGTGGGTGTGGATGGGTGTGAGCTTGTACTAGGTCAGATGCAGTGCTCCTTCCTTAAGTGAATGTAACCTGACCTGTACTAATTCCTTAAGTGGAAGTGACCTGACCAGGTGGTCAGCTGGACAATTATATGAGTGGGTGCGGTTGGGTGTGAATTGGTCCTGACTAGGTTGTGCTACTAGGTCAGATGCAGTGCTCCTTCCTTAAGTGAATGTAACCTGACCTGGCTGGGTCGGGGCATTGGCTTAAGCCGTTGGAGATTTGGACCTGCCTCGCATGGGCCAGTAGGCCTGCTGCAGTGTTCCTTCTTTCTTATGTTCTTATGTTCTTATAAAACTTTGTTGGCTTATGGAAAAATAAACATACATTTTGTTGAGTGGAGATAATGATAGCTGGGTGGGTGCGAAAATGACAGTTGGATGGTTGCGAAGGTGACAGCTGGGTGGTTGCGAAGATAACAGTTGGGTGGGTGCGAAGATGATAACCGAGTTGGTGTGAAGGTTATAGTTGGGAGGGTGGGAGTAATGAAGGTTACAGCTGGGAGGGTGGGAGTAATGAAGGTTACAGCTGGGTGGGTGGGAGTAATGAAGGTGGCAGCTTTGTGGGTGTGAAGGTGATAGTTGGGTGGGTGGTAGTATTGAAATTGAAAGCCGGGTGGGTGTGAAGGTGGTAGTAATATAGATGACAGGTGGGTGGGTGGTAGTAATAAAGGTGACAGGTGGCTGGGTGGGAGTAACCAGGCATTTTAACCATCTTTCCAACTTGTCCAAGTCTCTCTCTCTTGCCTCTTTCTTTCTTATTCTCATTAGCTTTACGTCACCGGCAAACAGTGTTACGTAGGAATAAATTCCCTCTGGCAGTCCATTTACACACATTAAGAATAGTAATAGTCCTGGTCATGATACTTAAAGGGACCCCATTCGTGACCCTTAAATACTCTGTAACTTCCGTTTTTAATATCACCCTCTGTCCTCTATTCGTTGGGTATTACTTGGTTCACTGTAGCACGTTACCATGTGCTTCTTTCTTATTTAATTTGCTAGTCAGTCTTTAGTGTAATATACGTAATATCAAACGCTTTCCTTTAGTCCAAGAACATGCGGTCAACCCAGCCTTGACTTTGATCTCTGTCTAGAACTCCAAGTCCATCCTTGTTTTCTGTAACAAAGTACAAGTACCTCCTCTCCAGATGCTCAACCAACCTTTTCCTGATTATCTTTTCCAATACTTTAGACAGTATATTTGTCAGTGATGCTGACCTGATTGTATACTGACATCATATTTTCAGTTTTCGGCTAATCGGTAGTTGTCCCGTCTGTAATGACTTGTAGATCTTTCACACAATATTTGTGTTTTTTCTTTCAGTACCCATGATCATATATTGTCAAGTCCCATGACTTTTAATGCGGTCAGCTCCTTTCGTAGCTTCTTCATCTCCTTTCTTATGCAAATGGTATCGATTTCTGGTGGTCCGCCACCACACCCTTGCTTTCTGCATCCCTGCTTAGTCTCCTCTTCTGTAGTATGGATTATTATTATTTTTTTTTCCGCTCCCCCACTTCCAAATATTCATAGCTGTGGCCCTTAGTTGTATTTCTTTCTATATTTTTCCTATATCAAGTTTGCTCGATTTTTTTTGACAGATTGGGCCATAAAATTTTCAATTCTTGCCTCTAGAAATCTTGCTCTCATGTTTCTGACCCCCCACCCCCCTTTTTCCCTTCATGCCGATCCCAGCACCCTCGGTCTATTTCCTTGTGATTGAAATCATGGATTAAATTATCAGTGCTTTTGCTTTGGTCCTACTTGCTCTTTGTAACTGATTTATCTATAGTTGTTTTCCTCCCACTCTTACCTCGGTTCTCTGTTGTTCATTGGGGGGGGGGGAGGATGGGTTCTAAATCACTATTACTATTACCCTGTGTTCCTTAGTAATAATTTTTTCCTGATACACAGTAACTGAACTCGTTCAGTTCGTTCAAAATTCCACGGATTCCTTACTGTTAGTGCGACATCTTTGTCCTCTAGGATAATGTTTTTGGTTATTAGTTCAGAGAGCTTTGTCTCTGTGATAGCTATAATGTCTAGATGCTCTTCTGCTACTCTCTTTTAGTTCACCATTTTTTGTTTGTATTCTACATACTAAACCTATTATTTATTTTTGCTGGGATTACTGATACCGGAATTGGCTTCTGGAGAGAGAGCAACTGAGAAGAACAGTGCAGATAGTGTGGGAAAGGGAGGCAGACAAGAGCTGTGGAATGGTATTCTTAGGGATAGTGGGAAAAAGGAGAGGGGGATGAGGAAGAGCAAGGGGAATGAGAGAAGTCGATGACGGCTATACAAAATGTAAAGGGAAGGAAGGAGCAGGGAAAGGAGTGCTGTTGGTGTAGAAGGGAGGGTTGGGGGCAGAGAATGATTTTTAAACTAAACAAAATTGGATGTAGGAATAGATGAGGAAAAATCGCCGATGTGCAGGGGAAAGGGGAAAGATAGGAGAAAGAGAGGGTGGATGAGAGGTTTAGTGTAATGAGGGGAAAGGAGAGGCTGAGAGGAGGGTAGGCGGTTACTGATTGTTACTCCTAATTCTTGATTATATTGTGCAGACAGTGGAGGTGGGGGGTTCTCTCTCTCTCTTACTGTGTGTGTGTGTGTGTGTGTGTGTGTGTGCTGCGTGCGTGCGTGTGTTTCGTGGTTCTAGATATGTCAAACACCTGGCGCAGGTTCTCTTGCTTGAGTACCGCACACAGCCTTGAAGTCAGCACTAATTTCGTCTACAGGGTTTTCCCCTTGGCTCATCGCTGTTTTTGAGTCGTGTGGGCGTGATTGTTTCTTAATGTGAGCGCGAGACTGTTGTGTTGTGAGCTTACAAAGTTATGCTTGAGGTAGTTGGTACTTAGCTCCTGATCCTGCCTCTTGAGTTAGCTTAACCAACAACTACCGGATTCGTTCCTCGCGAGTTCTGTTATATGTGTACTCTTAAGTCTTGAATACTGCAAGCCTCTCCCGTCTCCTCGTTTAGCTGAGTCCACTTCATTCAACCTGATATCAAAGAAATACTTAATATCATTTCCATATCTCATATGTCTACCTGGAGGGTATTCCAGGGATCATCACCCCCACGGCGTTGATTGTTTATCATTGTTGGTATCACACACGAAGGTGCACTGGTAATTTCTAAAATAGGAGCGGCCACACTTTGTGTCAGGATCTACTCTTTCCCAAAGTTCTTGTACAGCCCAGTTTTTCTGACCTGCCAACTCTCCATTAGCGGATAATAAGAGAGGTACATCCCTGCATTCTTCCGTGAATGTAATGTAATAATAACCTACATCAGATGCAGGAACCTCAAGAAACTTCTTCTATAACTTTTAACATTGATAATTTTTTTTAACTGATGTTGATTACTCTAACTTGATGATAATTTAACTTGTCACAATATTTACTGGTTGTGGGTGTTTTGGTCGTGCCGGTATTTATTTTTCCTATTAAATTATTTCTCGTGTGTTCTCATTAGTGTGTTGCATTATTTTTTTATTGCCAGGATATCTGATTGATGTCCCAGGTCAAACATTACATCATGCATCAGAATGTTTGATGTAACGTGGATAGTATGTGAGTTGAGCGTGAAGGAGGACTTGTGGTACAAAGATGAGAGAGAGAGAATGATTAAATCGTGTTATACTGCAGTATTTTAATGAAGAGTGACGGGTGAGGGGGTTTTAACCTGTCGTCCAATACGACGAAGTTAAACGGAATTAAAAAATACATGCATTATGCTTTTATGAATTCAGTTTCTTATAGATCCCTTAGATTCTTGGTTTTGTATACTGCGGCGTTAGTTTATTATGAAATTGTATGCATGATTCGTATTTACTGTATTATGTAATTAGCTAATATGTTTTTCCATGTGTCTCAGATGTTTTGTTGCATAATTCGTAGAAGACGTCTAGATTCACGCATGATTCACGCTTATTTTCTTGCATGATTCATAACCAATGAATGTGCCAAGCTGTGCGCTGGAGTCATTAGCAGAGGTTTTCCGCCTTAGTGATCGCTCAGGTTATGATGATTTAACACTTGTCAGACCAGACGTCGGTGATAATTATTTTCTGTTTGGTTCACCGTCAGTAAACAGATGAGTTCTTGTTGTGGTACGTGGTGTGGAACAGCGGGAAAAAGGAGTGGCATTTGTAGGACAGTGGAAGGAGGGGCTCTTGATACATCAAAATAATGACCTTGATTCTTAAGAATAATGACCTTCACCTTAATGACTTAACGTAACATAATAATCTTCACCCCAGGCTTATGGTAAAAGATTATTAAACTTTCTCCAGCAAAAGGTAATTTAGCAGAGGTGTGAGGCTGTATACCAGAGTTAAACAGGAAAGCTTCTGTTTCCTCATTATGCAGGTTAGCACTGGAGAAAATGGTGCAGATACATTACAAATATAATTAGTGATATTACGTTGTAAGGTTTTGATAATGGTTATTTGTTAATGGTTCAGAGAATCGTCGCACGTGGCCCGGTCTCAGACAAGGTCTTCTAACTCGCTCAATGGACTGGGGTTCGAAAATGTGGCTTGCCATGGCTTTGAATCCCACTCATTTCAGTTGGTTGTTTATAATCGTTTCATAACTATTTCGCCAAACACGCCTTCTAAATTGGAGAGGAAACATTTCAGGAATGAATAACTGTTAAGAACTACTCACAAAATAAAGATTAGTGCATTTTGAATACAAGTCGAAGTTTGTAAAAATTGTCTGCCGTCATATACATTTAAGAGACAAAGAATAGAGCATCAATTCTGCCAGTGTAAAACTGTTAGCAGACTTGTTTTTTTTCACACCCATGACAGCAATACCTCTCTGCGCACTTCTGTCGTGACGGGGAATATTAGTTACATTACATATCACTACTCTATGATATTATCACAAGTCATATAATGTAGCGCACTGATTAAATGGTTAAGATTTCCGCCTTTGTAGAAAACTGTATAATAAATTTCTCAATGTTACCATATATTTATACATGGTCCTAAGATTTTTTTATTTACGTTCTGTCTTATAAAACAAATGCTTTTGTATGGAAGAAAACGGGTGGCTTCTTTCACTAGTTCTCTGCATATTGAGTTAATTTCTCATCAGAAAGTGAGATACCAGGGTTTAAATGTTTTGATCAACATTTTTTTTTTAAATGGCGTGAGTGTATTTACACGGTAAATATTAGGACTCGACCCTGTGGTGTGTCTGTTTTCTGTATGGGCTGGTGGTCATGCCATCACCTCTTATAGCATCATTAATTATTTTACAGGATGAATCGGAAAGCCAGTGGAAGGCCTCGGTCATATGGTGAATAGCTTTATTGAGTGGGATATCATATAACACCCGCCTCAGGAAAAATCTGCATAATTCCCCTGACAAATAAAATACCACTTTCTAGACTGCCGCAGCAACTTAATTATCACGACACAAAGTAGGTGAAAGGTGCTCACTTGTTGATTAAATTCTTCCACCCTGAGTCTTTCTCGTGTAGTCTGCGGTGACACGGAAAATTTCAGCGTAAAATAAATTTACTGCTTGGGTAGTGTCGTTAAAAGATGAATTTATGATTTGATGGAAAGACAGCCTAGGGCCGAGGCTGAGCTTTATGCCCATAGCATCACTGAACACTTCACTGTTATAAAGTTCTTTCATTAGACAATACCGTAAGTTATTCTGTGAACACTTTACTCTCACACACAATATTCAGTATATAAGTGTATATATATATATATATATATATATATTTGTGTAAACATAAATCTTAAGGATTCATAAATGAAAACAGATGTTTGAAATACTTTCGAATATCAATATATTAAGATCAAAATCAGTCTCCATAAGAGTATACTGTTGGAGAGGCGAAAGGCGCGAGTGGATGTCACATGGTTGAGGCACTGCTCTCACCTTGCCTCGTGTCTCCTGGCACTGTGCCACTCCTCGCAGGCAAGCCTCAAAATTGACAGTAACAACTATTTTGGCTCATGGTGGTGTTGAAGGACCAGGCATTATGATGCTCGACACCGCTCAGGTGATGCGAGAGTGGGAGGGAGGAGGAAGGATAGAGCAAAAGCTAAGTGGGAGGGTGGGGTAAAAAGAAGAGTAAAGTGAGAGAGGGAGAATGGGAGTGAAGACAGGAGGGAGAGAGAATGGGGAGGAGAGTGGGAGTTATACTACTGGTAGTCTAATAGACACGACTTGTCGAAGCCAAAGCTACATGTGGAGTAGATTATTCTACGCCCAAGCTATATTGTGGTCACGACCTGTCGAAGATAAGGCTACAATGCATCATAATTGCCAGGTTCAGTTCATTAGACTTCTTATAGCCCATGTCTCTGAGCTCTGGGATAAGTCTTGATCTGTTTACGAGAAACATTGCATATTTACTTATTATTATAATGAATTTGCTAGATAATTAGGTAATTTAGTCCCATAAACATCACAGAAATACTGGCCAGTATTCATTACCTCTTGCTGTTCCATTATTTAATTATTAGAACAACGTTATAATTTTTCTAAATCTCTGGAACTTGGCCTGTCTCTAGTAACTTAGTCTACGAACCTAGACATGTAGAATGCTCTTCTTTACCTATGGAAATATGTCAAGGTCCATTTTGTTGTTGTATCTAGCTCCCTCAGAACTTTACAAAAGGAAAATTATAGCTGTGTATATGACTGTAACATGATACTAATACAGTATACTGTGTATAATGATGGTCGTTCATAACGACTTATCGTGAGTTCAAGGTGATAATATATATATATATATATATATATATATATATATATATATATATATATATATATATATATATATATATATATATATATATATATTAGTGCAACATAAGATTGCATATGTTAAGCGCAAGATGCAGAGTGTGTGGTGAGGTGGCAGTTATGTTGCTAACTTTTGTATAGTGCATTAATCTTAAGTATTTTTGTTTGTATTTTTTTTTGTTCTATTTACCATTCTGTGAGTGTGCCAAAGCTCCTTGACGTTGATGACTTTCAGCATCCTGACACTCCTGGTGTAGCCGTACCTGCTGGTGTGGGCCAGTGCCATGTGTCAGTGTGAAGCACTTATAGCAGTGCCACTCATGATAACCAGGCTGTTCAGGCATGGCTTGTCCGGTGTGGATGGGGGCATTAGTTAAGTTTATATCCTAATAATTACACGTGGATAATTAAGACTGTAATATAATAATAGTAGAAAACAGTTTTATTAACAGTTTAAAAGGGATTAAAATAATTTTTCAGTGTATATACAATGGTATACACTTACCTGCCTATTTTTCCCGTGGGACATTCTTTACGCTGAGAGAGAGAGAGTGCGGAACACTTTGTTTACGTACTTTGTCATGTAAGAATTAAACTCTAGATATTGCTTTGGGTTCTTATATAAGGTTGGGTTAAAAGTTTCGAGTAACAACATATATCTCGTACAGAAATGTAGTATGTGTTTGTATCACTGTTGTTCTTTCTCTACAAGATAGATATGCGAATATAACAACAAAGAAGTGTTGTGGTGGTGGTGGTAATTCGTGCAAGGTCGGGTCTCTAGGAACTAAATAAGTAAACAGTAAACAGGTGTACGCAAGAACTCTTACTACGGATAATAAATGTAAGGTACTTAAGACGTGCGTATTATAAATAGCTGTTTTTTGACCTTGATGTATTTGTTGCGATAAATGTATAGTGAAAACGATGTTTATTGACATTTTTCAGTACTGTGTACAGCATAAACACCCTTGCTTCTTGTATGTTTGTACCATTGTAGAGCAGTGCTGCGTTAATGTTATTCTCCACTTTACTGTATACGACAAACAAAGATGATTAGAGGCTGGTGTTTGTTTTACCTTGTATCTTAAGAGCAGTCAAGCTGGTGGTTAGGGCCGAGTTAGCTCTCCCTATATTGTGTACAAGTATTTTGGAGGTTTATTCGATTTATAAATATAAGTTATGTATGTAACTCCATGATGTTTTTGGAGTAAATGTTGTTGGAAATTTATATGTAAACACAAATTGGCAAGTAGACTGTTTATTTAAAAAAAAGCCTGGTGTTGATTAGTGTTGCAGCCTATATATATACGTATATATATATATATATATATATATATATATATATATATATATATATATATATATATATATATATATATATATATATATATATATAATGTGTGTGTGTGTGTGTGTGTGGTGCCGAATAGGGGTTTTCTCGTTCTGGGGAGGAACACAGTTATGTGGTAGGATGGCCATTCCTGTGGTGGAACACAATCCTGCTGTGGGACGCCCAGTTCCGGGGTGGGACTCCCAGTCCAGGGATGGGATCCACAGTGCTGGGGATATAATATAAAACTTACGATTTTGGCTTAATTAGCAACGCTCTTCTTGACGAATAAGGCAAGCGAAAATTTGTGTATGCAATTATTTCGAAAAAATTATTTCTGAACCTAACGAAAAAAAAATTTCATTGTTATTGTGACCACGAACAAGTGGTATTGATCAATAACAACATTGCGACTAGCCAAGTATTCGAACCCATGCTGCTTTGGCCCCCCTCATGGTGAGCGAAAACCCATGACGCTCTAACCCACAGTAGGATTGCGTGGTCCTGCGGGTTAGAGCGTCATGGGTTTTCGCTCACAATGAGGCGGGCCAAAGCAGCATGGGTTCGAATCCTTGGCTAGTCGCAGTGTTGTTATTGATATTTCATTGAGTTTGTTTATTAATTAATTATTGTAAATTTATCTAAAATATATTTAGGTTATAGAGCTTCTTTTGTACTTCCTAGTAGGATCTTTGTGTTAGGGAATACTTTGTAATCATGACAGTGGGAATATTCTGTACAGTTATTGTATGTGTTGGCATTTATCTGTTGCATATAGTATTGTTGACCTAATTTTATATTTGGTATTTGGTTAACATTTTCGATAAACAAAGAATAGTGTATATTATACTGATAAATGACCGCGGATTATATATATGAAAAAAATATGTAATTGTAAATAGGGGTTTGGAAATAATGAAAGTGTGGGTTATAATTTTGCTGATGCGACCGCCATGTGGGCTGTTAGGACCCTGTTGTTTCTGCTAGACTAGTCACTACTGGGAGGTTGACTAGAACGGAAGCTGTGTTTGATTTATTCCTCAATTCTGATTGACTTTGACATGTTAGAGGTAGAGGTTAACGAATTCTAGTTAATGGTGTGGGCAGATGTCATTTGATGGTATTTTGTTATACGAACTTATACTATGTAACCTATATGTGTTTACTTGGTAGCTTCTACTGCTTAGAGACATGTTAGCAGACTAATTTCATAATATTCTTTGTTTTAAATTAGATTCCGGTTCTGATCATTCCTGGTGAAAGAAACCGGTTATGCCAGAAGACATCGTTGGTTAATGATGGACACTAGACAGACTGGAGGGGAAATTTCTGATTTAGTGAAGGGGACGATAGCTCTGATTCCTTGGATCAGGAGTCCTTTATCATCAGTGCATACCAGTGACGGGGAGCAAGGGTAGAGTCTGGTGCAACCAGAGAGATGCAGCATCACCATCACGATGTATACACAAAGGACGAAAAAACTGTTCCTGTTTTTTTTCTCTCTCTAAAAATTAGATACACTTTTGTGGCTGCGTTGATATATACGACATTTTACAAGAGCAACAACTGTGTTTACTTATCACACCTAGCGCGCAGGATGGTTTTCCTGTTATATTTCATCACACAGGATGGTTTTCCTCTCATACTTCATCACACAGGATGGCTTTCCTGTCATACTTCATCACACAGGATGGTTTTCCTGTCATACTTCATCACACAGGATGGTTTTCCTGTCATACTTCATCACACAGGATGGTTTTCCTGTCATACTTCATCACACAGGATGGTTTTCCTGTCATACTTCATCACACAGGATGGCTTTCCTGTCATACTTCATCACACAGGATGGTTTCCTGTCATACTTCATCACACAGGATGGTTTTCCTGTCATACTTCATCACACAGGATGGTTTTCCTGTCATACTTCATCACACAGGATGGTTTTCCTGTCATACTTCATCACACAGGATGGCTTTCCTGTCATACTTCATCACACAGGATGGTTTTCCTGTCATACTTCATCACACAGGATGGTTTTCCTGTCATACTTCATCACACAGGATGGTTTTCCTGTCATACTTCATCACACAGGATGGCTTTCCTGTCATACTTCATCACACAGGATGGTTTCCTGTCATACTTCATCACACAGGATGGTTTTCCTGTCATACTTCATCACACAGGATGGTTTTCCTGTCATACTTCATCACACAGGATGGTTTTCCTGTCATACTTCATCACACAGGATGGCTTTCCTGTCATACTTCATCACACAGGATGGTTTTCCTGTCATACTTCATCACACAGGATGGTTTTCCTGTCATACTTCATCACACAGGATGGTTTTCCTGTCATACTTCATCACACAGGATGGTTTTCCTGTCATACTTCATCACACAGGATGGCTTTCCTGTCATACTTCATCACACAGGATGGTTTTCCTGTCATACTTCATCACACAGGATGGCTTTCCTGTCATACTTCATCACACAGGAAGGTTTTCCTGTCATACTTCATCACACAGGATGGTTTTCCTGTCATACTTCATCACACAGGATGGTTTTCCTGTCATACTTCATCACACAGGATGGTTTTCCTGTCATACTTCATCACACAGGATGGTTTTCCTGTCATACTTCATCACACAGGATGGTTTTCCTGTCATACTTCATCACACAGGATGGTTTTCCTGTCATACTTCATCACACAGGATGGCTTTCCTGTCATACTTCATCACACAGGATGGTTTTCCTGTCATACTTCATCACACAGGATGGTTTTCCTGTCATACTTCATCACACAGGATGGTTTTCCTGTCATACTTCATCACACAGGATGGTTTTCCTGTCATACTTCATCACACAGGATGGTTTTCCTGTCATACTTCATCACACAGGATGGTTTTCCTCTCATACTTCATCACACAGGATGGTTTTCCTCTCATACTTCATCACACAGGATGGTTTTTATACACTTCCTCATTTAGTATGGGTTTTTCGCATGACCTAATGAAATCTTCGAACATGAGCAGGGATATTTCAGTATGTAAGAACATCAGAAAGGAGGAACACTGCAGCAGGCCTGTTGGCCCATACTAGGCAGGTCCTTCACAATCCATCCCAATAACAGAATATTTGCCCAACCCAATTTTCAACGCTACCCTAAATTTTCAACGCTCTGCCTTGCGATGAGGATATCGCAAGGCATTTTACTGTGGGGGTCTGTAGCTATGGGAGGTTTACAGATGTGCTTTAAGCAGGGCTGGAGTAACTTTTACACTAAGATTATACATATTGGATGGCTGATCACACGCACATTGAGAAAAAAGGATGAGGACATCAGTATGCAAAGAGGAAATCGTATTTATTACAAATACCACAACTCTTGTGTAGTATTTGCCAGAGAACTGTCAGTAGAATATATGGTGCTACATGGTATTATTTTAGCTCAAGAACTGACTGAAGGCGACATTGTGCATTTTTTTATATTTCCTTTTGTGAGCACATATTCTTAATGATAAATTATAATGACTGAACCCCTAGATATTTTCTCGTTTGTAATGTGTTCACTGGATAATTTTCCCAGTCACTATAATTCAGTCTTTGAGAGTTGATTATTATTCTCACATTGAAATATGCTTATTGTATTAATGATACAAACTATACATTCTGAAGATTTGTAAGTGTATTACAAATAACAAGCACGCACGCACGCACGCACGCACGCACACACACACACACACACACACACACACACACACACACACACACACACACACACACACAGCCACAGAGTAGTCAGGAAGTGGAATAGTCTAGAGAAAGATATAGTGGAGGCAGGAACCATACATAGTTTTAACACACACACACACACACACACACATTGACGTCAGTAAGTCCCAGTGAGGCAAATACTCAGCTATAAGCACTGCCTCTTCACTTGTCACACCAGTTAGCGCCTCCTTTGTCCCCACAATTATTGTCACCACCACCACTACCTCCTCACCACACAACCACCATCACCGCCACAACAATCACTGTCTCTTTCTATCTCCACAACCACCACCTCTCCCGACAAGTACTAGTATTACCACTATCCCAACAACTACTACCCCTTCCTGTCCCCACTCTCATCACTACCTGAACCTAGTTGTTGTGCCTGTTTTTAACCCAACGGATACAGCTTCCCAGTAGTTCAAGGACCACCATTAAGAAACACAACATTATCTTGAAAACTTGTTAAACCTGACCTTAATACAACTAGCAAGAGAACTCTGTGCTCTTTGAATCAGTAATTCAGACTCAGATGACATCCTATAATCCTTAAAAAGACCAGACATAGATCAATCTACAAAAAAGGAAGCAGACCAGTAACATCAATAACACATATAAAAATTTTCAAGAGGTGTGAAGACGCCATCTTACTAACTTCTCCTAAGAAAATCATAAGTCAACGTGGCTTATCATAAATATTACTTCATTGTGACAGAATCTCACGATAACAGCGCTTCTCTGTGTAACCACACCTCCTTCCTGTTATCTCTCTACCACACTAATAGTTGGCCCTAGTTACAGCGTTCTTACACCTCACCTTATTGTCCTTATCTCTTGGCTCTTTATTCATACTTATGAAGGAGGTGGTGCCTGGAGGCAGGAGGTAGTGCCTGTGGAGGCAGGAGGTGGTGCCTGGAGGCAGGAGGTGGTACCTGTGGAGACAGGAGGTGGTGCCTGGATGCAGGAGGTGATACCTGTGGAGGCAAGAAGTGGTGCCTGCAGGCAGGAGGTGGTACCTAGGCAGGAGGTGGTACCTGTGGAGGCAGGAGGTGGTGCCTGCAGGCAATAGGTGGTACCTGTGGAAGGCAGGAGGTGGTGCCTGCAGGCAATAGGTGATACCTGTGGAGGCAGGAGGTGGTGCCTGTGGAGGCAGGAGGTGGTGCCTGCAGGCAGGAGGTCCTCCTCTTTCTGTTTTTGTTTTTATTCCGTCTTCAGTTTCCTTTTATTTTCTTAACTGTTTGTTGCTGACAACCTGAAGCTTTTTTTCCGCACCTGGCACCGCTGTGGCGACTTTGTAACAGCTTAATGCGAGACAGAGCGTCACTTTCATGCTGCTTGTCACCTTACGATCTTAAAAACATGACATGTTACTCGCTCTTTGATCCTTTGCCTTACATCAAGCCTTAATGAGATGTGTCAACTTTTAATAGCTAACCTGCCAAAACACACGCACACACACCTACAACACTTATAAGCTTTCTAAGTTTTATATAGGAAATGTGAATAAGTAAAATAATTTGTGTTACTAGATCTGTTAAGATAACATTCATGAATGTCATGGATATATATATATATATATATATATATATATATATATATATATATATATATATATCGTGCCTAATAGGTAAAATTTATCAATTAGCAAGAACTTATTTAAAATTAAGTCCTTTCTAAAATTTTCTCTTATACGTTTAAAGATATATTTTTTCATTTATGTTAATGTAAAAATTAATAATTTTGTACCAAAAGAACCTTAGACAACCTACCTAACCTTATTATAGCAAGCTCAATTTAATTTAGCCTAATATAACTAATATATTTCATTGTGTTTGATTATTATTAAATTATTGTAAACTTATCTAAAATATATTTAGTTGGATTAGGTTAATTTAAATTGCGCTTGTTATAATAAGGTTAGGTAAGTTTTCTAAGGTTCTTTTGGTACAAAATTATAAATTTTTACATTACCACAAATGGAAAAATATATCTTTAAACGTATAAGAGAAAGTTTTAGAAAGGATTTAATATTAAATGAGTTCTTGCTAAATGACCAATTTTACCTATTCGGCACGACACACACACACACAATATTATATATATATATATATATATATATATATATATATATATATATATATATATATATATATATATATATATATAAACCTTCCTCTACATTCCAAAGACAACCAAATATTGTTCACCTCTTTTGTCACAAACTGGCGCAGCAGAATATCTGAGCTTCGAGAAAGGGTAAACGAGATAAGTTACGAAGCAAACAACACTGTCTTGACTCTCACCTTGATCAAGAGATGCGAGGTAAACAAGGCTCAGGTAGCTCGTTGCTTGGATAACAAATGATAAATTCTGAGGGAATAACGACCTGATGGAAGCACCTGAAACATTAACACTCTTGTCTGATACATCAGTCGGATTCAGAACCGCAATAAGGTTCTCATTGGATAAAATATGTAATAATTCTCTGTCTTCGATGCATTATAAACGTGGTCATGTTTCCCTAGCATGCCTAACACTAACGTTACACTGACTTGGGAAAAGTTATGTACTATTAAGTTGTAATATGTTAGCAAGGATTAATCTCAAACCGGAGCTGCTTTGGATCCAACGCCTAGCTTGGCCGGGCGCCTAAGTATTGTCCAGTGTGACAAGGTATGTACATGTGTACTCGGTCCCAAAGCCCGTTGGTTCGAGTCTCCTCCGGTCTGAGGTCAATGTTTGTACTTATTTAGCTTGTTCTGTGAAGTCTCTCTCTCTCTCTCTCTCTCTCTCTCTCTCTCTCTCTCTCTCTCTCTCTCTCTCTCTCTCTCTCTCTCTCTCTCTCTCTCTCTCTCTCTCTCTCTCTCATATATATATATATATATATATATATATATATATATATATATCAGTACTTCTTTTTGCAAAATCGCAATTTACCTAATGGCACATATATATACAATATCCTCGGTTCGAAATTCTCAGAATCTCATGTTACAAAATTATTCTAAAAAAATGTCATGTAGTTATCTATTTGACCCAAATACCTGAAAGCATGAAAATACCTATAATGTTCGAGTTTTTAGATGCGCGAACCGAGACCACATATATATATATATATATATATATATATATATGTCGTGCCGAATAGGCAGAACTTGATTTTGCCTTAAATAGCAACGCTCACCTTACCATATAAGACAAGCGAAAATTTGTGTATGCAATAATTTCGCGAAAATCATTCTGAACCTAACGAAAAAATATATTTCATTGTGTTTGTTTATTATTAAATTATTGTTAACGTATCTAAAATATATTTAGTTGGGTTAGGCTAAATTAAATTGCGCTTGTTGGAATAAGGTTAGGTAGGTTTTCAAAATTTCTCTTGGTTCAGAATTATAAATTTTTACATTAACATAAATGAAAAAAATATATCTTTAAACGTTTAAGAGAAATTTTTAGAAAGGACTTAATTTTAAATGAGTTCTTGCTAATTGACCAGTTTTACCTAATCGGCACGACATATATATATATATATATATATATATATATATATATATATATATATATATATATAAAGGTTTATTAATATATATTGACATTTGTTTATTACATCTTAATTTGAGTTCATATATAAATTTGTGTGTATGTGTATTAATATGTAGATTCCTGGCTAACGTAGAAGCAGCATTCAAATAATTGTTTATATTTGTAATATATAACTGTGCAAAGTTTTGATTGCGTCAAAAACTCAAGTTTTGGATTGAGGTTAGTGCCAAACGTAACACCAACCCACACGCCAGGCTCACCCACCTGCATATATACCAGCTTGTCCCAGGCTGCGGTAGTGATTGCTCGCTGTTTATTGCTTTAGGGCCTATTGACTACGCCAGGGTTTTTAAGGCCGTAATCTTCCTAGACCCTAACATCAAAGATAATATAATCCCTAAAATTAAAGTATATAGGGCAGGGTACACTGTGTGTGTGTGTTTGCGTACCCTTGCCAGGCCACGAGTCCTCTGACTGGTAAGTACTGTTTTGGTGCTTGAAATGCGAGTAAGCAACTTGCCGTTAATAGAAACCTTTTTTGGATCCAATCGGCGTATTGCCAGTAATATTGAAGAAGAATAGACACGCTGCAGGAGAAACGTTCCGCTTTGTTAAATCTTTATTAAGTCGTGACTTGATATACATATAGTTCCAACTGAGCTAAACGTTGACCCAATAAAAACTTGCTTCATTTTTTTTATGGTGCGTGGCACTTTTTAAAGCTCCTTTTTTATACTGACTCGAGAAAAATATGAAGCGTTTCAAATTTTCATGGTTGGGAAATGCGGTGCGCCTTGTTGGGAGGGTAGCTTGTTTTTGAGTTGGTTCAGTTTTACTCAAAACTCAGCCCAATTATAATCAATCCTCTTATATCTTAGAACCTAAAATTAAGATACATTCACCGGATTCCTGACAGGGCGGGTGCAGGGGCGTGAGTCCCCGCACCAGCCTCCTGGCAAGGTGGATACGAGGACGAGTCAACCACAGCTACCTCCTGACTAGGCAGGTGTGGGGGCATTAATCCTCCACATCCACCCCTGACAAGGCAGGTAATGGGAAAGAAAAATATCAAACTTTTTCAAGATATACTACAGTAAGAATGTTTTTCATTAACTTTTTTACATTAATAACTTACTTTGCGAAAAACGAAGGATACTCGGCAGTGCTGGGTTATTCTGCTAGTATAAAATAAAGGCAACGTTCCAGCAGTTAGTGATACTGTCTCTAATATCACGGTGGATGAAGATCCAGTGAGCTGTAGCACAGGTTATTGATTATATTGTTACTGAGTAATTTAAATAATGTGGTTGTTGACTTAACAGGTGTGAACGTAGGAAATAATCTACAAAACTGGTATTTTAAATCACTGGAGAGGTCTTACATTACTGGTATTGTAAGTGAAGCCCCTACAGTACTGATGTAAGTCAGTGGAAAAACTTTATGACAGTGGTATTGTAAGTTAGTTTAAAGACTACACAATACTTTTTTTTTAAATCAACGGAGAGGCGAGTGTGAATGTGTTGTTCATGATGAAAGATGTTTTTGACTTACATTTGGTATTGTAAATTATCTATGTACGAAAGCTTATGATGAAGGCTGAAACATCGTACAGTGTACACTAGATGTGTTAAATTAGTGTATCATCGAGGTTTTAGCGTCGTTTTGTCCCTTCAAGGGAAGTGTTTTAATGTCTGTGAAGGGTTCTTGATTAAAACAATTATAGATATTCATCTTTTCCAGGACTCAAACCGGATTCAAGCCCCTTCCCTCCTCCGCCACTCCACACCTCGGGTTTTCCTGGGCTGCACGACTTTTACGGGTTTCCCTATAAATACAAAAAAAAAAATAACATTTTGTGTTTTAATTCATTTTGGCTTGAGAAACTTTCATGCTGAGAAGTTGCACATACATATGTCGACTGTTAAGAAAATAAACACGTTGCAGAACAATCAGAGCTTGTTCTGCAACCTGTCTTTTCTCCCACTCTGTGATCATTGTATGTGGAATATTAGCAGTGACAGATAAAGATACTCATTCAGTAGCAGTAGGTGAAGATAAACAAAATTTGTTCAAATATTGTGAAAAAAAAATCCTGAGCAATTTTAGCAAATGTACAGGCAATTTTTTTTTATGTTCAGAGGTCTGGCTGAACTCAAGCTCCCTGGTTCGTACACATCAAAGTCCCCAAGATCCTTAGGGCTTTACGGAGAAGCAGTCTGGCTGTGACTCTTATATCCCAAACCCTTCTGACCTTCGCTCTCCATTCTGGCATGATGACTCTTATCTCCAGCCTTCGTGTTGCTCTAACACCCTTCTCTTCTATATATCCCATCCCTCAGTTGTTATTCTTAGTACGGTGAATATATTATCTCTAAGTAATAATTATTCAATAACAGTGGGAGACCGCAGTAACTCAAACGTAAACTGGAACACACTACTGAGAGATCAGGCAGCTTATAGACTAATTAATCTGCCTATCCTCCAAGTTTAATAGCATGTTTGGGGATACCAGAGCTCTAAGGGACCGTGATACGCCCCAAGCTGCCCGTTCATGTTATTTTGGTATTGTCGATTAAATATACACAAATACATGTTAATTTGCGTTAACCTAATATAGACTAAGAAATATTCAGTTTTTGTAAGTGTTTAGATCGGGCACAAACCAATAACAGTCCTGTTTAGAGAACAGGTTGTGTTAGTATAATCAAATATATTTTGTAATGTAGAAGAAATGTGGGCCACTAGCAGCAACAGCCTGGTTGATCCAACAACCAACAAGGACTACTGGCCTACGAGGGTACAGGATCGATCACAGATATGTTTAACCTGCCTTAGTATTCTGTGGAGAAAGAGCTTAGACCTAGGTGAAATTCCAGAGGCCTTAAAGAGTGCAGACATAGCTCCTTTGCATAAGGGAGGTAGTAGAGCACTAGCTAAAAATTACAGACCAGTAGCCCTCACTTCTCACATCATAAAAATCTTTGAAAGAGTGATGAGACGGCAGATTACAAAGTTCATGGACCAGCACAACCAACATAACCCGAACCAGCATGGCTTTAGAGCGGGTCGATCATGCCTGTCACAGCTGCTGAACCATTATGACAGAATTACGGAGGCATTGGAGGACGACCAAAACGCAGATGTGATTTACACAGATTTTGCAAAGGCGTTTGACAAATGCGATCATGGAGTGATAGCGCACAAAATGAGGGCCATAGGCATTACGGGGAAGGTAGGCAGATGGATTTTTGAGTTCCCAACACACAGATCACAAAAAGTAGTAGTGAACAGGGCAAGATCCAGCATCAGCGAGGTCAAAAGCTCAGTGCCCCAAGGCACTGTCCTGGCACCTCTGCTGTTTCTCATCCTCATAGCAGTCATAGATAAAAACACCCAGCACACTTTTGTATCATCATTTGCAGATGACACTAAAATAAGCATGAAAGTCACTACGGTAGAGGACACTGAAAAATTACAGGAGGACATAAGCAGGGTCTTCCAATGGGCAGTGGAGAACATGACGTTCAATGGTGATAAGTTTCAGCTGCTTAGGTATGGAAAAAATGAAGAACTCAAAAGGAACACTATATACAAAACGCAAGAGGGTCACCACATAGAACGAAAGGAACACGTAAAGGACTTGGGAATAATTATGTCTGCTGATCTGTCGTTTAAAGACCATAACAAGACAAAGATCACAACAGCCAGGAAGATGACGGGGTGGGTATTGAGAACTTTCAAAACAAGGGAAATAATGCCGATGGTGACACTATTCAAATCGCTAGTGCTCCCTCACTAGAATACTGCTCAGTGCTGACGGCCACGTTCAGGGCAGGAGAAATAGCAGAGCTGGAACAAATCCAGAGATCGTTTACGGCTCACATTGAGCCATTGAAACATCTAAATTATTGGGAACGCCTTCAAGTCTTGAACATGTACTCATTGGAGCGGAGGAGAGAGAGATACATGATAATATATACATGGAAAGTACTTGAGGCCTGGTCCCAAATCTGCACACTGCCATAACAACATACTGGAGTGAGAGATATGGGAGAAAGTGTAAAATAAACCCAGTGAGGAGCAGGGGTGCGGTGGGGACAATACGGGAGCACTGTATTAACATCCGGGGTCCCAGACTATTCAACATCTTACCAGAAGATATCCGAAACACGGCTGGAACCAGTGTAGAAGCCTTCAAGAGGAAACTGGACAAATATCTTCACCAGGTGCCAGATCAACCAGGCTGTGATGGATATGTGGGGCAGCGGGCCTCCAGCAGCAACAGCCTGGTTGACCAGGCAAGCACCAGACGAGCCTGGCCCATGGCCGGGCTCAGAGAGTAGATACTCTCGAAACTCTTCAAAGGTATATCAAAGGTCAAAGGTATATCAGTAGAAATTTAAGCATGTGTGAAAACCTCACTCAGAATATATTAATCTTCTGGCAGTTCGATTTAGGGTTTTGCGTTGTATGTACCACCAGCCAAGAATTTTTTTATACATAAGGAAGAGCTAAACCTGGAAGGGTCAAGCAACGTAATGTTTGATCTGAGGAAGAGGAATATAGCTTTATTTTCATCGAGAGTCATTCACGACTGATGGTAAAAGAGTAGGCAATTGTAGGCAAATTACTAGAGTCAATTATAGCTGATATTATTAGAAGCCATCTAGATAACCATAATTTGATTAATGATACCCAGCATGGATTCACGAGGGGCCGTTCCTGCCTATCTAATTTATTAACCTTCTTCAGTAAAGCTTTTGAGGCTGTTGATCACGATAAAGAATTGATATTGTTTATTTAGACTTTAGTAAGGCTTTTGATAGAGTACCGCACCAGAGACTGTTAAAGAAAGTGGCAGCTCATGGCATTGGGGAAAAGTGCTGTCATGGATCGAGTCATGGCTCACCAATAGGAAGCAGAGAGTGTGCATAAATGGGGTTAAACCGAAGGGGGACTTGTAACAAGTGGTGTTCCACAGGGATCAGTCTTAGGCCCATTGTTATTTATAATATATATCAATGACCTTGATGAGGGAATTACTAGTGATATGAGCAAATTCGCCGACGACACGAAGATAGGTAGGATAATTGATTCAAACATAGATGTCATAGAACTTCAGGAAGATTTAGACAAACTTAATTCGTGGTCAGAAAAGTGGCAGATGCAGTTCAATGTAGATAAATGCAAGGTTCTGAAGCTCGGAGTGTCCATAACCCAAGCACTTATAAGTTAAATAACGTAGAACTTAGCCATACAGATTGTGAGAAGGACTTGGGGTGATGGTAAGCAGCAACCTTAAACCAAGACAGCAATGCCTAAGCGTACGTAATAAGGCAAATAGATTACTGGGATTTATATCAAGAAGTGTTAGCAACAGAAGTCCAGAGGTTATATTACAGCTTTATACATCATTAGTAAGGCCTCACCTAGATTACGCAGCTCAGTTCTGGTCTCCATATTACAGAATGGACATAAATTCGTTAGAAAACATTCAGCGTAGAATGACTAAATTAATACATAGCATTAGAAATCTTCCTTACGAAGAAAGATTGAAGACCCTAAATTACATTCACTTGTAAGACGTAGAATGAGGGGAGACATGATCGAGGTATACAAGTGGAAAATGGGTATTAACAAAGGGGATATAAATAAGGTCTTGAGGATATCTCTCAAGAGAGAACCCGCAATAATGGATTCAAGTTAGATAAGTTTAGATTTAGAAAGGATATAGGAAAGTATTGGTTTGGAAATAGGGTAGTTGATGAGTGGAACAGTCTGCCTAGTAGGGTTATTGAAGCTAGGACCTTGGGTAGTTTCAAATTTAGGTTGGATAAATTCATGAGTGAGAGGGGTTGGATTTGAGTGGACTCGCGCATGAGTGGGTAGAATTGTCAAAGCTTATTTCTGGTAGCATTGAAAATTGGGTTGAGCAAATATTCTGTTAGTGGGACGGATTGTGAAGGACCTGCCTAGTATGGGCCAACAGGCCTGCTGCAGTGTTCCTCCTTTCTTATGTTCTTATGTTAACGGTAGGGGAGGGGGAGGTACGTGACGAGAGACGGACGGGAGGGGAAGGTACGTGACGAGAGACGGACGGGAGGGGTGGTACGTGATGAAGGACGGACGTACATACATCAAGTTACATTACTTATTGGTCTCTCACAGCCACATATACAAATATTTAGAATTCAAAAAACTACAAAACACAACACACAAAACCGCCAATTTAAAAAATTCTATGGAAACCATACAAGTGATCAATATAATCTTGTGTATCATCTATATTTAGCAGTTATTGAAGCATCTGACTATATTTTAGACGCGTGTCCTTAGCGACACCTCTAGAGAGTTTATTGGTCATGCATTATGGCAGGTAATGGCTCGTTACGGAACTTAACGAGTCGACAACACAATCCCTCATGCGAGTTGACCTCCTTGTAAATTTAGGTTGGGAGTTGATGTATGTTGAAGTGTTGTAGTATTAGCTGGCGCAGGTGGTGGTGGTGATCCCCGTGTTTACTCTCTTGGCTGGCGTATGCTGTTGACCATCTCTAAATGGATCTAATTATTTGGGTAGAGCACACTTCTGATGCTTACATCCTTAACTCGACGTTTGTTAGAAGCTTGAGGTATTTCACTAAAAAATTAAGACAGTCCTTCACTTTATTTAATGTTTCACATTAAAGCACTCGCTGAACTGCCTTCTCATTATTATTTTATTATTATTATTATTATTATTATTATTATTATTATTATTATTATTATTATTATTATTATATTAAAATTTAGATAATGTTGCCTTAAGCTTCTGCCAGCAAATATAACAAACATTAATATTGGAAGTAAATGGTATAAAATACCGACACAATTGAAAAATAAACACATAAGTAGTATAATGTAATCCTTTATTGACAACGTTTCGCCCACACAGTGGGCTTTATCAATTTACAAACAGATCTGTTTGTGACTTGATAAAGCTCACTGTGTGGGCAAACGTTGTCAATAAAGGATCATATTATACTGCTTATGTGTTTATTTTTCCAAACATTAATATTGCTCGAACAAAAGTAATTCAGCCAGATTGTGATGGCTATGTAGGCCTGCAGGCTACTGGCAACAACAACCTGGTTGGTAAGCTAATCTGGTCTCAAGCTGTGCTATGAGAGTAATAATCAGTCGTCAAGTACTTCAAATGTCCGTCATTGCAGTACTTTTTGCAGTATGGGTGATCGACACAGTCATCCCACAGTAGATGATCCTTGGTTTAAGTTGAGTATGGTGTTATTAGTATATCATCCCCACAGTGCGTTTGACTTTTTATTTTTTTATTTTATTAAATAAAATTTTAACCTGTTTCTTTTTCTTCTTCAAATATTTTAATCTCGTCTGTCTGTAAATCCCTTTTCATTTCCCTTTCATATTGTCTTAAAATTTTTAGGTTTTTCTCACCAAGTCTATTCATTTTCTCACCCGTCTCCATCATTGTCTTAAACAGATCAGAGTGGTTTTAGTCTACGTTTAATTCTTAGGAAATCAAACTCTTATTTTTTCAGCGTTTTTTTTTTTATTATTAACACATCGGCCGTCTCACCAAGGCAGGGTGGCCCGAAAAAAGAAAAACTTTCATCATCATTCACTCCATCACTGTCTTGCCAGAGGGGTGCTTTACACTACACTTAAAAAACTGCAACATTAACACCCCTCCTTTTCAGCGTTATTATTATTATTATTATTACCTCATAAACCCGAAGCTCAGCATTGTTGCTCATGCTGAGGACAATCATGATGATGATGATCTACCTGCTGCTGCTGCTGCTGTTAATGACGATCATGACCCTGCTGCTGCTGTTGATCATCATCCTGTTCTTGTTGCTTCTCGCTGTCTAAGGTGCTGCGACTATTCCTTTCTGCTACTCCGTCTTCATCAATCCTTCCAGCTGGCATGAGTGGCTGCCAGAGAGTTAGCATCGAGCCTCAGGAACAACATGTTAACCTTGATGTCAGGATACAGTTGGCGTCACGAGACTCCGAAATGTAGCTCTTACGTACACCCATTAGAGGCATCTGCATTGCCAAGATATTAATAAGTCGCTGCACACACACACACACACACACACACAGAATGGTAGAAGGGCGTAACCAAGACGATCCTTCAGTCAGAGGAAGGTATAATGTGTATTTTGTTAGGATGGATTGCGAGAGGACGGATGATTTGGGTTTATGCCAGGTGGTGGTAATTTCCATTGTAATTATTATGAGAACACCAACAGGCTTCTAATGTATAAAATTGTGAGTGATAGAGGGAGGGAGGGAGGGAAGGAAGGAAGGAGAGAGAAAAGTGAAACATAGAGAAGGGAGGAAGTAAACAAAGAGGAAGTAGGGTGGGAAGGAAATACGGAGAGGATGGAAGAGACGATAATTTAAGGAAGGAGGACTGAAAAATGTAATCGGGAGGTAGGGATATTGTAGAAGAAGGAAGTGTGTGTGTGTTGTGTGTGTGTGTGTGTGTGTGTGTGTGTGTGTGTGTGTCTGTCTGCTGTCTGTCTGTCTGTCTGTCTGTCTGTCTGTCTGTCTGTCTGTCTGTCTGTCTGTCTGTGTTAATGTTAGGATCAATATTGAAAATCGGAATGCCATGATAACCTGCAGTTTACCTGGAGAGAGTTCCGGGGGTCAAAGCCCCCGCAGCCCGGTCTGTGACCAGGCCTCATGGTGGATCAGAGCCTGATCAACAAGGCTGTTACTGATGATAAAACTAAATATTATTCAGTCCCTTTCACAGGTAAGTCAGTAATGTACAGGTGGTACAAGAAGCAGGTGAGGAAGTTGACCCGTGTTAGTGAAGTGGACGAGACATACCAGGGAAAAATTTAATTGTTGTAGCTACATACATCAGTGTTACACTAATCGTATTAAACAATCTGCGACTAACTAAATCTTAAGAATAATCACATGTAACTAAACAAGTTGCAAGGCTGTCATTCCTGAGATGTTTGTATTGTGTCCATAACTTTGCAGGAATCCGAGAGGAGAGGGTAACGTATGTTAAGTGCAATTATAATACAACATCGCCCTTTGTTATAGATCCCAGCATGAGTTACTGCGAGATGTTCATCTTGGTTGTAGCAGGAGGAAAGGATGCTTGTTGCTAGACTAAGTTGGCTGCAAAAATTGGTACTGGCTTTAGGTCATCTTTGTGTATTTAAAATATAACAATTTAATGTAAGAATAATTTATAATTCACCGAATTGTGCCATAACTGTATATTTTTTTAAACACAACGGCCGTATCTCACCAAGGCAGGGTGACCTAAAAAGAAAAAAAAACCGAAAGTTTTTATTTTTAAATTTAGTAATTTATACAGAAAGGGTTACTAGCCTCTTGCTCCCGGCATTTTAGTAGCTTCTTACGACACGCATAGCTTACGAAGGAAGAATTCTTTTCCACTTCCTCTATGGATATATATATATATATATATATATATATATATATATATATATATATATATATATAAAATGTGCCGAATAGGTAAAACTTGCGATTTTGGCTTAAATAGCAACGCTCTTCTTGCCGAATCAGGCAAGCGAAAATTTGTGTATGCAATAATTTGGCAAAAAAAACATTCTGAACCTAACAAAAAAAATATTTCATTGTGTTTATTTATTATTAAATTATTTTAAACTTGTCTAAAATATATTTAGGTGGATTAGGCTAAATTAAATTGCGCTTTTTATACGTATAGAAGAAAAGTTTAGAAAGGACTTAATTTTAAACGAGTTCTTGCTAATTGTATATTTACTTTTTAAAATAGCTCACGCTAGTGAGAAAATAAGCCGTCCGTTGGAATTTGATATTCAATCATTTATATTGGTCATATTATATAAGCGATAATGTAGTGTCTTGACCGGTGGTTCAACGATGAATTTATTGGACATGTGGCCAGGAGGCGAACACTTCAGCCAGTTATATCAGTGGGACAGCTGAACTCTAGCTCGTGGTCCCTTCTATAGACTGGACTGCAAGAATAGAAAAAAAATTTTCCATATATACTAAATGTTATATGCAGATGGGGATATGACTCTACATGTAGGTAATTAGGTCAGCAATTGGTAAATAAGAGAGGTCGGTGCCCATTAGTGTTGCAGCAGTGGCACAGGGAGGCACTTGAGTTAAGGCCAAACTCTGCCTCTATTACAGCCTGGAAATACGTGTTTGGAACCACGAATGGCGGCTGAGAGCGTGGAGCAGGTAATACCATCCCTGAGACATGGAGAGACATGGCCTCTGGTAATGGATGGAGCATTGAACTGGTTGGAGGTAGTAGTTGTGATGCAGGTAGTGTAGGAGCAGTGGTGGAGGTAGTAGTTATGGTGCAGGTAGTGTAGGAGCAGTGGTGGAGGTAGTAGTTATGGTGCAGGTAGTGTAGGAGCAGTGATGGAGGTAGTAGTTGTGATGCAGGTAGTGTAGGAGCAGTGGTGGAGGTAGTAGTTATGGTGCAGGTAGTGTAGGAGCAGTGGTGGAGGTAGTAGTTATGGTGCAGGTAGTGTAGGAGCAGTGGTGGAGGTAGTAGTTGTGATGCAGGTAGTGTAGGAGCAGTGGTGGAGGTAGTAGTTATGGTGCAGGTAGTGTAGGAGCAGTGGTGGAGGTAGTAGTTATGGTGCAGGTCGTGTAGGAGCAGTGGTGGAGGTAGTAGCAGTGATGCAGGTAGTGTAGGAGCAGTGGTGGAGGTAGTAGTTATGGTGCAGGTAGTGTAGGAGCAGTGGTGGAGGTAGTAGCAGTGATGCAGGTAGTGTAGGAGCAGTGGTGGAGGGAGTAGTAGAGATGAATCAGTGTGCAGTTGTTCTTTGTTTTCTCTTAATTTACTACTGTGGGTGTGTTGCTAAGTGAAGAGTGTATTGCTAAGTGAAGGATGTATTGTTAAGTGAAGAGTGTATTGCTAAGTGAAGGTTGTGTTGAGAGCAGTGAATTATGACATCATGGGCGTGGCATCTTGTAGCCAGCATAATTATTTCTACATTAATCTCCTTCCAGTTTGCCTTTTCTCGAGTTGCTTTTGACATGCTAATTTCTTGGTAGATTTATGACTGTCGACCTAATTTTTTCCTGTATTTTTCGACGTATTTGGAATTTTCCTCATTACAAAATGCAGTATATGACAGAAAATCTGTACAGGGTGTTTAGTTTACTGACTGTAGTTTGACAATGTGTTCGCCTTTTGATTGTTTCTTGGCTTCCCCCACACACGTCCCATGTGGCAAGCCACCTGTACATTTTGTACATATTTTACCGAGAATAAAAACAGTGTTGGAGAAGGAAGCAAGTGGATTTTTTCAGTTAAATATTTGCACCACGACACGTACAACATATAAAAAAATAAACTATTTTTATATGATTTTATAATTTATGTTTGTACAAGTTTCTCTCTTATGCTTTTGTCGTTTAACTCCTAAGATGTATAGAGCTTGATGAAGCTGTGCACAGAGCGATACATTGTTACATTAAATGCTTGCTTTTCACTTGTTTTTTGCTGCAGTACTGTCAGCGATGTACGCCTTTGTATCCATGCCTCTAACTTTAGCATCATCACTTTTTTCCACACATTATTCATGTACCTCTTAGTATGTCTGAACTACTGAAGGAGTGTGCTCAGTAACTTACGTAACTCTTCAACTTAACACATTTGACGACGTGTAATTAGGCAAATCAGCTTCCAAGTTTGTGTAAGTTAATCATCTGATGTTAGTGAAGATACATTCCCACTTGTTAGGCGAGTCAGATCACACGGGAACTGTTAAATACCTACATTAAAATGTCAATTTTTTTCATCTTTCATGATGATTGTTGTTGTGTCTCAGTCATTACTTAATCCACGCAAGCAGTTTACTTGTTCAGTTCAAGGAGAGTGTCTTTATAATTGGTGGATGGGCTACTGGCAGGCTTCTGCTTTCTAACGCTTCCGCATTTTTCCAGTTGAGTACAAATAGGAAGCGCGTCTGTCTCGCGCTCATCAGACGGAGGATGAAGCCTCCACCACGTCTTGTGCTGACTGACCCACATGGGTTTAACGCTTAACATGAATTAAACAAACAGGTCCCTTCAGTGGTGTTGCACTCTGGCGGAGACTGCAAGAAGCAGCTGCTGGTGTGCAGTGCAATGGACGATGCTGTCTACAGTACTGATACACGTGATAATGAGGCAGCCATTGGCACTAGGGGTGGGGCACCGTACAGCGATCACTGGCTTTCCATTCCAGGCACCTCTCCTAGACCATCGCAGACCATATCAGAAACAGGCAGATCTCTTCCCCTTCCATACTAACAAAAATGATAAGGCGTGTTCAAAACCAGTCCAAACGAGGAACCTACACAGGTTTAAACCACTCTCATAACAGATTACACCAACTCTCATAACAGATTACACCAACTCTCATAACAGATTACACCAACTCTCATAACAGATTACACCAACTCTCATAACAGATTACACCAATTCTCATAACAGATTACACCAACTCTCAAGAAACAAAAGCACACTTGACAGATTTGAAGTGTCTCATTACATATTCATAACATTTAGTGATTTCGCATAAGATAAGATTATTTATAGTTTCACAGTACTACTTACAAGAGAGGACTAATGTATAGGTGTGATTTGTGTCAGTAGGTTGAGTGACGTGCAGTGAGTCTCTGACTGCCCGTCGGAAAGTCGCACGGATTCTGATCTGTCATTTTGTGCCCAGAACGACGACTCCACGTCTATGACAAGTGCTGCCACCTTTGTACGTCTAGGGAAATCACTTCGAACTTAGCATTGCTTTCAATGCCGAAAGAGTAATCGTTGTTACAAGTGTTCACATCCTTCTCTAAACATTATTAATATCCTTCCAAGTGTTCCTGTCCTCCACCAAACATTATGAACACCATTGCAAGTATACCCATTGTCCTCATGACATCATCATTCCAAGCGTTTCTTTCGTTATCGGTCGAAGTGTTTTCACCATCGTGTCAAGTATTCCCATCGTCAAGGCATCATCATCATTTTTCCAAGTATTCCTGTCTTCCTCCAGATAAGAGTTCAGCAGTTCTTTAGGCTTTAACCTCAACTTTTAATGTATCCAGTGCTTGTCATGTGTGCAATGGGTTATATCACGTGGCATACGAGGTATTAAGGAGTTATCTGACGACGAACAGATAGTTCTCAGACCATTGTCGAATATTTCTACTGGTTTTCCTTGAAAAACTCCTTGTGTTTGTACTGGTTCCCTTTGAAAAGCTTTGCACGTTTGTAAAGGTGCTTTTTTGTCCCTGAATATTTGAAACGATTTTCTTTGTAAAATGTCGCGCGTTCGCAAGGGTTATCTTTGTAAAGCTTCGCAATTTTATAGGGTTTCCCTTTTGTATACTGTCACATATCTGTACGGGTTACCTTTTTCGGGGTTTATGTTGAAAACACTGCACAATTAAGGAGTTCCTTTTTTGACAATTTTATTTAGAAAACTTAGCATATTCGCCTGAGTTTCCGTTAGAAATCATCGCATATTCGCATGGGTTTGCTTAGCTAAACGTCGCATGTTTTCATGCGCTTTTGGAAAACACTGCATAGGTGTCTTAAGGAAAACATTACATGAGTTTCCTTAGGGAAGCATCACATAGGTTTTCATACAAAAACCATGGCATGGGTTTCTTGTGGAAAACACTGTGCATTAGCGTGGGTTTCCTCTGGAAAGCACTTTTATGTGTTCTTGGTTCTTTTCATGAGGGGAAGGCAATAGTTTTATTTTGAACTGGAATGCGTGTTCCCTGAGACCTTTTTTCCTCAGAGTTTCTTGCTTTATAGGTGAAATGAAATTTTTACGGTGACATGCCCGAGTAACGGTACATAAATACCCCTGAACGAGCTGCGAGCCTTTCCCTTGTGTCTCTTACCTTATCTGCTTGTTCTTCTTCTTCATCACTCTTATTCTTTTATTTTTCAGCTTGTTCCCCTTCTTTGTCTTTTCCGCTTGTTCCCCTTCTTTGTCTTTTCCACTTTTTCCTATTTTCTCTCTTCTCAATTTCCTACTCCTCTTCCTCCAGTTATTTACCTTCATATTACTCGTCCCTCGCTTATTCTTTCGCTTGTTTTCTGATATTCCAGTAATGTTGTGCTCGCTCTCTTTTCAGAATGTTCTGTAAAAATAAATTTTAGGGTCAGACACTCCGGGATTGTTTGCATGTGGCAGATAAGTGCTGTGTGGGCGGTAGATAAGTGTTGTGTTGTGTGTTAGATAATTGTGTTGTGTGTGTGGTAGATAAGTGTTGTGTTGTGTGTGTGGTAGATAAGCGTTGTGTGTGTGATAGATAAGTGTTGTGTTGTGTGTGTGGTAGATAAGTGTTGTGTTGTGTGTGTGGTAGATAAGTGTTGTGTGTGTGGTAGATAAGTGTTGTGTTGTGTGTGTGGTAGATAAGTGTTGTGTTGTGTGTGTGGTAGATAAGTGTTGTGTTGTGTGTGTGGTAGATAAGTGTTGTGTTGTGTGTGTGGTAGATAAGTGTTGTGTTGTGTGTGTGGTTGATAAGTGTTGTGTTGTGTGTGGTAGATAAGTGTTGTGTGTGTGGTAGATAAGTGTTGTGTGTGTGGTAGATAAGTGTTGTGTTGTGTGTGGTAGATAAGTGCTATGTTGTGTGTGGCAGGTGTGTGTTGTGTGGCCAATGAAAGTTGCAATGTTCTTATATATATATATTATATTATTTTATTATAACATGCCACAAAAGATCGAAGAAACGGTATCATCATTCAAATTATGCAAGAAGCCCACTAATAAAAATGAAATTAAACTCCCAGAGGCTTTCGTGACTTACTTCACATTTCCAGAACTAAGTCCGGAACATGGGACAGAATGCCTTCATATAAGGTACTTGACTACACCCACAGCACGTCACATAACCAAGCTCATCACCCTCAAGTACGCTACACATTTCTGCCAACGACTCAAATATATATATATATATATATATATATATATATATATATATATATATATATATATATATATATATATATATATATATATATATATATATATAAAGCAAAAGCTAATTGAACATAATTCAGTTTTGGGAATAATTTATGAAGTGTAGTAAAGTCAAGCACATAATATATTCAAGATTTTAAATTAAGATAAAGTAGAGGTGGGCGTCTGTTCACGGGTGAAAAATGCCTTCATAATTTTTCCCACCTCTAAAAAAAATCGTAATATATTGCTGTATACGATTTATATTTTGCTGCTTAGATTTTTAGTATATATTTTGAATACATGAACATTGTTATCACACTGTAAACACTTTTGCTGGTATGTAGAGAATGTGTGTTGTGATAAGAGGACCTCTGTAAAGTGTGTAGACTTTCCTAGATCTTCCTGCTACACATTGACTGTATTCTTAATCTGCGAGTGAGAGTGTGAAGTACTAGGTAGGTAGGTGAGAGAGTGAAGTACTAGGTAGGTAAGTGAGAGAGTGAAGTACTAGGTAGGTAAGTGAGAGTGAAGTACTAGGTAGGTAAGTGAGAGTGCGAAGTACTAGGTAGGTAGGTGAGAGTGTGAAGTACTATGTAGGTAGGTGAGAAAGTGAAGTACTAGGTAGGTAAGTGAGAGAGGGAAGTACTAGGTAGGTAAGTGAGAGAGTGAAGTACTAGGTAGGTAAGTGAGAGTGTGAAGTACTAGGTAGGTAGGTGAGAGTGTGAAGTACTAAGTAGGTAGGTGAGAGAGTGAAGTACTAGGTAGGTAGGAGAGGTGAAGTACTAGGTAGGTGAAGTGAGAGAGTGAAGTACTAGGTAGGTAAGTGAGAGTGTGAAGTACTAGGTAGGTAGGTGAGAGTGTGAAGTACTATGTAGGTAGGTGAGAGAGTGAAGTACTAGGTAGGTAAGTGAGAGTGAATTACTAGGTAGGTAAGTGAGAGTGAAGTACTAGGTAGGTAAGTGAGAGTGTGAAGTACTAGGTAGGTAGGTGAGAGTGTGAAGTACTAGGTAGGTAGGTGAGAGAGTGAAGTACTAGGTAGGTAAGTGAGAGAGTGAAGTACTAGGTAGGTAAGTGAGAGTGAAGTACTAGGTAGGTAGGTGAGAGAGTGAAGTACTAGGTAGGTAGGTGAGAGAGTGAAGTACTAGGTAGGTAGGGAGAGAGTGAAGTACTAGGTAGGAAGTGAGAGAGTGAAGTACTAGGTGGTGAGAGTGAAGTACTAGGTAGGTAGGTGAGAGTGAAGTACTAGGTGGTAGGTGAGAGAGTGAAGTACTAGGTAGGTAAGTGAGAGGTGAAGTACTAGGTAGGTAGTGAGAGTGAAGTACTAGGTAGGTAGGTGAGAGGTGAAGTACTAGGTAGGTAGAGGAGTGTGAAGTACTAGGTAGGTAGGTGAGAGAGTGAAGTACTAGGTAGGTAGGTGAGAGAGGAAGTACTAGGTAGGGTGAGAGTGAAGTACTAGGTAGGTAGTGAGAGAGTGAAGTACTAGGTAGGTAGGTGAGAGGGAAGTACTAGGTAGGTGAGAGTGAAGTACTAGTAGGTAGGTGAGAGAGTGAAGTACTAGGTAGGTAGGTGAGAGAGTGAAGTACTAGGTAGGAAGGTGAGAGAGTAAAGTACTAAGTTGGTAAGTGAGAGAGTGAAATACTAGGTAGGTAAGTGAGAGTGAAGTACTAGGTAGGTAGGTGAGAGAGTGAAGTACTAGGTAGGTAAGTGAGAGAGTGAAGTACTAGGTTGGTAGGTGAAAGAGTGAAGTACTAGGTAGGTAAGTGAGAGAGTGAAGTACTAGGTAGGTAAGTGAGAGTGAAGTACTAGGTAGGTAGGTGAGAGAGTGAAGTACTAGGTAGGTAAGTGAGAGAGTGAAGTACTAGGTAGGTAAGTGAGAGTGAAGTACTAGGTAGGTAGGTGAGAGAGTGAAGTACTAGGTAGGTAAGTGAGAGAGTGAAGTACTAGGTAGGTAAGTGAGAGAGTGAAGTACTAGGTAGGTAAGTGAGAGAGTGAAGTACTAGGTAGGTAGGTGAGAGTGAAGTACTAGGTTGGTAGGGAAAGAGTGAAGTACTAGGTAGGTAAGTGAGAGAGTGAAGTACTAGGTAGGTAGGTGAAAGAGTGAAGTACTAGGTAGGTAAGTGAGAGAGTGAAGTACTAGGTAGGTAAGTGAGAGTGAAGTACTAGGTAGGTAGGTGAGAGAGTGAAGTACTAGGTAGGTAAGTAGAGAGTGAAGTATAGTGGTAGTGAGAGTGAAGTACTAGGTAGGTAAGGAGAGAGTGAAGTACTAGGTAGGTAGGTGAGAGTGAAGTACTAGGTAGGTAAGTGAGAGAGTGAAGTACTAGGTAGGTAGATGAGAGTGTGGAGTACTAGGTAGGTAAGTGAGAGAGTGCGGTACTAGGTAGGTAAGTGAGAGAGTGAAGTACTAGGTAGGTAAGTGAGAGAGTGAAGTACTAGGTAGGTAGGTGAGAGTGTGAAGTACTAGGTAGGTAAGTGAGAGAGTGAAGTACTAGGTAGGTAGGTGAGAGTGTGAAGTACTAGGTAGGTAAGTGAGAGAGTGAAGTACTAGGTAGGTAGGTGAGAGTGTGAAGTACTAGGTAGGTAAGTGAGAGAGTGAAGTACTAGGTAGGTAGGTGAGTGTGAAGTACTAGGTAGGTAAGTGAGAGAGTGCGGTACTAGGTAGGTAAGAGAGTGAAGTATCGTATATGTTGTGTGGGGTAGTTATTGAGTTTATTAAATGAATATCAGGTGACTGGAAGATAGTTGACTTGATACAACGCCTTCCCTACCGTCCTTCCTTCTTTCCTTCTTTTCTTCCTTCTTCTTTCCTCCCTCCCTCCCTCCCTCCCTTCCAGCACTTTCATTTACTCGAGACATTCACCAAGTTTCCCTTAAGAAGATATTCAAAATTTTTAAGTTGCTTAGAAACAAATAATCACTACGTTTTTTGCGGCGTTTTCTATCAGATCATTTCTTGTGCAATCACCTAGTTAAGTTCGCTAAATTTTTGAGCTTTAGATTCTTGAGCCCGCCCCTAGTGACTTTCTCTTGATGTATTTATCTGGATTTATTGTAGTTCATGTTGAAATCATTATTTTTGTTGTATTTCTACTATATCTCTCTTTAGCATGTTACAATTTTTTGTACTGCCCTGGATTGTAGCAGTACTTCGTAGCCTTTGTGCGAGTTATGTTTTGTTTTCACGTTTGACTCCTCGTTCTGGATCCACTTGTCAGTAGCTTATGTCCACTTTGTCTTTTCCTCTGTTTATCCTGTATCTTGTTATCATGTTTTTCGTGGCCTACTTTCACTGTTCTTGCATCAATAGATGAACTAGTTCGAACAGTCTTCCTTCATAGTCTTCGTTTCATAGCTCTGGTATCAGCCTTGTGGTGAATCTATTATCTATGAGTCTTCGACTAGGTAGAGGCTCCGTGCTGGAGCTCAGTATTCTAGAATAGATTATGTTTATAAGATCAGTGAAGTCTTTTATTTTGCTAGGTTAGTGTATGTCGCTAACATTATCCGATTCTTGTTGACTTCAAGTGACAGGTGAAGTATTATGATGCCTTGGTTTTGTTAAATGAATCTTATAGTTGCGCTTCAGCCTTGTGATACAGTCTGGTCCCCTAGCACCTTCTCCCACTTCATTATGTTTACTTTTGTTGAATTGGAGCACCCACTGCTCAGAATATTACTGTTTATGACAATTTTCTTCTGCTTAATTTATTTTTATATTCTTGATATTGTCTTTAAAGATTCTAGACCATATGGGAAACTACTTCTTTATAGTTCAGAAAGTGAAAAACTGAAACAAATGCGCAATGAGTAGAGAATTGTTAAACTGAAGTATTAATATTCGACTTTGTCCTCGTGGAGTGATTGTTGAGATTCCACGTCTGAGTTAACGAAAACATTCCCGAACTTAAATATAAAGGCATTCTTTTTACTGAACTTTCTTTTTTTGCAAAAGATATAGACATCATGAAGAGCTTACGTGTGAGACGTTATGGTGAGGGTAAGGATTTAGAGGTAACGAGGCAGCGGTGACTACCTGTGCATGCGGGTGTCCTCGTGTATGAAGACCACCATTGTCTGCTGTAACCCTCTCACAGGAAAACGTTGCTCGCCATCCCTTTCCTAATTCACTCAAATGTTTATTCATGTTTTCATAATTTCTATGAAGGACAGTGGCCCCAAACTTCCTTCTGAGTCTCATGTATCTTGTGGCAGCCTTCATAGTACACATCAGTTATTTCCTGTGAATGGAATTCATGAAGTACAGCTATTGAATATTTTACAAATTAGTCCCTGAAGACGGGATACCACGGGCGTGGCTCTTCCGCAACTACAAATAGCGAAATATACTGTAAATAGGTAATTTCACAGGTGTTGCGAAAACAAGGATTGCATATATAAAGGAGAGAAAGATGAAGAAACAAATATGGCTGTCATATTTTCAAGAATTTCTTCCGCAATTCGAGTCAGGCTGAGCAGACTAGTTTCGCAAAATAATGTGCACCACCACGAGTCTTTCAGTGTGCGTAACCACCCCTACAATCCTTCACATTGTGAGTGTAACCACCACCTCTAACTTTCACAGTGTGAGTATAATCACCGCCAGTCTTCCTTCAACATTACCAACAGACTCTGGAATATTGTCCGTTGCCGCAGTAAAGGATAAGCTCTCATTCGCGCGTCTGTGTTTGCCTGGGAACTAAAACCCCAATTTCTGTTAGTTTTGCGTTGCAGTCCTTGGGTGTCGGGTGCCTTATCCCTGCTGGAATAGGGGGATCAGACTCTGCCCGCTCCCATCTCTTCACCTAACAATATATGTCGCTAAATGTCTCTGCAGGATTTAGTTTCAGTCTGAATTGTTGTGGATTTCACTACTTGCAAAGTCCCGTGGAAATTATGATATATATATATATATATATATATATATATATATATATATATATATATATATATATATATATATATA
The DNA here is from genome assembly GCA_009830355.1 of Cherax destructor. Classification (NCBI taxonomy): domain Eukaryota; kingdom Metazoa; phylum Arthropoda; class Malacostraca; order Decapoda; family Parastacidae; genus Cherax; species Cherax destructor. The sequence goes on from WNWK01000896.1 coordinate 149,160, forward strand.
TATATATTAGCAGTTTTATTATGCACACAATATTTCAGCACACACACACACTCTCACACACACACACACACACACTTAGTTACACATATTAGTAACTAACTTTATTTTTTTTCTTAAAACAGACATTTTTCCATGTGTTTCGTTAAATATTTATTATTCGACAAATTGGTAGACCAATTAAGCTCCTGTCTCGACAATTTATTACATTATTTCCAATGCAAGGATGTTGTTTAACCAGGGCAGTTATAATCAGTGCTGAGTGAAGAAACACTGCAGTAACATGATTATTTTGCTACCTTTTTGAAACACCATTATAATTTACTTTGTCCTAAAACCTTCCTCCATTATTACCTCACATCTTCCTGTTCCAGTGTCCTCTGGACACTAGACAACTAGACAACTTTTGCGTTTTAGCCGCAGTGACCGCCAACTCAACTCCCTCTTTATCTCGCCATCTAGCCCATTTTCGTCTTTTTATATATCCTCCATTACTGAACTTTCGTCTCCACATCCATTTCAGTTATCCGGGATCCATATCCTCGGAATTCTAACTTTTTATCATCCAAGTTAGAACCGGTGACTTTATGGCATAAGACGACACCAACCTACTAGTCCTCATGCAAGGTGTTTTTGACAACGCTTTTCAGTTACGCACCGCAAGGTAGCATCTTCCTTAGTTATGTAGATGATTGTTCAGAGAGCCGATAAGTTAGACGCATGTGCAACACTTAGGTATCTTTATTGAGGAAACGTTTCGCCACACAGTGGCTTCATCAGTCCAATGCAGAGAAGAATGGTTGAAGATCTAAAGGAGTTTGAGGTAACCATTCCCTCTGGCTGTAAGACACATCAACCATTAAGTATTAGAACCATTCAGAAAAGGTGCACTCAGATGTATTTAACATGATTAAACAGAATTAACATTTCACATTATTTTTCACATAAAATTTGTAGATTAATTTAACTCTCCGCTTTCATCGACTTAGGAGGCCCCTTTCATTTTTTAATATTTGTAGCTACGCCACAGAGGTTTTTGTAAATTATGGGAGCCATTCCAGGATGCTGGGAATGTATCCTACAACTTTGGTCATAGGGCAGCTACACATGTCAAGTGTTCCTAGTTTCACTCCTGTTACCATACACCATTATTGAAAATTTGAAGCCGATCGGATGAGGACTTGTGTTATGAACGTAATAAAAATAAAAAGATGAAAGAAGAAAAAATTTGGCAACCACTTAAAGGTCCCAATTCGGGGATGCTTAATTATGTAAATTTCTGTTAAAATGAGCGTAAGGTAATCTAACGTTAATCACCTTAAGAAGGGAAAAGTAAATCTCTTTATACATTGTGGGAAGGTGTGCATGCGTAAATTGTGAGTAGACGCTGATGTAAGTTAGAAAAGAAATGATGTTACGAGGACGAGCAGGTCCAGGATAACTTGATAATACTACTTACCCACCCTCTTATATCCACACACTTCTGCTGAAAACTCTAACGTTACATTCTTAATTCTACTCCATACCTCTTCAACCTCATTGCCTATACTCTCACTAGTTCATCTTTCTATCAATACTTGATTATATCTTACCCTAGCTTCCTCCTTTAGTTTATAAACCTTCACCTCTCGCTTACTTTTTGATACCAACTTGGTTCCAGACCCTTGAAGAACGGTGCCTCGATGTTGGAGAAGGGGTTCTTGATCCAAGTAATTGCAGTTACCTTTCCTTGAATCAATCCTGATCACCTCCCAGGCCCCAGGCACTGTATGACCATTGCGAGTTTAACTCTTCCCAAGGAGAGTACTGATACTTTGCCGAGGTCGGTGTTATTAAGTCACTGGAACTTGGATGTCTGTCATGAGGATGAGTGAAAGCTGTGTAATATTGCACTCAGGCGGCGAGTGAAACACTGCACCTTCCTGACTCACCAACATGACTTTATACTCCTCCAGCCAAGTGCGTAATAGCTGCCGGTTTAAGAAATACATAATATTCTTTTATTTTCATAAGTTGCTTGATTACAGTATATATATTTTTTTTTTTCAACAAGTCGGCCGTCTCCCACCGAGGCAGGATGACCTAAAAAGAAAGAAAATCCCCAAAAAGAAAATACTTTCATCATCATTCAACACTTTCACCTCACTCATACATAATCACTGTCTTTGCAGAGGAGCTCAGATATCCCAAACCCCTCCTTTAAAGTGCAGGCATTGTACTTCCCATTTCCAGGACTCAAGTCCAACTAAATCAATTAACTGGTTTTCCTGAATCCCTTAACACAATGTTACCCTGCTCACACTCCAACAGTTCGTCAGGTTCCAAAAACCATTCGTCTCCATTCACTCCTATCTAACACGCTCACACATGCTTGCTGGAAGTCCAAGCCCCTCGCCCACAAAACCTCCTTTACCCCTTCCCTCCAACCTTTTCGAGGACGACCCCTACCCCGCCTTCCTTGCCCTACAGATTTATACGCTCTCCAAGTCATTCTACTTTGATCCATTCTCTCTAAATGACCAAACCACCTCAACAACCCCTCTTCAGCCCTCTGACTAATACTTTTAGTAACTCCACACCTCCTCCTAATTTCCACACTCCGAATTTTCTGCATAATATTTACATCACACATTGCCCTTAGACAGGACATCTCCACTGCCTCCAGCCGCCTCCTCGCTGCAGCATTTGCAACCCATGCTTCACACCCATATAAGAGTGTTGGTACCACTATACTTTCGTACATTCCCTTCTTTGCCTCCATGGATAACGTTTTTTGTCTCCACAGATACCTCAACACACCACTCACCTTTTTTCCTTCGTCAATTCTATGGTTAACCTCATCCTTCATAAACCCATCCGCTGACAAGTCAACTCCCAAATATATATATATATATATATATATATATATATATATATATATATATATATATATATCGTTATCCCTCTTCCTCTCCCAGCCTCAACTTCCTCATTTTTAATTGAATATTCAACAAAAGTACGACATTTCATCACTTTTAATTTTCAACATCCAGGATTCCTTTCTGGAAACCCTGGAGTGGCAGCCAGTGAGATGAATGCCTTTTCCACTTCTATTTTTTCTTGAGCATTATTATCCCGAGAATCCAGACATTTTATGATATTTTGTGACTTTATTTTTATTATTTTGTTTATTGCGAGTCACTAAAACGCTATTTATTACTCTTTATTTCTTTCCGTATGTCTCTTGTTCGCGTGCGTCGTGCATGCGGATGTTTTTGTTTGTAGGGGTCCAGTCTTATGATTTGTACCGACTGCCTTGACTGATTCCGGGTCTTTATGGCTTGATCATGCCTACTTTTGAAGCTGTATGGTGTTTTCTGCCACCTCTTCTTTTAGTCTGCTGCTTTCGAACAATATTTCTTATCTTCATAAGTTACGGCTGTGTTTTTAGCTGTCTTCTGTGTCACCTGTCCCATTCTTCTCGCATTTCTCAAAGCTGGTCATGAAGGGGTCGCCACCATTCATACATGTACATGTTTCATGATTAATTTTTTTTATTTTTTTGCTGCTTTCTGTTGAAATTCTTGAGCTGTATGATGTGTTTTGTGTCTCTTGAAAGAATCTCACTAATGACCCATCGGGATGCACATATTGACTTGTCAGTGTCGAGTGTTTTTATTGACCTGTCAGTGTTGAATGTTATTACTGACTTGTCAGTGTTGAGTGTTCTTATTGACCTGTCATCTTGTTATTACTGACGTGTCAGTGTGTGATAGTACTGTCACTGTGTTATTTTTTATTTTTAAATGTGAGTTGTTATTGACGTGTCAGTATGATGTTAATGATCCGTCAACTTATCATTGTCTTCTCAGCGAGTGTTATTATTGATCTAAGAATGAGTGTCATTATTAAACTGTTTCTGGAGTGAACTTCTTAAGTTTGCTTCTTATCTGTTCAGTATAAACATACATAATTTACATATTAGGCTAAATTAATCCAATACATCTTTGGGACTGAAATATATTTCGAAACTGATTTTGTTTAATATATGACGCACTCAAGTCATCCTCCGTCCGCTTGTTTGTAAGCCTCGCACTAAGTCACTATCCTTGACTGAATGTAAAAAAAATCCAGTCCGTAAATTATTTACCTGACCTAAAATTGGAAGAAAATTCAGTTTTTCTCCTCTGTTTCTTCTCCTTATCCCTCCCTCTTTTAGTGTGTCATCTTCTATCTCTTTCCCATATGCTCTCTCTCTCTCTCTCTCTCTCTCTCTCTCTCTCTCTCTCTCTCTCTCTCTCTCTCTCTCTCTCTCTCTCTCTCTCTCTCTCTCTTTCTCTCTCGTCCGCGCAAGCTCAGGAAGTTATTATCTTGGTAATTATTAAGGTGGCAAGAAAGCAGCTGGGATTATCGAGCTTGCGCGGGAGAATGAGGGAGCTTCTTAAGGAGGTGCAAGAAGCTGTCTGTAATCGACTGTGGGATTGTTGGGATCTGTGGGACGAGGATGTCGCGGGAGTGATGGAGAGATGTGTGAGGAGAACGTCACATGAATACTGGAGAGGTGTGTGGGTAGAACGTCACGTCAGTGATGGAGGTGCATGTGTAGTGAATGGTACGTGAATGATGGAGGTGCATGTGTAGTGAATGGTACGTGAATGATGGAGGTGCATGTGTAGTGAATGCTACGGGAATGATGGAGGTGCATGTGTAGTGAATGGTACGTGAATGATGGAGGTGCATGTGTAGTGAATGCTACGGGAATGATGGAGGTGCATGTGTAGTGAATGGTACGTGAATGATGGAGGTGCATGTGTAGTGAATGCTACGGGAATGATGGAGGTGCATGTGTAGTGAATGGTACGTGAATGATGGAGGTGCATGTGTAGTGAATGCTACGGGAATGATGGAGGTGCATGTGTAGTGAATGGTACGTGAATGATGGAGATGCATGTGTAGTGAATGCTACAGGAATGATGGAGGTGCATGTGTAGTGAATGGTACGTGAATGATGGAGATGCATGTGTAGTGAATGCTACGGAATGATGGAGGTGCATGTGTAGTGAATGGTACGTGAATGATGGTGGTGCATGTGTAGTGAATATCAGGTGAATTATGCGTGAGGGAAGAGAACGTGGTGTAAAAGATAAAACAAAGGTGACACCTTAGCCATAGAGATTTAAACTAAGCAGGAGTCAAGTGGAACTCTCAACACGACACAGTAGATGACGCCATACTGTGGAGGTGGCTAAAACGTAAACATAGTACTAACTACACACACACACACACACACACACACACACACACACACACACACACACACACACACTGAAGCAGACCTAATAGCTGGAGATCTTACTATCCACCGTTAACTTAAATATCCAATTTATAATGTGCAAATATTCAATTAGAAATAATAGGAGATATCGCACCAGTCGTTTAGTGAAGAAAACTGGGACCAGAAGTTGGAGCTCAAAGACGAGTAGGTGAGTACACGCATAAAGACAACTAACTTCAAGTATTTTGAAGTAATAAATTATGTTGGTCGTTTGAAGACAGCGAGCAGATGACTTTGACGACATGTCTGGTGGGATACTAATAATTTTATTTTCACACCATTTGCATAAGAGCGACGGCTAGGACTTTCTTATTAAGAAAATCTTCCATTCAAGTAGATATAAACTCCATGGAGAGGAATTTGTATGTTGAAGGGGGACCTGTTGGAGGCTGTGAACAACAGCTGACTAGATAAGATCGTAGCATCTGTCAGGAAGTGCTCTACTGGCTCTGCTCTCTCTTCTTAACGCCAACATTGTAATTTTTATTTTAATGTCCCTAAGCTAATTTATAATCGCTATTTTTTACATTAGATTAGGTTAAGTTATGTTAAGTTAACGTCAGTTTAACTGATTATAACATACGTTAACAGCCTTAAGTGCAATAATATATTTTGACTACGGGGATGTTGGCGTGCCTGACTGGTGTCACGTAAGCTGTCACTACATTATAGCAGTCATGAGTGTCACTCAAGGCACAGGAATCCCCTTGGCACCTTCCAAAGTGTCATAGCAAATCGTGGGTGGCAGTGACTTAGGGAGAGATATGATCATGACCATTGTGAGGGGAAGTCTTAAACAGGATGCTGCCAGTTTGATGTTGTGTGGGCCTTGAAGCTGGGTGATGCTGTGTGGGCCTTGCAGCTGGGTGATGCTGTGTGGACCTTGCAGCTGGGTAATGCTGTGTGGACCTTGCAGCTGGGTGATGCTGTGTGGGCCTTGCAGCTGGGTGATGCTGTGTGGGCTTTGAAGCTGGGTGATGTTGTGTGGGCCTTGAAACTGGGTGATGCTGTGTGGACCTTGAAACTGGGTGATGCTGTCTGGAACTTGGAGCTGGGTGATGCTGTGTGGACCTTGAAGCTGGGTGATGCTGTGTGGACCTTGAAGCTGGGTGATGCTGTGTGGACCTTGAAACTGGGTGATGCTGTGTGGAACTTGGAGCTGGGTGATGCTGTGTGGACCTTGAAACTGGGTGATGCTGTGTGGAACTTGGAGCTGGGTGATGCTGTGTGGACCTTGAAGCTGGTTGATGCTGTGTGGACCTTGAAGCTGGGTGATGCTGTGTGGAACTTGGAGCTGGGTGATGCTGTGTGGAACTTGGAGCTGGGTGATGCTGTGTGGACCTTGAAGCTGGGTGATGCTGTGTGGAACTTGGAGCTGGGTGATGCTGTGTGGAACTTGGAGCTGGGTGATGCTGTGTGGAACTTGAAGCTGGGTGATGCTGTGTGGAACTTGGAGCTGGGTGATGTTGTGTGGACCTTGGAGCTGGGTGATGCTGTGTGGAACTTGGAGCTGGGTGATGCTGTGTGGACCTTGGAGCTGGGTGATGCTGTGTGGAACTTGGAGCTGGGTGATGCTGTGTGGAACTTGGAGCTGGGTGATGCTGTGTGGAACTTGGAGCTGGGTGATGCTGTGTGGAACTTGGAGCTGGGTGATGCTGTGTGGAACTTGGAGCTGGGTGATGCTGTGTGGAACTTGGAGCTGGGTAATGCTGTGTGGACCTTGGAGCTGGGTGATGCTGTGTGGAACTTGGAGCTGGGTGATGCTGTGTGGAACTTGGAGCTGGTTGATGCTGTGTGGACCTTGGAGCTGGGTGATGCTGTGTGGACCTTGGAGCTGGGTGATGCTGTGTGGACCTTGGAGCTGGGTGATGCTGTGTGGAACTTGGAGCTGGGTGATGCTGTGTGGAACTTGGAGCTGGGTGATGCTGTGTGGAACTTGGAGCTGGTTGATGCTGTGTGGACCTTGGAGCTGGGTGATGCTGTGTGGACCTTGGAGCTGGGTGATGCTGTGTGGAACTTGGAGCTGGTTGATGCTGTGTGGACCTTGGAGCTGGGTGATGCTGTGTGGAACTTGGAGCTGGGTGATGCTGTGTGGAACTTGGAGCTGGGTGATGCTGTAGATTTGGGTAACTAGGATTAGAATACAATGACAAATTCACACCTGAGGGTTAAGATGAGGAAGAGTTAAATTAGCACAGATAAACCCACACGGAGACAATCAAACGGAAGATGATAAGAATAGTGTATATGTCTGCCTACAACTGAGACTTAGATATACGGGGATCTTTCAATTTTATTTTCTCCATATGGTTTCGTTCGTTCCACTGGACAGTGTTTATTTCACTTTGGTGCTCGAAACTATTAAAATAGTGTAGATTAGTTACTTGTGGTTGAAATTTTACAAAAAAAATTATAATAATAAACTAGAACAGTGAACGTTTTAATTAAGTAGGTTGGTTAGATTAGGTTATAGTGAGTTTGCTTACTGGATCTTCAGTTTTCTAAACACATCTATCTCAGTGTAAATGAAACTTCGTGTGGATGAGAAGCTATTAATATTAAAGAAACTCTGGAAATGAAACTTCCATAAAGAAATATTGTCGTAAGGTTCCTCTAGTAAGTGCAGGTTTTTGCTGAATGAAACTTCAATTTCCTTAATATGAATTCCTTTGTGAAATAAACTTTTCCTTTATAAATGAAAATACGACTCCATGTGAAACTGAGTGTAAATAAACTACACCAGGTGCCAGGTGCCAGGTATATACCCTCGATGTGACTGAATTTTCTGGTGTAATGTGAACACCGTGAATAACCTTCCTGGTGTGGCGAAAAATAATAATAGTGATCTTTAGTTTGGAGGTAAACTCCATACACTTTACCTGGAGTCTATCTGGAGGGTATTCCGGGGGTCAACGCCCCCGCGGCCCGGTCCATGACCAGGCCTCCTGATGGATCAGGGCCTGATCAACGAGGCTGTTACTGCTGGCCGCATGTAGTCCAACGTACGAACCACAGCCCGGCTGATCCGGCACTGACTAGGTATCTGTCCAGTTCCCTCTTGAAGACAACCAGGAGTCTATTGGTAATTCCTCTTATGGCTGGTGGGAGGGTATTGAACAGTCTTGGGCCCCGGACACTTATTGTGTTTTCTCTTAGTGTACTAATGGCGCCCCTACTTTTCACTGGGGGTATGTTGCATCGCCTGCCAAGTCTTTTACTTTGGTAGGGAGTGATTTATGTGTGCAGAATGGGTACGATAAAACATTCTATAATCCTGTAATGTCAAGACAAATTACTGGGCAGATATAAACAGGTGGACTGATGGAAAGATGAATAGCAGTACTGGTAGAAATGTCTGCCAGCCAGTGAAATTAGAGTACCACAGGTAAATAATGTAGATATCGTGGCAGTATAACATCACACTCAGGGCAGAAATTTATACGTATTAATATATATAACTTTTTTTTATAATGGTTCTTCAGAAATTGAGGCATCGTAGTGATTACATACTTGGAGTCTGTTCCACGGGAAGTTTATTACCGAAGGATTGTAGCCAAACTTTTATTCCCCTGACTTCTTCCACCACATTTTCTCCTTTTTCCCGTCTTCCACACGCTATGGCCCGGGTGTGTCTCGAGTACGGGAGAAGGACTTTGCTTTACCCGGAAAGGTGCTGTATTTTCGCCCACTTTCCCTCGCTTACCCAGTGTTTTCACCGGTTTATTGTTGGTACTGTTTTTCATTATCTCTCTGTTTAAATGTTAATTATAAATATTTGGTGATTGACAGTACTTTTGTTTTTGTCTCTCTCTGTCTAGTTTTTAATTACAAACTTTCACCTCTTACCAATATCTCTAGCGTGTTCCATTATGTATGTGTGCGTGTTAATGTGTGGGGGATGGGGGAGGTGGGATCCCCAAAGGAACTCAAAACTTGCGTGGGACGACGAAGTCATCTTTTGTCTTCGGCTCATGACACGCCACAGTCGACTCCTGCATCCTGAAAGTTTGTTATTTTTTTATAAGCAGGCAAGCGCGGAGGTTTAGTTTGTGTTTTTGGTGTTTCTTTTGTGTGTTTTAGTTGATATATGTGCTTGCTTGCATACGTGTGTGTGTGTTTTTGTTTACTTCGTTGAGTTTGGTGATGCATCTTCACTTTTGATTGGCTGACGGTATCAGATTATTATTATATTTAATTGTAAATTCGTGAATAATTTCTAAGAGGGGCTGCAAGCTGGAGCTGCATACTCAAGAAAAGAGAGGGGAAAGACAAGATATGACCTTCAGTTTTAAAATGTTTTAAGGCGTCAGTGCAAGAGCAGCATTCATCGTTATTGCATAAAAGCAGTTGCAATGGAAGCTTTTATTGTGACTGGATAAAGCTCTACACGGTACGAAACGTTTCTGCAAGGAAAACTTGCTCTTCACCTGTCTTTTTTTCAATGACATTCGCTTTTTGCTTCGAATGCCTTCGATAACAGCATGGCAAAATGTGCTCTCGCATTACCATCCACTTTAGAGAACTACTCTCCTTATACATCCATTGAAGAAGAGGATACTTTGATGCTTGTGAAGGGCTCTTGGTACAAGGAGTAAAGATCCATCCAATTTCCAAGGCACTATATGACCGCCCTGACCTGACTTGAGGGCCTGGTCCCAAATCTGCACACTGCCATAACAACATACTGGGTGAGAGATATGGGAGAAAGTGTAAAATAAACCCAGTGAGGACAGGTGCGGTGGGGACAATAGGAGCACTGTATTACATCCGGGGTCCCAGACTATTCAACATCTTACCAGAAGATATCGCACGCTGGAACCAGTGTAGAACCCTTCAGAGGAAACTGGACAATATCTTCACCAGGTGCCAGAAACCAGGCTGTGATGGATGATGTGGGGCAGCGGGCCTCCAGACAAAGCCTGGTTGACAGGACCACGAGCCTCCCATGCGGGCTCAAGGATAATACTCGCTGAAACTCTTCAAGGTATATCAGTGAATGCCATAATTTTCTCCCACGTCAATATCTTCAATATATTACCCGATAATGTTGAGATCTGAGTTAGAAGGCGGTGTGTGGGTGATGGGCTCTCGGTTATCTCAGCGCCATGTTGTGGGAGAGACGACGTGCATAGAATGATTGGCCTGTGTTTCACTTTTGTAGGTCCTTTGAAGGATGTGACGATGTCAGTGAAGGTTTCTTCATCCAAGGAATTAGTGTTTCTTCACTTTGGATCTAACCTGAATACCTTCCGTTCCCCAGGTACTATGTGACTCCTACGAATTCAGTGCTTTCTAATGAATTTAATAGTAAAATATAATTCAATATATAATAATAATAAAATATATATTAATAATAATAATAATAATAATAAATATATAATAAAAAAGATTATTAACACATCGGCCAATTCCCACCAAGGCAGGGTGGCCCGAAAAAGAAAAACTTTCACCATCATTCACTCCATCACTGTCTTGCCAGAGGGTGCTTTACACTACAGTTATAAAACTGCAACATTAACACCCCTCCCCTATAATAAAATAATATAATATATTAATAATATAATAATATATATTAATAAAATAATAATATATTAATAATAATAATAATAATATAGGTTCTTAATATCATACTGCCCCTTATAATTGAGAACCTATCTTGCGCCTTATCCTTTCGTACAAGGATCTTTGTTTTATTTACATGGAATGAAGTAAAGATTTAACGTGAAATAAAGTTTGACTACATTTTTTGTGTCAAAATTCTTCCTTTTCTTGGCAAGAACGTGATTCCTCTGTGAATTTTCGTCGGTTCAAATAGAACTTTTTGTTTATTTCATTTGCAGAGAAATGTAATGTGCAAGTCATTCCTTACCATGTAATTTAATCCTGGCCATTTATTTCCTGACTGTACGTGTATTACTTGGTTCCGTGTGCAGCATGTGTAATGCTTCTAGCGACTTGATTTATGAAGTGAGTTGTAACTCTCAAGATGTAAACACAAGTCAGGCGGCAACTTTCAGGGCTCGGTGAGAAGAGAAGTGTTAACACCAAGTCCAGCAGTCGCTCACCACACCACCAGTGGGGCTACATGGAAATTAAGTCTCACTCTCTCTCTCTCTCATGCTTACCTACCATTTATTCTGCTCTCTTTCTTTGAAGTTTTCAGTGCTTTTGTCTTGAATACTGAGTAGCATTTCATGATAATACTTCATAACAAGAGAGGTCCATGCACACTAGAACAGTATTCCGCTCGGCTTGAATGAATACTAATCACGCTGGTGAAAATCATCACCCAGTCCGGCTTTAACTTCTGCTTCCAGAAAACTGGATTTGGTTAGTAAACGGGATTTGGTTAGTAACGGAGAAGAATGTGGGCAACTGATTGGATTTTAGAACCGATCTTAGTCTTCTTTGTAATGAAGCGTGAGCCGTCGGCTGGATTCGAATTTCGGCCTGTTGGAATGGCGTTGAGTTTGTCAGGAGAAATAAGAACATTTCTCTTGACCCGGATCTTAGTCATTGATGGCCCACTCAGTTCAGGTTTTGGTTATTTGACGGAGGCTTTCCGCTGCCTTACCTGTCCACCTCGTAATATAATGTGATGGTAGGATTTTCCCACACTAGTGGCCAAGGATTTAATAATGATAGATATGCATTTTGATCATATATTATGTGCGAAACACGTATAGCACTACAAGGCCCGTGTGCAAATGTGGTGCGCGAGACATCAGTCCCGTTACAGGGCAAGTGCGCTACAACGTCTTTGTTATAGTGCTTTTACTCAACAAAAATCCCATAATGCTAATCTTCTCATGTTTGTCATCAGTTTAATACTAAGAGGAAAGATCTTACCAGGTTGCAGGAAGTAATAAATAGGATCATGTCTTGGACTCGCAAAAAATTGTGAGTGTGTCTCAGCGAGGTGTGAGAGGTGCCACCTCCAGTCATCGGCGCCTCCGCCTCTTCTACAGCTTCCATTATGGTGTATGTTGACTGCCCGGCCTGTTGAATCTCAAAATCTACGGATGTGTTTGTGGATCTGGTGGTGGTGGGGGGAGGGTCGATACTCTGCTCGTTGCCCTAGTTTTTAACTACTTATGAATCGTCACCAACTGTTATAGATTTCTTGGGCTCTGTTATACAGTCATTTAAATCTATGTATGTATTTACGTCACTTTCTCATCCATATTGTTTCACTTTCTAGCGACACTCAAACTGAAGTGCTTTTTGATATCTCTGCAACTTATCTATCTCTTTAACTTCTTGTATATTATATAATTATGTCTTCCCGGTTCTCCTCTCTTCCATGCCTCCGCTCCAAGACTACGTAGTCTCGTGGCAAATCTCTAAACTTTTTCTAGTTTCTGGATATGTTTTTTCGACTCCACTCGGGTGGTGCAGACTCTGATAGGTCTAAAATACGTCGTATACAGACTACTTTTCTTAAGTTTGGTAGGCACGCATACGCTTTCGTGAGTTTTCGACTGCGTTGAGCTCACAATATATTTAGTATTTTGCTTGCTCTAGACTCATTTTTTCTTTTTTTTGGGGATTGTGGCTTTGTAGCGTCTCTTCCTTAGTGTTTGTTGAGGGTAAGTTTGTGTGGACGTGCGTTTGTATTGGCATGCGTTACTTTGATGGTTTTAAATGAAAGATTTAATTTCTTTTATGCGTTACTTAGAGAGGAAAATATATTTATTAATTACAATGTTCCGTCTCCCTGCTGTGGTGCTCTCTTTTTTGAATCACTAAATGAAGGTTTCGTTCTGTTGAAAATTTCAAAAAATTATTAACATTATACCGTGATTCTTTAATGTCTGCCGTGTTGCCTAATGTGACATTAGCTGGTGATAGAGTGGAAAGCCTCCTCAAAGGCTGTTTAATTACGGAAGGAGGGAGAAGATTTGACCTACGAGTTAATTGATGACATGAACGTAATTGATCTGGGTGTGGTCAGGGGAAGGGCTGCTGAGGCGTGGAAACAGGGCCAGTGAAACAGTGGTTGGCACAAATGACCCACAGGACTCGCATCGATCGTAGGGGAAGAGAACCTCTCTGCCTGTGTCTATGTGTACTCACTATTCATTTAGTTTTATCTGCGCGAGTTGATCTCTAGCTTTTGAGACTCGTTTCCTTGCTTCGATAGACTAATATGGTTTACTCTCCCCGCCTTTTGAACAGTTATGTTTGTTCTTGAATTCGTTGACTGAGTTGGCCACCACTTCATCCCTTCCTAATATAAAACCCCTTTTTTCACTAACCTCACAAGGAAGGAGTTCTTTATGTTACTGTTTTATTTGGACTTTCATTTTCCAGTTGCGTCCACTTTTTTAACCTATCAACTTTGACTGTCTCCAAATATGTTATAAGTTGTCATCAATGTTGTCATCAGTGTTATAAGTTGTCATCAGTGTTATAAGTTTTCATCAATGTTAATAAGTTGTCATCAGTGTTATAAATTGTCATCAATGTTATAAGTTGTCATCAGTGTTATAAGTTGTCATCAGTGTTATAAGTTGTCATCAGTGTTATAAGTTGTCATCAGTGTTATAAGTTGTCATCAATGTTATAAGTTGTCATCAGTGTTATAAGTTGTCATCAGTGTTATAAGTTGTCATCAGTGTTATAAGTTGTCATCAGTGTTATAAGTTGTCATCAGTGTTATAAGTTGTCATAATAATATCTAGTGCTTGGGTTGTAGTTATGACTGTAATTTATATAAAACGAGGTCATGTTTAATTTATCCATTTTTTAATACACTGTTTATATTTGGTTGTTTATTTATGCGTTCATATACAAAACAATAACTTCACTTTCTCTACCTTGTTACAATTTCGTGCGACTAGTTTGTTGTGGGCACTGAAGACCCCACCAACACACCACCCGCCCCCACAACACACAAGGTGTTGTGGGGGCGGGTGGTGTGGTGCTGGGTGTTGGTAGTGGGGATGACTCCTGGCCGGATTGTGTAGAAGTAATTGTGGGAATTAAATTTGTAGCAGTGGAGGGAAGGTTTAAGGGGGTGGGGTGATGTTTAGGTTGGTTAGTGTAATGGGTGAAAATTAATCAATGTAGAAGAGGGAAAAGGAATGTGAGAGAAGTTTGGGGTTTAATGAGTGGGAAGGTTTGGTATAATGTAGAATTGGAAGGTTTTGTAGTGGAAAGTATGGAAACTGAGAGAACAGATGAATAGTGGGGTGACAGTGACTGGGGTCTTGGAGTTTGGTGGATTCGGAGATGGTAGGTTAGAAACATTAGAGAACAGGAAGTGATGTGGGGAGTATGGTTGGTCTATGCCATAGACATGTGACCACCGGGCCACAGTTTGATGACCCCTGATCTATGGGGTTACAGAAGCCCCTCTGCAAGTACCAGCTTTTATTACCATGCTCCTCGACATCTGTTTCAGGCTCAAGAATAGATTATCAGAATAGATTTTCCGACCATTTTGTTTGAGTGTTAGAGAGGCGACTGTTGCAGAAGTCACTTAATAAGTCTCGACGGTTAACTAATTGGTTTTCCACGTATCGAGGTTGAAGAGGTCTCCTGTCTTGGAAAGTTGAGGAAAGTTGGCCTTCCAACTGTACCTTCACCCAGACTTTATGGGCTCTGACGAACCCTGGGGCTACGAAGACACCTTTGTAGAGAACACAGCAGAACTTCCATTTCCACCTCGCTCACCCTCCACCTCCCACACCCGCCACCTCCCTCACCCGCCACCTCCCACACCCGCCACCTCCCTCACCCGCCACCTCCCACACCCGCCACCTCCCACACCCGCTAACTCCATCACCCGCCACCTCCCACACCCGCCACCTCCACACCCGCCACCTCCCACACCCGCCACCTCCCTCACCCGCCACCTCCCACACCCGCCACCTCCCTCATCCGCCATTTCCCACATCCGCCACCTCCCTCACCCACCACCTCCCACACCCGCCACTTCCCACACCCGCCACCTCCCTCATTCGCCATTTCCCACATCCGCCATTTCCCACATCCGCCACCTCCCTCACCCACCAACTCCCACACCCGCCACCTCCCACACCCGCCACCTCCCTCATCCGCCATTTCCCACATCCGCCACCTCCCTCACCCACCACCTCCCACACCCGCCACCTCCCACACCGCCACCTCCACCCGCCACCTCCCTCATCCGCCATTTCCCACATCCGCCACCTCCCTCACCCACCACCTCTCACACCCGCCACCTCCCTCATCCGCCATTTTCCACATCCGCCACCTCCCTCACCCGCCGCCTCCCACACCAGCTACCTCCCACACCAGTCACCTTCCACACCAGCCACCTCCCACAAAATCCACCTCCCTCACCCGCTACCTCCCTCACCCGCCACCTCCCACCTCCCTCATCCGCCATTTCCCACATCCGCCACCTCCCTCACCCGCCACCTCCCACACCCGCCACCTCCCTCACCCGCCACCTCCCTCATTCGCCATTTTCCACATCCGCCACCTCCCTCACCCGCCACCTCCCACACCAGCCACCTCCCACAAAAGCCACCTCCCTCACCCGCCACCTCCCACACCCGCCACTTCCCACACCCGCCAACTCCCACACCCGCCACCTCCCACACCCGCCACCTCCCACACCAGCCACTCCTGCCGCCGTAGGTTACAATACAAATCCACCATCGTAAAAGTGTGTATTATTTTGCTTGTCTGTAGTCGTATCGTTCACAATTGTTGTTTTAGAATTATAAAACTCATTTGATTATGCTTTCGTGAAGAACAAATAACAGTATTATTATTATTAAAGCTTCTATTAATCCAGTGTAGAAGCCTTCAAGAGGAAACTGGACAAGTATCTTCATCGGGTGCCAGATCAACCAGGCTGTGATGGATATGTGGGGCAGCGGGCCTCCAGCAGCAACAGCCTGGTTGACCAGGCAAGCACCAGACGAGCCTGGCCCATGGCCGGGCTCAGAGAGTAGATAAACTCTCGAAACTCTTCAAAGGTATATCAAAGGTAGACAACTAAAATAATATGCTATGTTTTCTTATGCAAAAATCACGAACAAGCGATTACAAGTGTTACAAGTGTTTCTTGAGGCGGCAACACACACACTCAAGTTCCTGCAGGAGCTGTTTAGACACTCAGGTTCTTGGAGGCGGACACACAGGTTCCTGCAGGAGCTGTGTAGACACTCAGGTTCCTGGAGGAGTGGTGGACACTCAGGTTCCTGGAGGAGTGGTGGACACTCAGGTTCCTGAAGGAGTGGCGGACCCTCAGGTTCCTGGAGGAGTGGCGGACACTCAGGTTCCTGGAGGAGCTGTGTGGACACAGGTTTCTGGAGGAGTGGTGGACACTCAGGTTCCTGGAGGAGTGGTGGACACTCAGGTTCCTGGAGGAGTGGTGGACACTCAGGTTCCTGAAGGAGTGGCGGACACTCAGGTTCCTGGAGGAGTGGTGGACACTCAGGTTCCTGGAGGAGTGGTGGACACTCACGTTCCTGAAGGAGTGGCGGACACTCAGGTTCCTGGAGGAGTGGTGGACACTCAGGTTCCTGAAGGAGTGGTGGACACTCATGTTCCTGGAGGAGTGGTGGACACTCAGGTTCCTGGAGGAGTGGCGGACACTCAGGTTCCTGAAGGAGTGGTGGACACTCAGGTTCCTGGAGGAGTGGTGGACACTCAGGTTCCTGGAGGAGTGGCGGACACTCAGGTTCCTGAAGGAGTGGCGGACACTCAGGTTCCTGGAGGAGTGGCGGACACTCAGGTTCCTGGAGGAGTGGCGGACACTCAGGTTCCTGGAGGAGTGGCGAACACTCAGGTTCCTGGAGGAGTGGTGGACACTCAGGCTCGTGGAGGAGTGGCGGACACTCAGGTTCCTGGAGGAGTGGCGGACACTCAGGTTCCTGGAGGAGTGGCGGACACTCAGGTTCCTGGAGGAGTGGCGAACACTCAGGTTCCTGGAGGAGTGGTGGACACTCAGGTTCCTGGAGGAGTGGTGGACACTCAGGTTCCTGGAGGAGTGGCGGACACTCAGGTTCCTGGATGAGTGGCGGACACTCAGGTTCCTGGAGGAGTGGCGAACACTCAGGTTCCTGGAGGAGTGGTGGACACTCAGGTTCCTGGAGGAGTGGTGGACACAAAAGATAGTGATATTACTGAGTGTGTTTGTAGACTCAGGGAGAAACAATCTCACACCAGGACCAACTCATTTATTGTTATGGTGTGTCGGAATGACGGCTTTTGTGTGAGTGTGGGGTTGTTTTGTCGTGAGAGAGAGAGAGAGAGAGAGAGAGAGAGAGAGAGAGAGAGACAGACAGACAGACTACCTATTTATAGCTACCGGAGCATAACAGTGCTTGTGATGTTCCGTCTTCTGTAATGTTTTCATATTATTTTTTTTCAATTTCCAATGTAACACTTACTAATTTTTTTAATTCCTTCCACTGGTCTAATACTCAAGAGCAGAGTAGTTTTTCTTGTTTCCCTTCAGCTCTAGTTTTTTTTCCTCAGCTTAAAACTTCGTTTTCTTATAACTATTTCAATTACTAAGACTACCAACAGTATTGAATAAAAGACACAGGTTCAGAGGAAGCTTTTATTGTGACACTCTTTCGTTCCTCTACAAAGAGCAAAACGTTGTTACCATAAAAGCAGTTGATATGTCTCCTCTTTTCCTCCCGTCAGCCAGCATGGGCATCTGTAGTGTTTAAAACCATCATCATAACGAATATTATTCATCTCTTGTAACAATTTCGCAGCTTTTAGATCTCTTTTAACGTAGTTTTTTAAGGTGTGTTCACTTCACATCTGCTGCTTATTTTATTTTGGCCCAACGTATGTTATAAAGAGCATTTTCTTAGCTTTTCTTTATCCATCTGTTAGGAAGGTGTTGTTTAGTTTGCCAGGACAGCAGACCAGTTTCTCATAGTTTAACTGACATAATGTTATGGTGATGAACACTCTCGTTGAATGGTGCTTTCAGTGTTTCCTTGCAGAGTCTATATTCTTCACTCAGCTTCATCCCGCCATTTATCTACATTTAATTCCATCATCCATCACTCCATGTGCTCAAAGTATTCTAGTGATCCTGTAGAGATTTACAGTCATGTTTTGCAGTGCACAGTGTGTTATACACACACTAGTAATGAAGACGGGTGCAACATAAAGGAAATAAGCAAAAACAACAGATATATTCCATCAAACCTGTACAGAGAGAAACACTCACTTCATCGTAAATAAATAAATGTTATAAATAAATCTTTGTTTAATTTCCCGAAAGCAGTAAATTATATTAGCTTGTTTTCCATATGCAGCTGAAGTACTTGTCTTCTTCCCTTATGCAATCATTAATCGCTTTGAATTCTTCTTCCTCCTTCCATCTCCTCCCTCATATTTTAATATCAGCTTCCTGAAGGCAACAAACCATCAGTGACCTCCATTCTTCCTACCATTATTTTCCTTCAGGTTGTGTTCCTTAGTCCCGGGTACTCCTAATTCAGTCTGTGCTACCAGCCCTATCAATTAGTAATTTCATTACTACAACTTTTGTGTTGCTGTCGCGCGTGTTGTGTTCTTCAGCGCATTTTGGTAGCTTTCCTTTTTTTCTATACTTAAGGTTTAGTCTTTCGTTGTTGATTATTCCTCTAAGACAAGCTCGTCTTGTCAACCCTCTCGGTATCTTGTAAGTCGTAATCATGTCACCACTGATCCTTCTGTCCACTAATGTCGCTAACTTTAGCTCCTCTAGCCTCTCCTCATAACTCAGGGGGAGAGAGAGTGGACCTAGTAGAGATCAGCGAAGAGGCGGGGCCAGGAGCTGTGAACGACCCCTGGAACCACAAATAGGCGAGTACACACAACACACACGCGTGGGCATGTTTGCGCGCGTTCGCGTATGTAATGCTTACTATACATTGACTCTCCTTAACGTTTGGAAGCAATTCTGGTCGAGAATGTCGACACACAGTGTGTAGACCCACACAATCACAGTGACATGCTTCTGCTGTAGCGATGTAGAAGAACAACGGTGCGGGTTGGGAGGGTTGTGATGGATGACTGGACCACCGCTGACCCAAAAGCTGCGAACACAAGAATTATTGATGGAGGATGAACACCATGATGGTACCTTTGTTGGCAGAGTCAGTGGGGCCAAGATGAATTGCTTCTCCTCTGACACCAGGAAGGACGAAACTGAATTGGCTTTTAGTTCTGTTTTTTTGTTCCTGAAGTTTGAGACACATCTGCAGGTGTGATAGATCGCCATTATTTGTTCAGAACGTTAATTTTGCTCTTCATTTTCTTTTAGAAAAAAATCCTGAAGTCGACGCAAAACTAGAATCGAATACAAATTTTTGAACTATAGTATGCATTCAGATATTCAAAATGTTACACATTTTTCAAAACGTCTCAAGAAGCCTCCTATAGATGAGGTGATCATCTGACCACCTGATCTGTAGCAGAGTTAGGGTTCAAGTTAGGTGATAAGTAAGACGCATGTACAATAGTTAGGTATCTTTATTTCGAAACGTTTCACCTACACAGTAGGCTTCTTCAGTCGAGTACAGAGGAGGCAGCAGAAACAGTAGAGATGTGAAGACGATGTAATCAGTCCATCACCTTGAAGACGTAACATAAGAACATAAGAATGGAGGAACACCGCAGAAGGCCTACTGGCCCATACAAGGCAGGTCCTTATCAAAACCACCACTACCTAAGAATTTACTCCTGTACTCACGACACTAATCAAACCCAGCCCCTCCCACTCATATATTTGTCCAATCTCTTTTTAAAGCCACCCAAGGTCCTAGCCTCTATCACCCTACTCGGAAGATTGTTCCACGCATCTACAACTCTGTTCGAAAACCAGTACTTGCCTATGTCCTTTCTAAATCTAAATTTATCCAATTTAAATCCGTTATTTCTCGTTCTTACTTGGTTCGATATCCTCAGTATTTTATTAATATCTCCTTTGTTTATGCCCATCATCCACTTGTACACCTCGATGATATCTCCCTCATTCTACGTCTCTCCAGAGAGTGGAGATTCAATGCTCTAAGTCTATCTTCATACGGGAGATTTCTTATACTGTAAATCATTTTAGTCATTCTTCTTTGTATGTTCTCCAATGAATCTATATCCATCCTGTAGTAAGGAGACCAAAACTGAGCTGCATAATCCAAATGAGGTCTCACTAGTGATGTATAGAGCTGTAAAATAACTTTTGGACTTCTGTTTCTTATACTTCTTGAAATAAATCCTAGTAATCTGTTAGCCTTATTGCGCACACTTAGGCACTGTTGTCTTGGCTTTAGATTTCTGCTTACCATGACTCCCAAGTCTTTTTCACATTCTGTATGATCAAGCTCAACTTCACCTAGTTTATAAATTCGAGGGATATTTTCATTACCAACGACTAGCACCTTACACTTGTCCACATTGAACTTCATCTGCCACTTTTCAGACCAAGACATTAATTTATCCAAATCCTCCTGGAGTTCACTGGTATCCTCCTCAGAATGAATTATACGGCCTATTTTTGTATCATCAGCAAATTTACTCATGTCACTTGCAATTCCTTCATCAAGGTCATTTATGTAAATTATGAACAACAATGGGCCCAAAACTGATCCTTGTGGAACGCCACTAGTGACAAATCCCCATTCAGATTTGACCCCATTAATGGAAACTCTCTGCTTTCTATTGGTAAGCCATGCCTCTATCCATGCTAGAACTTTACCTCCTATACCATGAGCTGCCACCTTTCTTATGAGTCTTATGTGAGGTACTCTATCGAAGGCCTTACTGAAATCCAAGTAAACTATATCATATTCTTTATCACTGTCTACTGCCTCAAATGTTTTATTGAAAAACGTCAGTAAATTTGTCAGGCAGGAACGACCTCTCGTAAACCCATGCTGAGATTCATTAATCAAATTATGTTCTTCAAGGTGACTTCTGATAATATCAGCTATAATTGATTCTAATAATTTGCCTACTATAGACGTGAGGCTTATTGGACGGTAATTTGATGGAATGGACTTATCCCTGATTTGAATATAGGAACTACATTAGCTATCTTCCACATCTCTGGCACAACACCAGTTAGGATGGACGTATTAAACACATTCGTTAATGGCTGACTAAGTTCCATTTTGCATTCTTTAAGTACCCTGGAAAACAACTCGTCGGGTCCCGGGGACTTATTTTGCTTCAGTTTATCTATCTGTTTGATAACCATATCCCTCGTGACAGTAATATTAGTTAATTTGAATTCTACAGGAACTGAATAATTGTTAATTTCTGGAATCTCATTTACGTCTTCTTGTGTAAAGACTGACAAAAATAGTCATTAAATAGAGAACACATTTCCAGTTCGTTATCCGTCAGCAGTCCATTCCCAATTTTCAGAGGTCCTACCTTTTCCCTCACCTTCGTCCTGTACACTTGAAAGAACCCTTTTGGATTAGTCTTTGATTCATTAGCAACCTTAATCTCATAGTCACGTTTAGCCTTTCTAATCCCCTTTTTACTTCTCTTTTCAACTGAACATATTGGTCAATAAGGTTAACATCTCCTCTTTTGATGCGCCTATAAATTCCTCTTTTCTCCCTAATAGATGTTTTAGCCTCCTGTTAATCCATTTGGGATCGTTATTATTTGACCTAAATTCTCTCTGGGGAATAAACATACTCTGTGCACGTTGTACATTATTAAGAAAAAAAATCATAAACGCAGATCCCATCGTAATCGTTAGCTAGATTACCCCAGTCGAGATTAGACAGGTGTTCCCTAAGTCCAATATAATCGGCAGAACGAAAATCAGGAACTTTTACCGTATTATCCCTATTCTCGTACTCCCATGTAATATTAAAAGTAATGGATTTGTGATCACTAGCTCCAAGCTCTTCAGTGATCTCCAGATTATTTACAAGAGTTTCTTTATTTGACAAGACTAGGTCGAGCAAATTATTACCTCTGGTAGGCTCCGTCACACACTGCTTCAAAAAACAGTCCTGAACTACTTCCATAAAGTCACTGGACTCCAGATTACCGGTCAAAGAAGTCCAGTCAATTTGACTAAAGTTAAAATCCCTACTATCACTACGTTATTGTGCCTAGAAGCCCTAACAATTTCGTCCCAAAGAAGTCTCCCTCTATCGTGATCCAAGCCTGGAGGTCGGTATATTACACCTAGAATCAGTTTTTCTTGACCTTCTAGAAACTCTACCCAAACAGATTCTGTTAATGATCCATCTATTTTTATGCCTGTTTTTATGCAGCAATTTATATTTTCTCGTACATACAATGCAACTCCACCCCCTTTCCCATTATATCTATCTACATGGAACAACTTAAACCCCTGAATATGACACTTAGCAATCATATCCCGACTCTTGGTATTATACCATGTTTCAGTTATTGCAATGACATCAAAGTTCCCAGAACATGCTACCAAACGTAATTCGTTAATTTTATTTCTGGCGCTTCGACAGTTAGTATAAAATACATTGATATGTATCTTCTTGTGAACCTTTTTCAGCTTTTGTTTTACACAATTTCTGTTACTATCATTACCCTGTGTCACTCGATTACTGTTATTGTTATGATTTATGATATCAAAGCCTGAATCAATATTTTGGCCCTCATTATTTACCATTCCTAAACCCATACGTAGTATTGGAGTAGTCAGTCTCTCAGCCTGGAGAAGAGTTTTGCTCCATAGTCTGGAACATTGTTCCAGGCTGAGGGACTGACCACCTCAAAACTACGTCTTGAAGTGTGAGGGACTGATCACATCGTCTTTACATCTCTACTGTTTCTGCTGCCTCTGTACTCGACTGAAGAAGCCTACTGTGTAAGCGAAACGTTTCGGAATAAAGATACCTAACTGTTGCACATGTGTCTTACTTACCAACTTGTCGGTATTGTATACCATTATGGTAAGAGTTAGGTAACTGGACTTATTACGCATATGAAGCTCTCTTCAGTATTTAAACTGTGAATTGTATAGACGAGGACTTACTCTTCAGCCTGCGGCATAATAGATACCAACAAAGACTCGTCCTGAGAGGTTCAGTATCACTTGCTCAGTCTTTCAAGAGACATTTACTTTGAAATCACAAAGAATTATGAAGTAAAAATATAAATTCCACCTTGCACAGCATTTTATGGCGACAATGTGAAGTATACTCTGCTGAGCATTTGCAGTTCTCAGGGCTCCTGTATTTGTTAAGGGCCCAGGTGTCCAGGGCAAATGGTACCATTAGTGTGAAACAATGTTATGTCTTCTGTAATTGGTTTCTCCTTTTTACTAAACGTTCTACTCCTTTTGTTTGTTCTCTCCTAACTGTTCCCGCTGATGTATATTTTGTTTTGGATAGGAGATTTTGAATTGCGGCCTACAAGCTCAATTTATTACTGAAAGACTTTTCGCAATATGATAAATTGGTGTTTGATAAGAGAGAGCATTTGGTTGAGGAGAACGCGTTCCGGAGAGTGGGTGGGCGGAGATGGTATAATGTGTTTATCATAGTGATGACAAGACTCCAAGCAACCACTGTCTGTTTAGTCTCCTTAGTCCCTCACTCCCTTCCTTCCTCCCTCCCACCCTTCCTCTCTTCTTCCTCCATCCCTTCCTTCCTCCCTCCCGACATCCATCCATCCCATCCCTCCCATCCATTCTTCCCTCCCTCCCTCTCCCTTCCTCTACCTCCTCTCTATCCCTCCCAACCTTCTTCCCCTCCTCCTCTCTTTTTCCTTCTTGGATTGCTTAACAAAAATATGGTCCTGGTTGAAAGCCCTCAGTGATGTATATTTACGGGTCAGTTAGAGCGTCTTTCACTGAGATAATCAACACAGAGTAAGAGTAGTGCCAATTTTGACAAGTGATGAAGCTAATGCGAAAAAGCTGATGATTGACAACTTATATGTGAAGGTGGTTATGTTAGAAGCTAATTATGTGCAAGTTCAGAGCCTCTCTTGTTGGTACAACATTCTGGCACCAAAAGTGAACGTGTTCCTGCCGTTCGTGCACACCCACCACCACTTCTCTTGTTGGTATAACATTCTGGCACCACCAGTGAACGTGTCCTGCACACCCACCACCTCCACAAATAAGTCTCGGCCACTTTTAATATATTTATTTTCTGTTAAATAGACGTTTTTATGGGTTCATATCAGCTAACCAAACTTACATTAACGCAATATCTTAAAATTTATTGGAAGTGTTAAAAAATTGACGTTAGGAATCGCTTAATAAAATTAATGTTGTAAAATGAGATGATGTAAGACGAATTTGTCACATAGAGTAGACTATTGAAGCTGACAAGACAGTGTAAGGTGACAGAACTAGGAAAGTGTGTATGATGCATCAAACAGAATTTAGGCAGCTAAGCATGGAATTAAACCTAGAGAAGTCCTAAGGATATGTTGTAATGGAGATCGACTTGTTCCTAAGTTCTCCCTGCACATACACACTATATATGTATATATATATATATATATATATATATATATATATATATATATATATATATATATATATATATATATATATATATAATAATAAGAGGTATTCTGTGATCTACTGATAGATCGTGATCGACGTTTTGCCCGTCACTCTTCTAGATACATCACACAAGTGACTCTTGATGATTCTCGAGGAGTAGCAGCCTGATATAAGTTCTCATAGTAAACACTCCTGACATAGACATAATACTGGGGTCAACTGTGGCCACGACTGGCTGACATAATACTGTGGCCAACTGTGGCCACAACTAGCTGACATAATGCTAGGGCCAACTGTGGCCACAGCTGGCTGATATAATACTGGCGCCAACTGTTGCCACAACTAGCTGACATAATACTGGGGCCAACTGTTGCCACAACTAGCTGACATAATACTGGGGCCAACTGGGGCCACAAGTATCTGACATAATACTGGGGCCAACTGTGGCCACAACTAGCTGACATAATACTGGGGCCAACTGGGGCCACAAGTATCTGACATAATACTGGGGCCAACTGTGGCCACAACTGGTTGACATAATACTGTGGCCACAACTGGTTGACATAATACTGTGGCCACAACTGGTTGACTGTGGACCACCCAGCTTATACTACTGGCGGTAATAGCATAATCTGCTGTAGTATTAATAATAGTTTAAACTTTGCCTCCACATTTCTTATTAAATATAAGCGCACGTTTTTTAATACCTCTTGATAAATCTCTTCATCCACGTTTTTGTTAAACTGGCAGAGGCTGGAAGAAGTGGAGGAGGGAGAAGAAATCTGCCAGACTCACTTAATATTAAATTTTTAAGTTAAAGAGGAAGTAAAGGTTGCTAGATTATTCTTGGTTTTCTCAGCAGATAACCTCAGTGAAGACCGTGTGGCTTTCTGCTGCCTTCCTTTCCTGTATAATCTACTGTATGTTTTCGCTTTTTGTTTTGCTCATCTATATCTCTCCTCACTCTCTATATTTATCCTTCCCTTTTTTCTATCTCTATCCTTTATTTCGTATTTTCATCTCCATCCCTCCCTGGCACTCATCGTCCTCTCCTTCACTTCCCCCTCTAATGCGTGCTTGCATGAAGAGCTCGCGTGTTATTGCTAATGTCCAGGTCTTATCTGTGAAGGACTAAGAGATTTAAACTACTGCTCCAGGAACTCTAAGGTTATTTGAGGTAGGAAGGGACGTCGCAGGGACGCCGCCCATGTACGGGAGTCAGGAAAGGGAGGGATGTTGATAGTGGGAATATTGTGGGAGTAAAGAATGGCAGGAGAGCTGAATGATGGATGATGAAAGCATAGGGATGAAGGGAGGGAAAAATCGCGGCGGATTTTATGAAAGAAAAAAATGGAAATTTCGTTTTTCAAAACTGAAGTGTAAAAGAGAGAGTGAGAGAGAGAGAGAGAGTGAGAGAGAAAGAGAGAGAGATTCTTTTTAGTTCATAATAAAGTATTATTACAGGAAGAAAAATAAACAAAGGCATTGGAAGCTTGCATGTTTCTTGGTGTCCCTGAGCATGCATTACCTCCATGCACAACAGTTGCTACTTCAGTACATCACTTGACCTCAGTGTTATGGAAAATAATATATGTGATCTAAGACAGTTGTCTAATAGAGCAGCATCAGCGCCGAGGAAGAGTTCACCAATTTTCCAGCGTGTCAAGAACCATAGCCATAATATTAACTGTGATGTTGCTTTCATTTTGTGTGTGTGTATATATATATATATATATATATATATATATATATATATATATATATATATATATATATATATATATGTAATTATCTTTAAGTGACATAATTCCTGTTCTTTATTCTTTGCACAGGTAGTTCTGTTAGCTTGGATAATTGTATATGGCAACATGAAATCATCTCTCTTTATGGCTTGTTGGGCACCCTGGCCCACATATTACCTGTGCTTGATTGCTTTCCAGAGGCATAGTGTTTAGGAATTATTACCTCGATCACGCTGTCATGAAGAAAACGAGAGCAGGTGCTGCAAAAGCAATTCTTCACGCAATGCTAGAGAAATAGAAGGTTAAAATACCACCATCATCCCTGGCCTACACTAGAAACAAACTTCTGAAGATGATCCATAATTACAAGCTCTAGAACATTTGCTCTGGAGGCTGAGACTTGTCAGTCTCTAGAGACGATGTTCCTGGGCCAGCTGGAGAACCTTTCCAATGTGGCTCACTAGGATGTGATGACGATCATGTCATATGAAGAAGTTAAAGAATTCATGGTGAGTCAGAATGAAGATTGAGTATTATCCTCCATGACCGGGATCCATATCACACACACCAAAGTCACCAAGGTAAAGAAAACACACAGAAATGATAAAGCAGTGGAACGAGGAGGAAAAATAACTGATTCCTCACAGCTGACATCATCTTTCTCCTCAGAAACGGATACAGAAGTCACGTTCAATTTACGGTCACCAAAATGAAGGAAGAATATAATGTGTTCTGTTTAGCTTAAAAGTGTGTGATAAATGGTTTTGAAACCGACAAGTTGAAGATTGAGACACTTATTCAACATATTGGAATCTTTATTAAGGAAACGTTTCGCCATACAGTGGCTTCATCAGTCCAGTACAAAGTAGAAATGGGGAAGGAGAGGAGGATTTTAGGTTAATCAGTCCCTCAGCCTGGAATCGATGTGTTCAGTTTGAGGTAATCAGGGACTGATACCTCAAACTCCTCCTCTCCTTACCCATTTCTACTTTGTATTGGACTGATGAAGCCACTGTGTGGTTAAACGTTTCCTTAATAAAGATTCCCATATGTTACATAAGTGTCTCAATCTTCAGCCTAAAAGTGACTACAGCCACTGATCGATTCTACATCTCTGATCGCATCTTCATAGTTCTTTCGGGAGACCTCACACCCTGACAGATCTTCAGTAAGTCGCTATAAACGGAATAGCATTCGGATACCTGGATAATGGCTAATATAATCCCAGTATATAAGAAAGGAAGCAGAGAAGGCACTAAACTTCATGCCGGTTCCAATAAACTTCATTCTTTCTAAATTAATGGAAAAGGTTTTCAGGAGAATACTGGGTCTCCTAAAGAGATCCACCAGTGAAAACCAACACGGAGTTCTTGTGAGACCAGCCTTCTGGAGTTTTATAACTACTGAAATAAAGCAAAAAACAGACTAGGGTGGGCAGATTGCATCTTTCTGGACTGCAAGAAATTTGGTACAATTTCCCACCAAAGACTGATTCACACGCTTTAACAGCAAGCAGGAATATAATGAATCAGAGTACTTGGAAGCAAGAGGGCAAAAACTAACAGTACAGAATAAAACGTCAGGGTGAACAAAGGTGAACACAGGGCGAACTCCATACATAATTTTAAGAGTACATATGATAAGGCTAAAGAGGCCAGAAACCAGCAATGCTGGTCGATGAAGCTTAAAGAGGTGGGGCCAGGAGCCGAGACTCGGCCCCACAAATGCAAATCAGTAAGTACAAATCAAGACTCTTGCAAGTAAACAATACCTGAGGCATTATTTACGTGGAAGAGTGGTGACGTGCTTGCCCAGTGCCACAGTCAAGAGTTTAAGTTGCTTCACCATTCTTGTACCACAACACTTCTCTTGAACCACATCCATTCTTGTAGATAAATGGTTCAGAGAACCGACAAGTTGATAAATTAGACACGTGCAAAACTTGGCCATCTTTATTGTGGAAACTTTTTGCTTCACAGTAGCTTTATTAGTCGAATTCAAAGAAGAATAGTGAAGATTAGGATATTGAGGTAATCAGTCCTTCAGCCTGGAGGAAGGGGCTTATAAGCCCCTTCCTCGCGCATACGCTGAATTCTTATCAAGATTGATGGACTTATTACATCGACTCCAGGCTAAGAGACTGATTACCTCAATCTCCTTCTGATCTTCTTTATTCTTCATTGTATTCAACTGATGAAGCCATTGTGTGGCGAAACGTTTCCACAATATTGATGCCCAAGTTTTGCACAGTGTCTAATTTATCACTTCCATTCTTGTAGCACCACAACTCCTCAGAGCCACTCATTCTTGTAGCACCACAACTCCTCAGAGCCACTCATTCTTGTAGCACCACAACTCCTCAGAGCCACTCATTCTTGTAGCACCACAACTCCTCAGAGCCACTCATTCTTGTAGCACCACAACTCCTCAGAGCCACTCATTCTTGTATCACCACAACTCCTCAGAGCCACTCATTCTTGTAGCACCACAACTCCTCAGAGCCACTCATTCTTGTAGCACCACAACTCCTCAGAGCCACTCATTCTTGTAGCACCACAACTCCTCAGAGCCACTCATTCTTGTATCACCACAACTCCTCAGAGCCACTCATTCTTGTAGCACCACAACTCCTCAGAGCCACTCATTCTTGTAGCACCACAACTCCTCAGAGCCACTCATTCTTGTATCACCACAACTCCTCAGAGCCAATCATTCTTGTAGCACCACAACTCCTCAGAGCCACTCATTCTTGTAGCACCACAACTCCTCAGAGCCACTCATTCTTGTAGCACCACAACTCCTCAGAGCCAATCATTCTTGTAGCACCACAACTCCTCAGAGCCACTCATTCTTGTAGCACCACAACTCCTCAGAGCCACTCATTCTTGTAGCACCACAACTCCTCAGAGCCACTCATTCTTGTAGCACCACAACTCCTCAGAGCCACTCATTCTTGTAGCACCACAACTCCTCAGAGCCACTCATTCTTGTAGCACCACAACTCCTCAGAGCCACTCATTCTTGTAGCACCACAACTCCTCAGAGCCACTCATTCTTGTATCACCACAACTCCTCAGAGCCACTCATTCTTGTATCACCACAACTCCTCAGAGCCACTCATTCTTGTAGCACCACAACTCCTCAGAGCCACTCATTCTTGTATACCACAACTCCTCAGAGCCACTCATTCTTGTAGCACCACAACTCCTCAGAGCCACTCATTCTTGTAGCACCACAACTCCTCAGAGCCAATCATTCTTGTAGCACCACAACTCCTCAGAGCCACTCATTCTTGTAGCACCACAACTCCTCAGAGCCACTCATTCTTGTAGCACCACAACTCCTCAGAGCCACTCATTCTTGTAGCACCACAACTCCTCAGAGCCACTCATTCTTGTATCACCACAACTCCTCAGAGCCACTCATTCTTGTAGCACCACAACTCCTCAGAGCCACTCATTCTTGTAGCACCACAACTCCTCAGAGCCACTCATTCTTGTAGCACCACAACTCCTCAGAGCCACTCATTCTTGTAGCACCACAACTCCTCAGAGCCACTCATTCTTGTATCACCACAACTCCTCAGAGCCACTCATTCTTGTAGGACCACAACTCCTCAGAGCCACTCTACCTTCCACCCTGGTACATATCACTTTCCTTTCTGACTTATTCTTGTTTTTCCTTAAATTTTCCACTAAATTTAATAAACTTTTTGTGTCGTGTATCACGCGTAGGTTGACAAGAGGTGACGTGAGAGTGTTGGCGGCGTCAGTGTGTGAGCACCATTAGTCTCCTCCATCTCGCTACTAGCAACGGAGACAGTGTTAAGACGTAGATTTGCATTGCTAGAAGCTTTAGTAAGTGCGTATTGTACGTTACTGAATTGCTCACTGGCCGTGTGGCTTCTTAAATGGTACCTCTTCTTCTTCTCCTTCGTCTTCTTCTTCTTCTTCTTGCTGAAAGATTCGACGTTCTTTATATGATAACAGTAATGGTAATGTGCTTCATTGAACGGTACTTCAGTGAATTACGTAAGCATTCTATGCGCCTTAAATGCTATTAAATAGTTTTACTAAAGCCTTCCGTTGCTCCTTAAACGGCACTTAATTGTATTACTAAAGAATCCTTGAATCCTTCAAAGCACAGATTAATAATTGTGAAGTTCCTGAAATTGCTCAATTTCTAAAGGATCGTGTTTCTCAGATGTTACATCACTGCATTAAATAAAAATTATTCCTTAAATGTTACTTCATTTTATTACTAAATTATTCTATGTTCGGCAATCACCTCATTACATTACGACAAGGTTTTATTATCGCTGAATATTATTGTTATTGCAGACCTAAAGTAGGATTGCTTGCGTTATCGGGTTACTTTAGTCGCGGTCTAAATTACACAGTAAAGAAGGATTGAAAATCTTTGCTTATGTCTCCAAATATTTAGGATGGAAAAGAGAATATTCTCCGAGAAGTTAAGTTTATGAGCCAGTAAATATATTGGATATTGCAAAGCATAACATATGATTTGTACCACTTGACTCACTGAGTGAATTATATTGGGAGCGGGAGGGGGGAGCGGGAGGGGGGATCGGGAGGAGGGAGCGGGAGGGGGGATTAGAACATAATTTTACAAGTAGATTCAAATTAGGAAACGTGGATTTAGTGTTGAGGGTTCCAAGCTTTTAGGATCATTGTGTTGTCTTTGCCTTTGATGAAAAGAAGACTTGTTGCAGAGCGAGCTTTACGGCACAGCATTTCGCTCTGTGTAGAGCTTTAGCGAAACGATGTCCCAAGGAAAGTTTGTTCTTCAACGTATCTTCATACTGATTCTATTTTTGATTAACCAGTATCAGTATTCACTATAATACAAGGTACATGTGAAACTAGGCGGCAGTCACTGTTGTCAGTGTATATTGAATATGCAAATGAATCTTTGGTGTGCATACCGCTAGCAAAATATTTGTTATATTCACTCACGCGTCGCCTTTTAACCATGAATAAATACTTGAATAATGACATTTCTATGTTTCAAATATTTTAAAGGCTTCCGTAAATCATTATGGTTAGCAAGATGGTATAAGACATGGGTAGATATGTGGACTGATGAATAGATAGGTGGGATATATGAAAGGATGAAGGAAGGGATGAATGGGTATATGACTGGATATTGGATGAAAGGGTTTCATGATCTAATGGATTCATGGATTCGTTGAATACATGTATGTAACGGGGATAGATTGAACGACTTTCTTTATTTCAAGTGAGGTTTACATTGGGTAGTCTTCATGAATGTAAATAGCTGGATTATCCTTGAGTTGAGAACGTGATTTATTGCCTCAGAGTCTGCAGGTTAAAGCTCAAGGTCCCACACATTTTACACAGTATATCTTATACGCGAAAGCTAGTGTTTATATGTACAAATATTTATGCCAGTTAATTGGTTGGTTTACCCTCGAATAAGCTTACACGAGGGTTTATCTGCAAATATGCTTATAGCTGAGTTTACTCTGGAATAAGTTTATTTGTGGGTTTATCTGAAAATATTAAGTGAGGTAACCATATAATGAGTTAATAGATTAGTTTGCTTTGGAATAGCTGAAGTTGTATCGATAGTTTATTTTGAAAATTCACGAGTGTATTGAACTTGTTTTAGGGAAGCATTACGTAGACACGAAGAAGTATTTTTATTTATTTAAATCATGTGAGTAGTGTGGCATTCATCAGCTTACATTAGTTTTCGTTTACACATTGAAGATGGTTAGGAGAGACAAAGTAACCTTCATTGACAATATTTCGCTCACTCAGTGGGTTTAATTCAATCCACGTTGGATAGGAGAAACGTCAACATAAGTTTAGTATAACTGCAGTTGTCTCCTTACCATCTTGTCTGTATCTTATGCCCACAGACTCCACCAGCTGCTGATCTTTGTTAGCGATGAGAGCCAAATACTTTTTATCTGGCGTGAGATTGTATATACACAGAGAAGTGTATCTCACTGCATGTTCACTAGTAGTTTGCTCCTTTTGGGAGTAAATTATACCAAGTGTTAATATCCGGAGGAAATACTAACCCTTCGTCTACCTGATGTACCTTCAACTTAATCTGGTGTCATCCTTACCTCTGCAGTGACAAAAGTATTTTGGTGCAACTGAAACAGAGGTGTTTTGGAGATATACACACATATAGTAGAACAAGCCTTAGAGCGAAATATCCCAGTAAATGCTCATTCTGCAGCATGATTTATAGAATACGGTTAATGAAGTGTTAAATATTAATTTTGAAGGTTTCATCAGCAAGACTTCTTTAGAGATGCAGTGGTAGAACATGAAGCACTTAACTACTTAACTAGTTAATGTGCGGGTTGTGTATTGTTCCAGTCACGGTATTGTGCCTTTTTATTCTTTATGAAGCAAAACCTTGTGATCGCCGTATCTTTTTTATTTATTCTGCGTTTGATATTAATATTTATCTGCTCATATCAGTCAGAAGCTCTGAATAATTATCTGCAGACATCATTCAGAGGATCTGAATTATCTTCTGAAATCAGTCATATGATCTCAACAGCTATCCGCAAATATCAGTAAAATCTGAATAATTATCTGGAAACAACAGTCAGAAGATTGAAATAGTTAAAAACTTTAAAGAGCTTGAAAAATAAAAGGGGATATTTCAAGTGATATGCATTTTTTTAAGTTAATACTGTGCTGCATCGTCTGAAGACTACTAGTAGAGTTCTTACCAGTTCTGTACTATACTGAGCACTGATGGACATTACTATTCTGTATAACAGTTCACTGAGGGCTACCGAATATTGGTGGTCAGCACTGTGCTGTATCACTGTTCACTAAGGGCTACCGAACATTGGTGGCCAGCACTGTGCTGTATCACTGTTCACTGTGGTCTACAGTGCACTTCATATTTCCACCAAAGAGATTTAACACTCGGAATAGACGAGAGTAGCGAGCGTTGCTTGTTAGTTCGTGACGTGTTGTCTCTCCCACCTCGTATTTCCAGGGTTAATTGGTGCCTTCCCTAAGTCAAAGCTGTGACCACTATGTGATGATCTGGCTGTGTGGCCATCCTGCCTCGGTCTGGCTGTGTGACCATCCTGCCTCGGTCTGGCTGTGTGACCATCCTGCCTCGGTCTGGCTGTGTGACCATCCTGCCTCGGTCTGGCTGTGTGACCATCCTGCCTCGGTCTGGCTGTGTGACCATCCTGCCTCGGTCTGGCTGTGGGGCCATCCTGCCTCGGTCTGGCTGTGTGGCCATCCTGCCTCGGTCTGGCTGTGTGACCGTCCTGCCTCGGTCTGACTGTGTGAAAATCCTGCCTCGGTCTGGCTGTGTGACCATCCTGCCTCGGTCTGGCTGTGTGACCATCCTGCCTCGGTCTGGCTGTGTGACCATCCTGCCTCGGTCTGGCTGTGTGACCATCCTGCCTCGGTCTGGCTGTGTGGCCATCCTGCCTCGGTCTGACTGTGTGACCATCCTGCCTCGGTCTGGCTGTGTGGCCATCCTGCCTCGGTCTGACTGTGTGACCATCCTGCCTCGGTCTGGCTGTGTGGCCATCCTGCCTCGGTCTGGCTGTGTGGCCATCCTGCCTCGGTCTGGCTGTGTGACCGTCTTGCCTCGGTCTGGCTGTGTGACCGTCCTGCCTCGGTCTGGCTGTGTGACCGTCCTGCCTCGGTCTGGCTGTGTGACCGTCCTGCCTCGGTCTGGCTGTGTGATCGTCCTGCCTCGGTCTGGCTGTGTGGCCATCCTGCCTCGGTCTGGCTGTGTGACCGTCCTGCCTCGGTCTGGCTGTGTGACCGTCCTGCCTCGGTCTGGCTGTGTGACCGTCCTGCCTCGGTCTGGCTGTGTGGCCATCCTTCCTTTGTCTGGCTGTGTGGCCATCCTGCCTCGGTCTGGCTGTGTGATCGTCCTGCCTCGGTCTGGCTGTGTGGCCATCCTGCCTCGGTCTGGCTGTGTGATCGTCCTGCCTCGGTCTGGCTGTGTGGCCATCCTGCCTCGGTCTGGCTGTGTGACCGTCCTGCCTCAGTCTGGCTGTGTGACCGTCCTGCCTCGGTCTGGCTGTGTGACCGTCCTGCCTCGGTCTGGCTGTGTGACCGTCCTGCCTCGGTCTGGCTGTGTGGTCATCCTGCCTCGGTCTGGCTGTGTGGCCATCCTGCCTCGGTCTGGCTGTGTGATCGTCCTGCCTCGGTCTGGCTGTGTGGCCATCCTGCCTCGGTCTGGCTGTGTGATCGTCCTGCCTCGGTCTGGCTGTGTGACCATCCTGCCTCGGTCTGGCTGTGTGATCGTCCTGCCTCGGTCTGGCTGTGTGACCGTCCTGCCTCGGTCTGGCTGTGTGGCCATCCTGCCTCGGTCTGGCTGTGTGACCGTCCTGCCTCGGTCTGGCTGTGTGGCCATCCTGCCTCGGTCTGGCTGTGTGACCGTCCTGCCTCGGTCTGGCTGTGTGCCATCCTGCCTCGGTCTGGCTGGTGATCGTCCTGCCTCGGTCTGGCTGTGTGACCGTCCTGCCTCGGTCTGGCTGTGTGGCCATCCTGCCTCGGTCTGGCTGTGTGACCGTCCTGCCTCGGTCTGGCTGTGTGGCCATCCTGCCTCGGTCTGGCTGTGTGACCGTCCTGCCTCGGTCTGGCTGTGTGACCGTCCTGCCTCGGTCTGGCTGTGTGACCATCCTGCCTCGGTCTGGCTGTGTGACCTCCTGCCTCGGTCTGGCTGTGTGACCATCCTGCCTCGGTCTGGCTGTGTGACCTCCTGCCTCGGTCTGGCTGTGTGACCATCCTGCCTCGGTCTGGCTGTGTGGCCTCCTGCCTCGGTCTGGCTGTGTGACCGTCCTGCCTCGGTCTGGCTGTGTGGCCATCCTGCCTCGGTCTGGCTTGTGACCGTCCTGCCTCGGTCTGGCTGTGTGCCTCCTGCCTCGGTCTGGCTGTGTGACCGTCCTGCCTCGTCTGGCTGTGTGCCATCCTGCCTCGGTCTGGCTGTGTGACCGTCCTGCCTCGGTCTGGCTGTGTGACCGTCCTGCCTCGGTCTGGCTGTGTGACCTCCTGCCTCGGTCTGGCTGTGTGGCCATCCTGCCTCGGTCTGGCTGTGTGACCGTCCTGCCTCGTCTGGCTGTGTGCCTCCTGCCTCGGTCTGGCTGTGTGACGTCCTGCCTCGGTCTGGCTGTGTGACCTCCTGCCTCGGTCTGGCTGTGTGACCTCCTGCCTCGGTCTGGCTGTGTGACCGTCCTGCCTCGGTCTGGCTGTGTGACCATCCTGCCTCGGTCTGGCTGTGTGCCGTCCTGCCTCGGTCTGGCTGTGTCTCCTGCCTCGGTCTGGCTGTGTGACCATCCTGCCTCGGTCTGGCTGTGTGACGTCCTGCCTCGGTCTGGCTGTGTGACCTCCTGCCTCGTCTGGCTGTGGCCTCCTGCCTCGGTCTGGCTGTGTGACCGTCCTGCCTCGGTCTGGCTGTGTGCCATCCTGCCTCGGTCTGGCTGTGTGACCTCCTGCCTCGGTCTGGCTGTGTGGCCATCCTGCCTCGGTCTGGCTGTGTGACCGTCCTGCCTCGGTCTGGCTGTGTGGCCATCCTGCCTCGGTCTGGCTGTGTGACCTCCTGCCTCGGTCTGGCTGTGTGGACCATCCTGCCTCGGTCTGGCTGTGTGACCTTCCTCGCCTTTCAGCGTCTGGCTGTGTGCCATCCTGCCTCGGTCTGGCTGTGTGCCATCCTGCCTCGGTCTGGCTGTGTGACCTCCTGCCTCGGTCTGGCTGTGTGCCATCCTGCCTCGGTCTGGCTGTGTGACCTCCTGCCTCGGTCTGGCTGTGTGACCATCCTGCCTCGGTCTGGCTGTGTGACCATCCTGCCTCGGTCTGGCTGTGTGACCATCCTGCCTCGGTCTGGCTGTGTGACCTCCTGCCTCGGTCTGGCTGTGTGCCATCCTGCCTCGGTCTGGCTGTGTGCCATCCTGCCTCGGTCTGGCTGTGTGACCATCCTGCCTCGGTCTGGCTGTGTGACCATCCTGCCTCGGTCTGGCTGTGGACAGTCCTGCCTCGGCTGGCTGTGGACCATCTGCCTCGGTCTGGTGGTGAACAGTCCTGCCCGGTCTGGCTGTGTGGCCATCCTGCACGTGTCTGCTGTGTGACCTCCTGCCTCGTTGGCTGTGTGAGATACATAGGCTCGATTTGGTGTGTGACCATCTGCCTCGTCGCTGTGATTCATCTCTGCACGTCGTCTGACTGTGTGACCATCCTCCTCGTATGGCTGTGTGACCTCCTGCCTCGGTCTGGCTTGTGTGACTCTGCCCGAGTTCTGGCTTAATGACCTCCTGCCTCAGTCATGGCTGTGTGATCCATCTGCCTCGTCTGGCTTGTGACAATCCTGCCTCTCTTGGCTGTGTGACAAACCTGCCTCACGTCTGCTAGAAATGACATCTGCTGGTCTGGCTTGTGACAATCCTGCCTGGTACATAAGGCTGTAGGAAGTTCCTTGGTCTTGTTAAATTCTCATCTACGTATGCAAATATGTGACCATCCTGCCTCGGTCTGGCTGTTGTGACGTCCTGCTCGGTCTGGCTGTGGCCATCCTGCCTCAGTCTGGCTGTGTGACCATCCTGCCTCGGTCTGGCTGTGTGACCATCCTGCCTCGGTCTGGCTGTGTGACCATCCTGCCTCGGTCTGGCTGTGTGACCATCCTGCCTCGGTCTGGCTGTGTGACCATCCTGCCTCGGTCTGGCTGTGTGGCCATCCTGCCTCGGTCTGGCTGTGTGGCCATCCTGCCTCGGTCTGGCTGTGTGACCATCCTGCCTCGGTCTGGCTGTGTGACCATCCTGCCTCGGTCTGGCTGTGCGACTAATGTTTTAATGCAGTAAAGAATATAAGTGACAATACAATGAGAGGATCAGTGTACAACAAACTAACAATTTGGTAGGTAGAAAAGGTAAGCAACGAACTAGTAATTGGCAAGCACACGAAACAACGTAAGCATTCGTTATGACAACGTTACGCTCAAGACCCTTACCAAGTTATGATAAAGTTCTCGTTGTGCGAAAAGTTTTTATAATAAAGGCTTACGATTTTTCTTAATCTTATGTCTTTCCTCTCCGCTTATTTTCATTACTCAGTAATATATATATATATATATATATATATATATATATATATGTCGTGCCGATTAGGTAAAACTTGCGATTTTGGCTTAAATAGCAACGCTCACCTTGCCATATAAGACAAGTGAAAATTTGTGTATGCAATAATTTCGCCAAAATCGTTCTGAACATAACGAAAAAAATATATTTCATTGTGTTTGTTTATTATTAAATTAATGTTAACGTATCTAAAATATATTTAGCTGGGTTAGGCTAAATTAAATTGCGCTTGTTGTAATAAGGTTAGGTAGGTTTTCAAAGTTTCTCTTGGTACAAAATTATAAATTCTTACATTAACATAAATGACAAAAATATATCTTTAAACGTATAAGAGAAATTTTTAGAAAGGACTTAATTTTAAATGAGTTCTTGCTAATTGACCAGTTTTACCTAATCGGCACGACATATATATTTATATATATATATATATATATATATATATATATATATATATATATATATATATATATATATATATATATATATATATATATATATATAACTCTTGTTGATACGTGAAAAATTAAATTGGCAATAATAATAATAATAATAATAATAATAATAATAATAATAATCTTTATTTCTACAAGTACATGTACAAGGTATACAGGCCTAGCTGACATCAGTGACATACTACTATATAGAAAGCCTCTTGTTATGCAGAGCATTTCGGGCAAATTAAGTAAATTTTGTCCCCAGGATGCAACCCAAACCAGTCGACAAACACCCAGGTACCTGTTTTGTTGATAGGTGAACAGGGACAGGAGGTGTCTTAGGGAAACACGTCCTAATGTTTCCACCCGTACCGGGGATCGAACCATGGACCTCAGTGTGTGAGCCGAGTGAGCTAGCAATCAAGCTACGGGACACCTTACCGAGCAATCGAGAGGTGGATCCTAATAGCTTTTATCGAAATAACGTGTCGTTCTGTTAGAGCTTTATCATGCATGACTTAATAAAGCTTTATCAGAATGAAACGTTCTTCCATTAAAAGCTTGTTCTGTAACGTGTCATTTCTTCAAGAAGAGAGGGGAGAGGGCGAGGGAATGTGAAACTGTGAGGGGAGCAGTGCGGTGATGAACGCGGGTTTAGGCACATGATGACATGAGTTAGATAATGACCGACAAGAGGGTGGAATCAGCAGAAAGAGGGAAAGGGAAATAGGGACATACAGTGGCAGCATCTCGGAGCAACATGCCACAGTTTTAGTACTCACTGCCATAGGTTCGAGCCCTACTCATTCCCTGATCTGCGGCTTTCCTGGTTGTGACTAGTAAGTTTCGAGAGTCAGGGCTGTGTAGTTGTAATAGTAACTTTATAGTGACAAGCGTATGGCTGTGAATTTCAAGCTGAATAGTGGCAGTCCTGTGTAGCACACCCAGAATAGTTTATAACTGTGAAATAATGTGCTATAGACATGTGATTTGTCTATACCTGGGAGAAGACTGTGTAAGCATAGTTTCCAACACTGTTTTATACATCATAGATGAGCGAGAAATTTGATTCATAAACCTTAGTAAACCATTTACAATTCCGTGGAAGAGGAAGGAGGTGGGTAGTCAAGACAGTCTTAAAAACCCGTGTCCAAACTTATGTAGGGCGGGGGTAGTCAAAACAACCTTCAACACCTATGTTTAAGCTGAGGATAATAAATTATGAAGAGAACTGAGCAAACTGGAAAACTGAAAGAAAGAACATGAACCCTGTTAATTATTTCTCATTCTCTTGTATATCTTTTACATTATCCGGCCGTTTCTTAGCTACAGTTCACTTCATTATCCAGCGTTCACTATCTTATTCCCATTTTGCAATAAATGCGAACGAGCGATAAAAGATGCAAAATAACCAAAGGGAGAGTTGAATGATAGCTCTAGGTTTTACGTGTTGTGGTCAACATATCATCAGGAGTCCTGAACGAATCTGCCTGGATTTCCTATGCTATTTCTGCAACATTACAAGCTTCTGATGTATTGATTGCAACACGAAAGGCCTAGAGCTATCATTCAACTCCCTCTGTGGTTATCTTGCATCTTATTGCTATATACTGGATTATCCAACATTCACTACCTTATTCCCATTTATTGCCTTACGCAACATTCACTATGTTATCGATATTTATTGCCTTTCCCTATTCACAATTTAAAGTTGTATCCAATATTCACTGGCTTATTTATTGTCTTATGCCGCATTCATTGAACTCGAATTCAATACGGGGGGAAAAAGACAAATACAATATAATGCAATCCTTTATTAACTACGTCACAAAACCCACGATGTGGGAGGAGCGTTGTGTTGTCAATGGAGCATCGCATTATATTGCAGTTGTATCTCCTCTTTGTGCATCGCTTCAGAGCTCAGACGGCTCTGCACATTTTGCTCTAAAGAATAAAAAGGCACAATACCCTGTCTGGAACAATGCACAAATAACACATAAGAGGATGAAACTTGTGACGACGTTTCGGTCCTACTTGGACTATTAATTAGCCACACAGAAACGAAGTGAGGAGAGCCAGTATATATACGAGGGGGGAGTAGAACGAGAAGAGGTAGTAGTATATAGTAGTAGTAGTAGTAGTCACGAGTGTTCCGAAATTTGGAGCATTTGACAATGTAATGAGAAAGGAACGCATGTACAGAGCCAAAACTAGGATTAAGATTCATATTAGGAAAGTTGTGTATAAGGGACGCTGCTAAAAGACTGCGTCTGTGAGGACTAGAAGAAAGGTAGACACTTTTAGCACAGGACCACTTAATAGGATGACTGTGATGTCTAACATGACAGAAAGGAGCATTATTACTGTCGGCAAGTCTAACACTTCTTTTGTTTGTTAGAAAAAGAGCGACCAGTTTCTCCAACGTATTGGAGAGGACAAAAGGAGCAGGAAATGGAGTAGACTCCGGAAGAATCAGCAGCAGGAGGAGAGATACGAATTAGATTACTACGAAGTGTATTAGTTTGGCGAAAAGTAAGTTTGATATCTAAGGAACGGTGAGAGTTGTTAAGATTTGGTAGGCTAGTTAATGCTCCAAGTCGGACCGAAACGTCGCCATAAGCTTTATTCTCCTATGTCCGGGTTATTTGTGTATATTTTGCTTTATTTTGTAACATTTCACATATTTTTAAAATATATCCTATAATTATTCAGTTATCCCGCATTTATCGCCCTGTCCCTTAATCCTCACTTTCTCCTACATTTCAATCCTTCACCATTTATTGCCTTATCCATCATTTACTTTTATTCCCTCATCTACTCATCTTCCCAATCCATTACCCACATTTATTGCCTTTACCCTCCTTTTACTGCTATATATTTTCTGCCCAGAGACTACTCTAAAAGCCTGGCCTGTAGGAGGATCATGGACAAGTACTGTGTGTGTGGCTGTGTGAAGACAACACTAGTCTGTGTTACTTCAGGACTAAACTGGATGTATGGACAGCAATACTGGCACGTATCTGAGTAGGGACTGGACTACTCAGGGTCTGTTTACGAATTGAACTACACTGTGTATCTGAATGGTTGTCTGTGTATAGACTTGTCTATTTATGGATAGGGCATGTCTGGGAATGTATAGG
Source organism: Cherax destructor (assembly GCA_009830355.1). Taxonomy (NCBI): domain Eukaryota; kingdom Metazoa; phylum Arthropoda; class Malacostraca; order Decapoda; family Parastacidae; genus Cherax; species Cherax destructor. The sequence continues at coordinate 190,380 of WNWK01000896.1, forward strand.
AATAGTGTCTGTGTGGACGAGGCTACTGTCTGTGTGTGGACGAGGCGATCGTCTGTGTTATCGTTAAGTAGCGTCTTTATCCTCCTTTTTATTGTTTTTATTTAGTCAGGGCTCTCAAAAATTTTCTATTAAACTTGAAGGGGATAATTGGCTAGAGCGTGTGGAGAGATTTAAACTTTTGAAATTTTATTTTCTCAAAGGCAGAGATTAATTATTCTTATTCTTATTATAGAAATATGTTGTTGTGGTTTGTTTTGTAAGGTTGACTCACCTCAGCTGTGGCCGTCAAGCTCGCAGTGGGTGACGAATCTAAATAGATGAGGCATTTGGTAAACACGGGGAAAACTGAATGAAAACACTAGGGAGAAAACAAGAGATCGTTCCAAGAATAAGAAACATTAGTTAAAGCCTATGGTGAGTTCCCTACCAAGGTTAGGTTAAGTTCGAGGCTTATCGACTGCACTCGGGTGATTACGGTTGCCGTACACCTCGGCACTAGAATAAATGTTCGGTCCTTTGCTTTATAAATGGTGTGGAAAACCTGCTTCGTGTAATGTGCAGGATACTTAACTACCAGCTCGCAGGACAAGTAAGCCAGCAGCAGTTTGTTAATCACTTATATCTTACCCAACACCGGTACGGCAGCTGTTGTTTATCACTGAGTGGGTCATTCATTCATTGTCTGACGAAGTCCCGCGTGAAGAGACATTCTTGTTTATGACAAGCAGAACACATCTTCCTTGCTCTTGAAGGGGCGGTGGGTTGGGTGTTTTGTTCGTCAGGAAACAGCACGAGCTGCATCCTTGCAGAACATACAATGTATGTGAACCAACCTCAGCCACTGCAACTTGGAGAATGAAAAACGTTTCTGCCTGTCTGTAGTGAAAGAAATAGACACTCGTGTGAGTGGTATCCGAGAAGATGGAAAGGAATAATTAGTATGGAAGATTATTTAGGGAAAGCAAAGCGATACGTATTTTGAGGTAAAATAATGGTAAACATCAGCAGCAGGTTGTTTACAAGATGGCGGACGACAGGTGCAAACTTGACTTGACACAAGAAGAAAAGACCGAGTGAATTGATGGACAAAATGTTAATATTGGAACACAAACAGCCGAGACAGGAAGGCTTGATTGAAAAATTAAATTAGGAAGATGTCATTTTTTAAAACAAATTAATGATTCAATACAAGAGATGAAGAAAACACACCAAGGAGCTCAGATTATGAAGTAAAGAGAGGCTTTGTATCAAGATTAATTAATAAATAAAAACATAAAGAAGGTTTATTGATGAGAGGAAGAAGTGGCTGAGTGTTGCTGGGATGAGAGGAAGAAGTAGCTGAGTGTTGCTGGGATGAGAGGAAGAAGTAGCTGAGTGTTGCTGGGATGAGAGGAAGAAGTAGCTGAGTGTTGCTGGGATGAGAGGAAGAAGTGTGGTGAAGTGGCTGAGTGTTGCTGGGATGAGAGGAAGAAGTGGCTGAGTGTTGCTGGGATGAGAGGAAGAAGTGGCTGAGTGTTGCTGGGATGAGAGGAAGAAGTGGCTGAGTGTTGCTGGGATGAAAGGAAGAAGTAGCTGAGTGTTGCTGGGATGAGAGGAAGAAATAGCTGAGTGTTGCTGGGATGAGAGGAAGAAGTGGCTGAGTGTTGCTGGGATGAGAGGAAGAAGTAGCTGAGTGTTGCTGGGATGAGAGGAAGAAGTGGCTGAGTGTTGCTGGGATGAGAGGAAGAAGTGGCTGAGTGTTGCTGGGATGAGAGGAAGAAGTGGCTGAGTGTTGCTGGGATGAAAGGAAGAAATAGCTGAGTGTTGCTGGGATGAGAGGAAGAGATGTGGAGTAGGAGGCGGATTTTGAGAGGAAAGATTTACGTTTGAAGGAAGGGAAGAGTGTAGACGAGAAAATGGTGAGAGACAGAGGGGAACGTTGCTTAATGTGTGTGCAGAGGGGAAGAGAGATGAAGTAGAATGAAGGAACGTGAATGAGAGTGAAAAAATTGACCATTCCATCCATTTCTTTCATGTATTTGTCCCTTCATAGAGAGGGTGCCTTGATCCTGGTAAAGCGTTCTCAATCTGGGGAATTAAAACCACCCTTCCCTTCCCTTTGGATCAAACCTGATTACCTGCTATTCCTCAAACTCTGTATGACCATTTTGGGTTTAGCGCTTATCTATGAATGTTTTATTCTCCTCGTGTGTTTATTTTCTTTTAAAGGAAGACTCTTCACTGTGACCAATAGTGAAGAAACACAAACCCAACATATAAATATTACGGAAAATATAATGTAACATATTTAATTTATTTTGATGGTGAAATAAAATTACGAGAAGGAAAATGACATATATACTAAAAATGTAATTAAAAATGCCACTCATACACTGTTTCAAAAAAAAAAAAAAAAAAAAAAAGTACATATTCTGTCAAACTACAAGAACATGTAGAACCAGTGAAATTAATAAATGATTCAAATGCTATGGGAAATGTGCATAAATCTTGAAACTCTCGGCAAGTGAGTTGACATGTTGCAAGACCAGCCGTCAGTGCAGCGTAGAAGTGGTGGTGATGAAGCAAGTTTCTTGTGCACAATATGTAAAAAAAATCGAATTCATTTACCTTTAACGAGAAAATTACCAGTAAAGAATGTATTTACCATGGGGTAATACATATCTTAGAAAGAAAGGTTTTTAACCGTAAAAAATCAATGTAAATATAAAAAAAATATGTTTGTGAACAATATGTGACACTATGAGGGGAAATATAATTAAAATAGGTATTGTAAATAAAAATATTAGAGAAGCATCCTTGTGTGGTGGAGGAAGAGTTATGACTATTCAAATGTTATGACCAAAACTTGCTGAGATAGCGAGCAGAAACACGGCGCCTCAAATATTTCAATTCGATAACTGGGTAGATAGATATGTTATCAGTGACTAATGTGTGTGGATGAGATGTAAAAATGTATGTGGAGAGAGAGAGAGGAAAGGAGGGAAAGAAATCGAACGAACGAGAAATAAAAGAAGGTAAGAGCAGAAATTTCCCATGGTGAATGTGTGTGCTCAGTTGTTGCACTTGTACAATATACTGGATGTACCAGCTATAAAAGTATATGTTCAGGAGTATTGTATTCTGCTGCATACTGTACCATGTTCCTGCTGCTACTGCTACTGTTTTCTCGGGCGTTGATCTTCGATACAGTGTGATGGAACAACAGGCAGTGGGGAACACTGGTGGTACACGTAACTCGTCCTACGCTCACAATACCTGTGACTGGGTTCGAGACTTTTCTTACTCTTGAGGAAAGACTTTCCATTGTTGACTTCGTGGTCAACCAAGCTGCTCATGTTGCCATGGAGCCGCAGCTAAACATAATTATCACACCCTGACCAATTTATCAGTTCCAGCGGGTGGTAGTCTCGTTGTTTACCTGAAAATCTCTACTTTGGTTCAGGCAGTATTTCTTATATCTACTGGTAGCAGGTCTTGGACCCTGTGGTGTATTTGACACTGCTGCTTTTCACTGGGTTTAATCTTCTCTTTCTCTAGCAAGTTATGGTAATGAGTAGACTGGTAACCTGATCCTCCAGTACACTGATGATGATGACAGTGATAGTGACGATAACGATAATGATCTCTAGAATTTAAGAAGTTAATGAGTATTATAGTTATTGTTATACTCTGTGCAGACTTCATGACTAAAATTATGATAAAGTTTGATTTAGCATGTCACAAAGGTTCGAATTAGAAGTGTGCGCGCCCGTGCACCCGCATGCGTCGGTCAGCCTCTTGGTTAAGCACAATATAAACTTCCTATATGTTAAGAAATAGCAACGTTAGTACCAAATTTCGTATGTTCGAACACGAATGAAATAAAATATCATTAACAATTATCAAAAATATGTGTTTTTTTTCTTGTCCTTAGACTTACTCCTGCTGCTGCTGCTGCTGCTGCTGCTGCTACTACTACTACTACTACTATACTACTGTTGCCTCTCATCTCCCCTTTCTCTTGTGCCACTACTACCACCCCTAATTACTACCACTACTGCTACTCCCCCTAATTAATACGACTACTACTTCAACTACCAGCATTACCTCTACCACTACTTCTCCACTTCCTTCGTTCTTCCTCTCTTTGTCCGTTCCCTGTCCCCGTCTCCTATATATACTGGTTCCCTCACCTTCGTCCGTTAGTGTGACTTGTCAGTGATCCAAGTCAGACCTCAACATTGTCATAGGCTTCTTTCTCCTATGAGCTGGTTATTTGTGTATTGATATAGTTAGATATGAAATGTATGAAGTATATTTGAAATAATATATAAACTTAATGACAAGCTACACACAGATAACTGACAGAAATAACGCAATATTAACTGATTATTTAATGAATAGTTGGAAAAAAGAACAGCTAAGAAATTGTCTTCGCATTAGTTTACAAAAAACTGTACGGCTCTTCCTAAGCGAAGACCCTTATAACATTTCAAATGAGAGCCGAACCCTGCAGACTTTCTACAAGATTGTCCATCCGCTTCTTTGGGGAACACGTGGCTTACAGCAGGCATCTTGGCAGGAAATTGCAAGGCAGCAATATCATGTCCAATCATCTCCTGGCCGCTAGAGATCCTACTGGAAATGAGAGACTTCCGACTGGTGGTGCTTCCCACTAGCTATGTAGCGGCAGGGAATCATAGCAGGTTGTGCTATACTAGAAATGAATATAGTCGCCTTAGCTAGTTTAAATAATGTTCTCTAGTAAGCACGGTAGTTATGGTGATCAAAGGCACAACGAACCCATATGGAGAAAATAAAACAAATCTTTTAGGCTAATATACAGTGGAACGACGGAATAGAAATTTACTCTCATTTTTTATACTTTCTCTCTCTCCCTTTTTCTCTCTTGGCTAGTGCGTTATTGCCTAGTATTTATTATGATGTCTAAACTATACATCTTAGAATTTTAAGATAAAAGTATGGTTCAGTGTGGCATGCTAAGAGTACTTTACATTTTACTCGGCGTATATCACACACCAGTAAAGACGTTCCCTCCCGACCAACAACCTAGACGCTAAGAGTAATGCGAGAGGGGCCTCCTCCTTATGCTAGCACCTTGGTTCAACCCAGCCACTCACAGGGAAGCCCACCAAAGTTGTGAAGCGATGTTGGACACTTGAATCAACATTGGCAGACTTACCTCCGAGACTGGTCGAAGACGGTTATCAATGTGTCTCTTGCTTGCAAATTACCTATCTGTACATATCCTCTGTAAATATTGTACATATACTTGCATGTTGTTTGGTGAAGGAAATATATATAAGTATTTACTCACTGCTGTATTTTGCTTGTTCCTCATTTCTACCTTGGTTATCGTGCTACAACCAGGTGTGTAGGCCACATGACTACACCTGTGTTCGTAATATCCAGTGATGGATAGTGGTAGTCTTGATCCAGCTGTGCACTAAGCTGCACGGGTGTGTAGGCACCTTACAACTGCTCACCTCTTATCTCTCACAACATAAGACAGACTTTTACAACGCAATAATAAAATATTTCACCAGCTAGGAATTCGTTTCGCAAGACTAAGTTATACCAATAACAAAACAAGAGCTTCGATTAATAATCTCAGAAACATTGATCTATATATAATGGAAATATTTCTTGTTGAAATTATTTAAAATAGTTAATAGATTATTAGAAATAAAATACTGTGCATTCCTGCCACTTGCTAAGAATATCTGTTTTAAATTGTGTACGAGAGACAGGGAAAGTTTGCTTCCAAGCAACTTTTCCTTTAATTTAAACAACGAAGCAATTGCGAGTGCTTGACATTTGGCATTATTTGCGATTTAAGATAACGCTGATATATTTTAGGTTTGTGTCTCGACTCAAACATCACATGTCCATGACCCATTTTGGTGAAGACGGAGTGAGGTCACCAGGTGCCTTGGGAGATCTATTCACCCTGTTTGCCTCATTTACATGCAGATAACTACCGACAGGATTTAAATGCAAATGTGAAGGCTGCGAGGTGTTCTTGCTGATGCTGCTGCTGTTACTTTAGTTGCTGTTGCTTCTGTCGTTGGTGCTACTGCTAGTGATGCTCTTGCTGGCTCAGGTGCTGCGGTTATTACTGCTGCTGCTGCATGTGTTGTCGGTGCTGCTGCTAGTGATGGTACTGCTGGTTCTGGTGCTGACAGTTCCAGTAGTGCTAATACTGGTTGCGTTGGTGTTGGTGGTGCTACTGCAGCAGCGGTCAACTGGAGACCACAAACGCTAAAAATAGTTAGCCTGGTTTTACAACTGAGCCCTGAATAAGGAATATTTTAATTAATAATAGACCACGAACACTTAGCAAATGGCATATATAAAAGTGAGAGAGATTCATATAGTTGCAATCTCTCTCCTTGCACTGCATCTCTGGTGGTTTGAAATTGAGAACATAAGTAACTAACTGATACAAAACAGTAAGTTGCAAGTCAAAACCTGGTAAGTCAGACATTAGAGAATCAACAAAGGAATGGTAAAGAATCGTCAAAGAACATAAGCAAAGTCATAAAAACAGTTAAAGAAAAAAGACCTTAGCCATTACCTCAGACCTGCCTACTGGGGCTCAGCTTGCAAACATAAGTGGCATTCAGGAACCTAGAGGCACTCGTTCAAAACACACTTTACCTCATAAGTGAGGCTCTCTCTTGAGTATACGGCGCCGACGTTGAACCCTAACCTCGTAAAACACAAACTGAAAAGTGATAAAGTGGAAAGGGGAGCAGTGAGACCTGTGCTTGAACCCAGGGAAATGACCTACGAAGAAATAATGCGTGACCTGGGTCTCTTGTCACGGAGAAACGAAGAACAAGATGAACTACGATAGTCACATACATAATTCTGGATGGACAGCGATAATCTGTTAACTAGGGATGCAACTAAAGCAAGGAAATTATACATCCAAATAAGCCACAAGGATATTCTAAAGTACGTATGTCTTTAACGTAAGAGTGTGAAAATATGACATGAGATGAGCAGTGACACAGTGGAGATGCACTTTATAAAGGTGTTCAACAATAGGGTTCATATTGGTTAATCAGCCCAAAGGGTAGAGGCGGGACCAAGAGATGGAGCTCACCCCGGCTAAGTCAGATAGGTAATTACAAATATGTAATTCATTCTTTCTGTCTGTCTGTCTGTCTGTCTCTCTCTCTCTCTCTCTCTCTCTCTCTCTCTCTCTCTCTCTCTCTCTCTCTCTCTCTCTCTCTCTCTCTCTCTCTCTCTCTCTCGCTCTCTCGCTCTGTCTCACATGACATGAAGACGCTGGTGTTTCACGAAATACCTATTCATTTTACTTTTGAAGGAATACGTCACAAGTAACAAATACACTATGAAGTCTTTCAGCTGGTTATTCAGACAAGAAAGAAACGAGGAATGGCCTGGGGGAAGAGATGAGATGGGTCGTCCATGACAAACCTTCCCGCTGGGTCGAAGGTTACCTCTGTTCTCAGAAGTACTGGACCACAAACATCTTTTAAATATTGCCTTCTGAGAGTGGAGATTCTTTCTTGTACATGACAACAAAACCAATGTCAAGAAAGGCCTGTCTTGTTGACAAATAAACCAATTTGTGTATTGTTCCAGCCCTGATATTGTGACTCTCCCCCCTCGCCACTGAGAGTTTTCTGTGAATTGTTCCAGTCGTGGTATTGTGACTCTCCCCCCTCCCCACTGAGAGTTATCTGTGAATTGTTCCAGTCCTGGTATTGTGACTATTACTGTCTGTATAGTTATTATCTTAATGCAAAATTTTTTGCGAAATAGATGACACATTTTTTGCGGAGCTCTGGCGAGCCTGGGAGCAACAACGGCAGGACAAGGCGCTTAACTGACTTTAATCTAAATTATACAGTATTTGAACCTATCCTTGTTTTGATATGTTTATTTTCTTGCGAAGTTACGATCGTCAGTTTGTGAACGTTTTCTACTTGCTTTAGTTAAAGTTAAGCTTGGTTAGGTTGGATTAATTTACATAAACCTTTATAAAACGTATTTATAACCACTTATAAGGAAATTATAATAAAAACGTGCACAATACGTTTAGCTCGTGGTGGAAAACTTGACTTTAGATTAACGTAAGAAACTGATAATAACCAATATAAAAAAACAGGATTTTTTTTATTTAACAATACTTTACAGACATGCAATATGCGGCTACTTTGTTTATATGATGGCAGGGTAACTTCTGGCAATGTTAATTCTGGGATCTTAATTCGTTTGGAATGATACGCTTGTTGTATGCAGTGTAAGACCTGGCTGCTTGCCCAGGCACGAGCACCAAATAATGTGAGTGACGCACACACACCAGGAAACACTTTTGAAGTTCTTTCATTGTAGTGCCACTCACTGCATGAAGCTGACTTAATACTGCTTACAGTGCATCACCTGACTCCTGCCTCCCACCCTGCCCTCATCCCTCACACACCCCTCACCTCTCACACACCCCTCATCCCTCACACACCCCTCACCTCTCACACACCCCTCATCCCTCACACACCCCTCATCCCTCACACAACCCTCATCCCTCACACACCCCTCATCCCTCACACAACTCTCACCTCTCACACACCCTCATCCCTCACACACCCCTCACACAACCCTCATCCCTCACACACCCCTCATTCCTCACACACTCCTCACCTCACACACCCCTCACCTGTCTCTCCTGAACTCTCACACACCCCTCACCTCTCACACACCCCTCACCTCTCACACACCCCTCACCTTTCTCACACACACACTCCACCTCCTCTCACAGATACAACCTACTCTCACACACAACCTACTCTTATCTCTCATAAGCACAACCTCCCCTCACCTCTCACACGCACTCCACCTTCCCTCTCACACAACCTACCCTCACACGCACAGTATCCCCTAACCCACACAACCTCCCTCACCCTCACCACTTCCCCTTCACCCACATTTTCTCCCCTTCTCCCACGTTTCCCTCTCCCCCCTCCCTCACTCCCTCACTCAACCATATTTTACACAGTTTGTTTTTATTCATTACCCTGCGTCAATTTCTGAACGTTCTGTGTATACTAAAAATTATATATTTTTGTTTCAGGTTAGGCCATGGTAACTTATATTTAAACACATATACGCTAAATAAATCAAACTGGCGCGGCACGTCTGGCATCGGGATATCTTGGAAAATATGTCAAACGTTCAGATGTGACCGTTTATCACGTGTGGTTCAACTCTATCCATCTCTCTCTCTCTCTCTCTCTCTCTCTCTCTCTCTCTCTCTCTCTCTCTCTCTCTCTCTCTCTCTCTCTCTCTCTCTCTCTCTCTCTCTCTCTCTCTCTCTCTCTCTCTCTCTCTCTCTCTCTCTCTCTCTCTCTCTCTCTCTCTCTCTCTCTCTCTCTCTCTCCATTCCACTTATTTAACCTCTCCACTAATCTTAACCTCCTCCTCCCTCATCAATCCTCTCCCATTTTCATTCCACCTCCCACCCACTTCCTCCCTACCATCACCTTTCCAAGCTCTTTCTCACCTTACACGGCCTTCCCACCATCACCTCCCCACCTGACACCCCCATCTTCCCACCATCACCTCCCCACCTGACACCCCCATCTTCCCACCATCACCTCCCCACCTGACACCCCATCTTCCCACCATCACCTCCCACCTGACACCCCCATCTTCCCACCATCACCTCCCCACCTGACACCCCCATCTTCCCACCATCACCTCCCCACCTGACACCCCCATCTTCCCACCATCACCTCCCCACCTGACACCCCCATCTTCCCACCATCACCTCCCCACCTGACACCCCCATCTTCCCACCATCACCTCCCCACCTGACACCCCATCTTCCCACCATCACCTCCCCACCTGACACCCCCATCTTCCCACCATCACCTCCCCACCTGACACCCCCATCTTCCCACCATCACCTCCCCACCTGACACCCCCATCTTCCACCATCACCTCCCCACCTGACACCCCATCTTCCCACCATCACCTCCCACCTGACACCCCCATCTTCCATCACTCCACCTGACACCCCATCTTCCACCATCACCTCCACCTGACATCTTCCCCATCACTCTTCCCACCATCACCTCCCCACCTGACACCCCCATCTTCCCACCATCACCTTTCCTTCCTCTCCTGTGCTCTAATCTGTCCCTCCACCTCTCCCCCACCCTGCCCTTTCCTCTTCCAGAAAGGTTGTAGATTTAAATTATGTTTTAGGTATTGCGGCTAGGGGTGAGTTTAATGAGCATCTCATACTGCGAGTGAACATGTACTATCAAAACCGTACATTACAACATAAATAGTTGAAACGCCAGAACTTTAACATTCAGGTGTCGCTACGTATCTACAGGCGGAAGAAATCACAATAAAAGTCGTGACTACAAATTTGAAAATATACAACAGTGAAAATAGAAAATAAAACCTGAGGGCTTTCACGTGCTTGCATACATATCTTCAGAGGAACAGGAAGAAGAGGCAAGAGAAGCACATTTTAAATGTTGCACTGAGGTGCTTCTCTTGACTCTTCGTGTTCCTCTGAAGATGTGTGTGTAAGCACATGAAAGCGCTCAGGTTTTATTTACTATTTTAACTGTGGCATTTTTTTCGTATCTACAGGTATTACTATCCTTTACAAATTACAATTAATTGGAGTAAATTTTAGATATATATTTTTAAACGTTTCCAATCTTAGTTTCAACGTGCTTACGCTGTTCAGTTCCATACGCTTGTAATTGCTGCGTTCTTAGTGTGTCGAAGAGATTGTTTATTCTGCTCTCCATATTACACTGTCTTACCACTCTTAGAGTTGGTACACTAACCTTCTACATATACAGCTAACTTAAACGAACCTAAGTCATCACTTCTTTCCTGTTTGCACCTTTATTACCATAAACAAATGTCTCACATAATGCAACAGCCATGTTGTAATACTTTACAGTTTCACTATTGACTTATTCACTTCTCTCACTGAACTCATCCTCTTTTTTTTTTTTTTTTTAAATAATTTGCTTCAGTGTTTTTCCATACTTGTAGTGTATATTTCTTTTGGCTCGTATTTCTTCCACTTCATCAGCTCATTCCCAGCAATGTTAACATGAGATGGTATCTATACAAACTTACTCGTATTTGCATGATATAGATCATCAGCATATGTCAAGCGTCTTCTTGACCGATTCTGACATATTCTGTCTTGGTCTTTCTCGACCCGTTAAGGCGCTCGAGTCCTCCAATATTCACGAGTACTGCTGCTTTCCAGGGACCTTTGATGAGAGTGTTTGAGCAAGATGTCTGCCTCGTTGCTGCTGTCACTGAAGCATCGCTTCTAAGACAGTGGGCCGAAGACTGATGAACGGAGATGGGCGGTGATGAATGCCATCTAATTAGCGCCATTTACACCTGAATTCACATGACTCGTGGTAGTTATCGTCGTCTTGCTAGTATTCAAGTGCCATGTCTAAGGAATTACAATAATGCTGGAGGCTTGAGAGGCAAGTCTTGCCCTCGAGTATGGTAGAAAAATTGTGCGCAGAGCAAACTTTTGTTTATTAACAAAGTTTGGTTCTAAACGGAGTTTTATTAAGTCACATTTTGACTGACTGAAGTTTTGGTCAAAGTTAAACGTAGTCTGCTAATAAAGGTTTGTTCTGCATATTGTGTCGTATCATAAAGTGTCACTGGAAATTGATGGAGAGTTACATTTATGATTTGTGGCTGTAACTGTAGTGTACTAGGAAATTAAACTCTTCACAGGATTCCCTACGTATGCTTTCTTTACACTGCCACCAATATTATGTGTAACAAATGACCTGTAGCTCTTTGGTCATAGCATTCAACTTGCAACCAAAAAGCCCTGAGTTCGATTCTCGGGGAAAAAAGAGACGAATGGGCAAGTTTCCATACTCCCAGTATTCCTATTCATTTAGCAGTTATAATAATAATATTCTTTACTTCTACAGGTACATTTACAAGGTATACAGGCCTAGCTGACGTCAATGACATACTACTATATAGAAAGCCTCTTGTTATGCAGAGCATTTCGGGCAAATTAGGTAAATTTTGTCCCAGGATGCGACCTACGCCTGTCGACTAATACCCAGGTACCCATTTTACTGATGGGTGAACAGGGACAGTAGGTGTCTTAAGGAAATATGTCCTAATGTTTTCAGCCGTACCGAGGATCGACCCTCGGGTCTCAGTATGCGAGCTGAGTGCGCTAGCGATCGAGTTAATAGGTACCTGGGTAAACGGTTGAGAGAGGATAGTATGCAACCTACCTTCAATTTACTAGGTTAATTTCTTAACGTTCCTTATAAACAACGGAAGTATCGAATTTAAACGTAGCAAATTAAAAAAAAACGGCCGCTACGTCTAGCACCGCGGTAGCTCAGCTGCACCGGAAAACGCTCAAATCTGCACGCTTATCATAGTGCGATACTGGGTTATAATGAACCCGGCTTTAAATTAACCAAGCTTAGATAATAGCTATCTCTTTTTCTCTGTCTCTCTCTCTAATTATGTGTGTGTGTGTGTGTTCAATAGCGATCCAAATCATTGAAGTTTATCTCGGGAAATAACACAAGTTTTAATCATAATATCTTGTCTACAGGTAAGGCGTGCTCCCAGGTGTTTCCAGAGACGTTTCCTTCAAGCGTTTTTCGAGGTAAGTTAGACATTTTGTGTTTTTCTGAATAAAAGTTCATCTCGGAAAATAGTCCCAGGTGAGTTTAAGGTTACTTTAGTGTAGGCAAATAGGTAATTTATGTCTACCTTTAGGCGAAGTGTCAGAACTGATATTTTTTGCGCCGTTTAATTTACTGGGTAAGTAAATTAAACCAGTCATCAATATACTATTTACTGCAATGTCACACAACTCGTGTAAGACATTCTCGTCTCGATTTTCTCGGGATTGACAGTGAGCCCTTTAATTGCAATCATTATTATTATTACGTTGAAAAAACGTGGGGGTCTTAATTGCCGTGAGGGTTAGTGGAGGTGGTGGTTAGTGATGGGTGCAAAATTGAAGTGAAAGTTGATGCAGTTGGTATCACTCAACGCGTTGTTGAATGGTTACATTAGCGGCTCTCGTCAGAGACCTGGGGATCAATTTTCAGTGTGGAATATATTAATGAGCGTGTTTCTTACGATCAGTTGCTAGGTGGAAGCGGCACTACTGAGCTACGAACACCCAGTTTATTATTATTATTATTGGGAATCTCTAAACCCGTGTAGGGAATGGATCAAAAGAGCCTTTACCGGCCTCAAGGGACCTTTCTGGACGGGAGTATCCAGTGAATTTCCTGCTCACATACACAGCCTCACACACATTTTCCTAACCTCTTTGAAGAAATTTCCCGTACATCTTTAGACGCCGCCAGAAATCAGCGCCATCTGCACGCGCGCTTCCAAAATTCAGAGTACTAATTTTCGTTTCTATTATAAAAAAGTATAACGTCCCAGCGGCTGGATTAAGGTCAAACGCTGTAATGGACCATTAACGCCCTAATTATCCGCGCTTGTAAATACTTAATTAAAGTCCTTGCCGAAAGGTTAGTTAAGAGGAGATAAGCTGCCGTCCATGCCAGAAATTAACAACGGTCAGGACTTCCAGCCAAGCATTGTTTCCACTCAGGTAAATACGACTTAGTGCATTCGTCAGTATACCATGATGATATAGTGCTTTATTTACCATGATTCAGGTCATCAGTATACCATGATGATATAGTGCTTTGTTTACCATGATTCAGGTCATCAGTATACCATGATATAGATCATCAGTATACCATGATGTAGATCATCAGTATACCATGATGTAGATCATCAGTATACCATGATGTAGATCATCAGTATACCATGATGTAGATCATCAGTATACCATGATATAGAGCATCAGTATACCATGATGTAGATCATCAGTATACCATGATATAGAGCATCAGTATACCATGATGTAGATCATCAGTATACCATGATGTAGATCATCAGTATACCATGATGTAGATCATCAGTATACCATGATGTAGATCATCAGTATACCATGATGTAGATCATCAGTATACCATGATGTAGATCATCAGTATACCATGATATAGAGCATCAGTATACCATGATATAGATCATCATTATACCGTGATGACAAAGATTATTCATCCTGATGATTTTTCTGCTTAAGATCAATCAGTGACAATCACGGTAATTTCATTCTAATTCTCGTTAGGCATTTCCAATAATTACTCGGATAATAAAAAGTGTGTGTGTGCTTCTCTTCTTCGGAATATATTTCGTAAATAAAATTAAAAATCAGCATAAAGAATAAAAATAAACATAAAAGAAAGTCACCATACGGTGGCTGGAACAATTCACAGCCAGTAACAACACCATTCAAAGAGGGGACTTTAGGGCACATTACGGTCTTTCCGACTGGAGAATGGTCATGCAGGGATAGAAAGGCCGTCTACATTCTTCCTTGCCGAATTGTAAAGCGTTTGTTCATTCGAGAACTTACTCTAATCTCTCTCTCTCTCTCTCTCTCTCTCTCTCTCTCTCTCTCTCTCTCTCTCTCAAAGCCTTTTTATTATTATGAGACACAAATAGGGAACAGGATGAAGTTGGAGCCATTCTCTCTCTCTCTCTCTCTTTCTCTCTCTCTCTCTCTCTCTCTCTCTCTCTCTCTCTCTCTCTCTCTCTCTCTCGTTTTATGTCCTCAAAATGTTAAATTTATTAATATAATTTTCAAACTGAGTTAATATTATGTTCAGTCGTAGAACTGGTTATTAATTTAAAACAAAGATATATCTCACTAATTAGTTCTGAAAGCTTCGAGATATGGAGAAAATAATTTGAGATTTTGAGATTTTTTAAATCAAGTTTGATTTAACTTCAGTAACCCAGAGCAGCTGCTTCAGGAAGACTGAGACCCACCGCTGCTACAGTCACACATCGCACCAATCACAACGTAAATCACGACGGACCCAATGTAAATCATGCACTGAATTTCATTTACACATACAATGTAAATCACTTACTACAAAATACACATACATACACACACATACACACACACACACACACACACACACACACACACACACACACACACACGAACAAGGAGAATGTGGGGCTAGTAGTGACCAACGAAGAAGTCGAGTCGCAGTCAGGAGCTGCGACTCGACCCCTGCAACCACAAATAGGTGAGTACAAACCACGGTACAGATGAGGTTAGAACCCATGGCAAGTGAGTCGTGAAACTCCAGGCCAGTGGGTAAGCCACTGGACCAGCTGGCCCAGTGGGTAAGCCACTGGCCAGCTGCCCCAGTGGGGTTTTACGGCTCACTTAACAAAGGTTGTAACCCCATCCGTACCGTGGTGTGTTTGCGATGGTGTTATTACGATTTCGTGAGTCAGGTGAGTACAAATAGGTGAGTACACACATTGAACATAGTTGCATAGCCATTAAGTAGCATCAAAAGAATTGTTGTGGACCGCTTCACAGTGCAACTTCAGCCACCTCTTTGTTGCGACAGTAATTAACCCAAGCTGGTGGTTCAACACTTAATATTATTTAAAAAAAAGGTTATGATACTTATAAGGGAAAATGTGGAACGGAAGAAGGATTGCTGTTATTATATGTAAGTGAAGCACTAGGCAGTATGGGTCAGCCAGCACAAGGAGTGGAGGACGCACTCGGTAATAACAAGACAGAAAGTACGCCAGCAGCCAGGCTTCAGCAAGAGAAAGTGAAGGGATGGTCACTTTCTAAAAAGGGAGAAAGATAGGAATGTTTAGTTTAGACATAGTCTTGTAAAAAAAAATAGGAAGGGATTTATCTTGCTTTGGAAAAGCTGGTAATAAGTCTGTCTTTTTAGTAAATTTAAGGCCAAGAACTGTTATCTTACCTCTACCTTATTCCAGAGCCCTCCGCTCCCGTCCCCTCCGCTCCCCATCCCCTCTCCTTCCTTCCTCTCCCAGGATCCTACACATAACAGTCCGCTAACACTCATACACCTATATACTGTTAGGTAAATAATTAGCTAGGGCAAGAAGTGTAAGGAAATTTGCCCAACGTTGGTTCCCTCGAACCTGACGTCTTCTGTTGTGAGCTGCGAGTTATGTTGAAGTTATAGGTACAAGTAATATACCCACAGTATATATTGCTTGAGACTGAGGCTGTGTTCCACCTTTTAAGAATTGGTACTATATTTGCTAGTTTCCTTGATAGCAGTGCAGTGCTTAAGCTCATTGAATTAGTTAACAGGTGTACCCAAGGTAAACTAATCTTCGCCTTACGTTTTTTTTAGGACCATACCAAATATTTCAGTAGACTGGTTTCCCTTATATATTTTTTTCTGTAAACTTAATTCCTAGGCACAAGGAATTTACGTTCTGTATTTACTTGAGGTTTTCCGTCATGTTCTTCCTTATTTAAAATGAATAAAATACAGTTTTAGAATTTTACCCGTTTCATGTTAATTATCAGTTGTATTGGTTGAATGGTTGCTTTATTGGGTTTCAATTCTATATACTACAAAAAAGGTCGTTAAGGGTACATGTCACCTGTTATGTTGAAAATGGTATAAAATACAGACAAGATGAAGATTAAGACACATGTGCAGCAGTTGGGCATCTTTGTTGATGAAACGTTTCTCCTACACAGTAGGCTTCTTCAGTCACATATAGAGGGAGCAATAGTAGTGAAATAAATATGATGTAATCAGTCCCTCAACCTTGGTTGTTGGACTGATTATACCATCATTTCACTACTACACTGCTGCCTCTGGATGTGACTGAAGAAGCCTACTGTGTATGTGAAACATTTCATCAGTAAAGATACCCAACTGTTGCACATGTGTCATAATCTTCAACATGTCACCTGTGCATCACCACTCGAGAATATTTTAATCCCTAAAACAGTGATAAAAGTTAACTCTCAGCAGTATATATACCTCTCGGTGTATATTATCTTGTATTATTTATGCTGACTTGATCAATGACACGTTCAAAAATAATTTTGTATTTTCAATATGCTTCTCTGGACGTTTTCATAACATAATTATATTTTTTCCTTCTCATCCCTTTTGTTAGTTTAATAATTTCCAAGATAATTCGCTCCACATTATATTTTATTCTTAGTAAATATTTTTTTCTTAGGTACTTGTACCTCAATTGTGTATGGAATATTTAGTTATATAACATATAGTGAAATATAGTGCTAAGTTGTTATATTCGTGTGTTGTATGATGTATCAGGGCACCTAGTGAGAATAGTCGATCAGCCGGGCTGTAGTTTGTACGTTGGACTACGTGTTTCCAGCAGTAACAGCCTGGTCGACCAGGCACTGATCCACCTGGAGGCCTGGTCGTGGATCGAGCCGCGGGGGCGTTGATCCCCGGAATACCCTCCAGGTAGGCGGTGCTAGAAGCCGAAACTAGACCGCAGCAACCTTGACCTAACCTTAGTATTCTCACATATCTTCTTTCTTGTTTACTAAGTCGCGACTTGATAATGATCAAGGACGAACCGAAACATCGTCGTATGTTTTGTCCAAATTGTATTTTGTGAATTGTTCAAGCATCAGTATTTTGCCCTTTATTATTCACGACATAAAAACTTAAGAATATGCAAATAGAAGACTACTGAAATATGCCTATTGAGTGAAGAAGACCTTAAGTCATCATCGAAATAATTTCCCACTAGTCATCTTATGACTGGTGCAAAAAATATTTTAAGGGGAGAAAAACTGGAGAGAAGGTGATGTCGTGACTCACGCGAGCAGTTAAAAAATAAATAACTAAATTTAACTTCTTAATGAAATACATGTAACCTAACTACCAGGAAAAATATGGACAGTATCTACAAAAGACCTTTGAATGTATACACTGAAAAAGATTTTGAAAGGAACCTAGGAAAAAAAATATAAAGAAAACTTTCAGGTTCTCTCATGAATATACAAAAAGTAAAATGAAGAGGAAAATAATTGTAGGACTCTTGAGAGAAGTGGGTCAGGTCATCTGGATGAAAGAGAAGAGACACTTCATGACATTGCTTACATAGGAAAATCTCAAGACCATCCCAATTTTAGCGAGGATATTTGGTGCCGCCTCTGAAAATCCAAGTTCAGTATGGCTGCACTCAAAATAATGGGTGGGATTGGTGTGTAGATTCAGTAGGTTATTAGAAAAACAGCTATTGAATGAACGATGGTGAATGCACTTTATTTGTCTGAATGTGTTTACTTTTATGGGTCACCTACCTTGGTTAGAAACAGTCGAAGTGGTCAAAAAAATACAAGCGGAATAGCTATGAGGAATATTAACAGTTAAAGGATTAAAGCATTGGGTTATTAATGGAAGTCTAGAATGATCAAAGAGAAAGTTTGGATGATGAGTTATGCCTGTCAGTGAAACTTATTTAGAAATACCAGGACAATGAAAGGTGTCCCCTGGCTGTTACTCAGAAATACCAGGACAATGAAAGATGTCCCCTTACTTATTCAGAAATACCAGGACAGTGAAAGGTGTCCCCTGACTGTTATTCAGAAATCCCAGGACAATGAAAGGTGTCCCCTGACTGTTATTCAGAAATCCCAGGACAGTGAAAGGTGTCCCCTGACTGCTATTCAGGAATTCCAGGACAGTGAAAGGTATCCCGTGACTGGAAAGCCATTAATGTGACCCAGGTATTCAGAAAAGAGGAGGAAAAAAAGCTGCAGAAAACTTCTTGCAAATCGACTCCAGCTTTGACATGAGTCAGCAGGGAGAGTCAGTCTTGAGGGATGTAGTTGTGTGTAGTTGTGTACAATGCAATCATAACATAGAATTATGGATTTATTTGTTTTTTTTTCTCCTCGGTGCACACACCCTGTAGTATCATAAGTGTCTTTGAATTTTGTAATATTCTCCTTCATAATTTTTTACATCTGTATAATAGTGTAATTGGGACTTGAACCAGTGGTTTGGGATCACTAGCCGTCTCCTTAACCACTCCAGTATATTAGTTCATTACAAATTTTGATCGCTTATACAACTAAAGTTAGGCTAACATTAGCTAGGCTAATCTTAACTTTAAAAACACTATATTATACATTTAGTAGCTCAAACAGTGTAGTTCATTAAATGCATAACAACAAAATATATTTCCTTAAATATAGCTTGAGGTGCAGCTGAAGATTGATTCAAGGATTGCAGCGAGGGCCGACACTCGCCCACACTAGTATTACAAGTCCATGTATAGAATCGAAGAGCTTCGTCATCATTCTGTACAAGGTCAGATATTTCAGAAATATGAAGCACTCCGGGTAGTAGTCCTCGAATACTATATTAATTGTGCAGGCATGGATAATTACTGTTTGTGAGTACTAATTCTGGTATTCAGTATCTAACGACTGCTTAAACATTATAGGCGTTTTAAATGTGCTTAACATTTGTGCTGTTATTGTTTCCATATTAGCAGTTCTCTTGCTTTTGTCATCACCTTTATGTTGTTTTTGTCATCACTTTTATGTTGCCTTTGTCATCACCTTTATGTTGCCTTTGTCATCACATTTATGTTGCCTTTGTCATCACCTTTATGTTGCCTTTGTCAATCACCTTTATGTTGCCTTTGTCAATCACCTTTATGTTGCCTTTGTCATCACCTTTATGTTGCCTTTGTCATCACCTTCATGTTGCCTTTGTCATCACCTTCATGTTGCCTTTGTCATCACCTTCATGTTGCCTTTGTCATCACCTTCATGTTGCCTTTGTCATCACCTTCATGTTGCCTTTGTCATCACCTTCATGTTGCCTTTGTCATCACCTTCATGTTGCCTTTGTCATCACCTTCATGTTGCCTTTGTCATCACCTTCATGTTGCCTTTGTCATCACCTTCATGTTGCTTTTGTCATCACTTTCATGTTCATTATAATCATAATCACTTTCACTACAACCGTGATCGCCCATCCTCATATGTTATCACTGTCAATAATATTTGTCACTACAGTATTCATCTTCTCTGTTTTTGTTATCTTTATATCACTTTTACTATCCTAAAGAGAAATGAATTGAGAGAAATAATAGGCCAGGTAACAGCAGCATTAACACCTTAAGTAGGAGCACCAGTTGTAGCAACAAGGCCAGCAAGTTCGAATCCCGTTACTCCAATGTTTATATAAATAAAATTAGAAGATAGCGTCATATTTCATCCTCAGAATAAATATATATTTATATATATTGTGCCGAATAGGTAAAACTTGCAATTTTGGCTTAAATAGCAATGCTCTTCTTGCCGAAAATTTGCGAAAATTTGTGTATGCAATAATTTCGCAAAAATCATTTTGAACCTAACGAAAAAAGTTAATTTCATTGTGTTTGTTTATTATTAAACTATTGTAAACTTATCTAAAATATATTTAGTTGGATTATGCTAAATTAAATTGCGCTTGTTATAATAAGGTTAGGTAAGTTTTCTGAGGTTCTTTTGGTACAAAGTTATTAATTTTTATATTAACATAAATGAAAAAAATATATATCTTTAAACGTATAAGAGAAAATTTTAGAAAGGACTTGATTTTAAATGAGTTCTTGTTAATTGACCAATTTTACCTATTCGGCACGACATATATATATATATATATATTGTGTGTGTGTGTTTCAATGTTCTATATCGTTTTTAATATTTTTACAGGTCATGGTTTTCGTTCGTGCACTCTCCCTTCTCCCAAATGCTTGTGTGAAAACACAACAATTCATCACCAACATTGGCAGGACATCGACTGTCCACTGACCGATTTTCTGCTGCTGCTGCGTCGCGTTCCAGTTCTTTTTTTAAGAACGATTTTCTTGTAACGAATTCTTGTTACTGTTTTTCTCTGTAGGAGGGAGGAAAGCTGTGGGTAGAAGGAAGGAGTCGGTAGAAAATAGAGAAAGAAGAAGCTTATGTAATATATTTCTCAAATCGACCTCGTTGTGGCTGAGGTTGAAACCTTCTCCATACCTACTTGTTATCTTTCAAACACCTGAAGGGTGGTGTCCAGACTGACTTAGCCACGAGCTTCTTCATAATGGTTGAGTGATGGTTTTACCCATCACATGCTATTCCACCTTCAGAGCCACTCGGTGTGGGGGACGTGCAGGAGTATAAGGTTATATCGTCGTCGGCCCAATACAACATTTGCTTTTAGTGTGTCCAAAGTCTTAAGCTATTCCCATCTTTAATTTCTATACGTTCCTGTGAGCTTACTAACATTATTTTCTCAATTTTAAGTCAGGGTAGGTTGCATAAACCTATAAAAGCTTGTATTTAATCATAAACAAATTAAAAATCATGGCTGAGACACAATGAATTACGGTGGGCGAGCAACTTCAGAAAACATTGAAATCTTCACGTGGTACAGGAATGAGTTGCTGCTAGATACCATCAATACACGTCGTACACACCACATCACCTCCTAAAATCTAAATTATCGGGCTATAGATTCGTGTAACGATCTTGTATAAAACTCGACAGAACCCTCCTCATGAACGACACTCAATCACACATTTTTGTTGCCTTGTAATGCGCACTATTTTCTATTATGACGTCAGTGTAGAGAAGAGTTATTGCACCGCAGTTGAAGGATAGATTGTGTGACCTACATTGTTTTGTAAGCCCTTAAATAATTTCTAAGTATTGTATAGTATTCACTTTAAGTAAGATATATTTCTATAGTTTAATGAATAGGGTGCTAGGAGGAAATATTACTTGCCAAGATGAAATATCAGTCATAAGTTTTGAACGAAATTATGTATCAGACGTCGAAGTAATTGACATTCAGATACTACATTGTTGCAGATGGACGTTAACATAAGTCATACAAACAACAGTGAAGGTATCATGCTGCTACTAACTGAAACAAACAAGAAATAACAGAATTTCACAGCTCATGTAAACACAGAGGGAGAGAGACAGAGAGAGGGAGAGAGAGACAGACAGACACAGGTAGGTAGGTTGGTTGACAGAAACTGTGAGCACGGGGCTTGGTCGGCAGTCTTCACGGACAAGGGTCGACCCAGAAACTCTTATGCAACGAGCAGGCATAAAAGTCTGTGTGGCTGTAAATCAATGCGGCTCGTGCTGGGGAAAGGGAAGAGAGGAGAGGACGGATTACAGAAGAGGAAGGAAGAAGTGAGAGGAGGGGAGGAATTTATAGGAAGTGATAGGAGAGAGAGAGAAAAAAAAAGAGATGACCGATGTAGTACAAATAAGAAGGAAAACGTAATAACGTTTGACATTCATAAGGTGGATTACCAGTAGACCCCTGGCTATCTTTAAGAAAGAACTAGACAAGTTTCTCAAGTCAATCCCTGATCAACCGGGTTGTAATGCTTACGTTAGACTTCATACAGCTAGCACCAGCAGCCTGGTTGATCAGGCTATCCGCTGGGAGACCTGGTCTTGGACCTGGAGCCGCGAGGGAGTTGACCATCGTAACACTGTCCAGGTAAACTCAGGTAGAGTGAGTACCTAGGGAGGATAGCTATCAGAGGACCTGATACTTTTCATTGATGTTATCTTCTGAGAACTATTAACTGCTGTCTAGTAGCCTGGATACTTCGGCAGAAGGCTCTACTTTTTGAGGCTATATTATCACACAACGTAACATGACTACTACTCGTGATGTTACAGTATTATTGCTGTTACTGTTACTACTGGTACTTTTTAATTTAAAATGCTTCTGGGATTTAATATTGGTCCTTAACCTTAATTTTCTCCGCATGTTTAAATTCACCATTATCTGTTATACAATCCTAATTTCTAGAAATATTTTGAGACTGTTTAGGAATATAGATCATCCTTTCTCCTTGGACAGTCTATGAACTGGCAGCAGATTCGTATTTATAGTATCAGTTTGTTACGATAGTTGTAAATTGGTAATTGTAAAAAAATAAATTATTAGTAACTTGAAATAAGAATTTCACCATATCCTGAATATAAGTAACTGTGTTAGGAGTGTTGAAAGCCGAAGCAGCGGTCACTGTGTGGCTGTCTGTCCAGACGTGAACTTGTAAATGCAGTACCACGGGTTTGAGCCGTCATTCCTCTACATAATACTTTTGCAACTTTTTGTCACATGCACTAAATAACCAAACCCTTGTAATGCTCTGTAACTCAACGTCTTCATTGACGTTTGAAATACGTTTGTTTCTGAGCTTCATACAGTTATTCCATGTCGTGAATCGCCTCGCACTTCTAACAGTTCATCATTTTTTATAACTTTAGGAGTTTTTAATGAGGTCCCCCTCGTTGTCTTCGCTTGTTAACGAAGAAAAAATAGTTCACTGCTTTCAGTCTCTCTGTTGTTTATTTGTTAATTAAAGTACAGTGTGGTCGCTCTTCTCTGCACCTCTCCGTCTTACTTTTGTCATTAATGTAATTTGAGGACCAAAATTTCTACACCAACTTTCTAACTTTGAAACGTGTGATTCTTTTAGCTTTGTTGCTTGCGGCTATACATTTGTTTTGAAAGAAATTAAAGGAAGAGGGGAAGAGAGATAGAGTGCGGGAGGTTACAAGGGAGTGTTAGTGGCTAAAGAGAAAATAAGGATGAAAAGATAAAGTGTTTGCTAGGTGAGAGGATATTAGTCAGATATAGCAGGAAGGATAAAACAAGAATGAATACATAGAGCACATGTTCACAGGAACATATGTGTATAAACACAAGCTGAGCAACGCTCCGAAATAGATCCAGCATATATCACACTGTAGCTTTACGCTGACATAGCTTTCACTCTGCAGCTTTGTATGCCGGTGTTCTTCAGTGAGAGTAGTGTCTGTCTCACAACAAATGCTTCCTAACGTCCGTGTTGCCATCTGCGTCTTTAGCTGTCATCTGTGTCCCCTGGCTCTCTCTCTCCTTGCATCTCTAGCAGATTGTCCTTGTCCATTCTATCTAATCATCCCCTCCTGCGATTAGTTTGTATGTCATGATAATGTCCTCCCTCCCTGGTCCTCATCTTCTCTACCAGGTCTATCATTGAAGTACATTTTCCACCTCACTTTACATGCCAATATTGTTATGAACCTTTTGATCTTTTCTGTTTTTTTTTTTGTGTCAGTCAAGAGTGACAATAACTGTCCTTGGAATATAGGCTGAAAAATAATGTTTTTCGAAATAATCACGAAAAACCATTGCTGCTGATGATAATAATAATAATAATAATAGAAACAGTGAAAGAATGTTTCCATGACTTAGCAGTGAGATGAAGGAAAGCGTTAGAAGGATGTGTGTGATGTGAGAGAGCAGATGATCAATGTGTGAGAGTATGAGTGTGAGAGAAACGACTGATACCAAGGAGTGAGAGTGGCGGCTCTCTCATCTGTGGTATGGCTGGGTACCACGTTATTGCGCCAGGGCAAGATGGGAGGGAAGTGTGGCAGGTTTGGATAAAACGTAGCAGGCCGTGACGGGGCAGTGTGAATTATGGCAGGGCGGGGCGAAACGTAGCAGAGCAGGGTGGGGCTGGGCGAGCACCATTGATTGACACATGTACAGCCATTTATAATAATAAGTAAATAAATAAATTAATAATAATAATACTGTTTCTCTCGGCGAAGGTGAGGAAGCACTGTGCCTGGTGGATCTAGGTCAGTCAGCTCCTTGATCTGTCACTAGGCTGACAGCCATGACCTGAGCCAGCCAGTCCTCTATTAAGGCACAGGTCGTTCAAGGTCTCTTCGTTGTTCTTCTCGTCAATGCTAGACGAGGTGGTTATAGGGGGTGTGATAATGATTTTAGTAATTACTGGGCCATTACCTTTCAGTGTAGTAAAAGGCTCTTGATAAAAAGTATTGGACCTAGTCTACCCTTGAATCTGATCTGTTTACGTTCCGTTCCATGACTATAACAACATAAACATCAACATTGCAAGGTCAGTAGTGCAGTGTTCTTTACACTGGAGGATACAAGCCTAGTATCAACTCAATTTGTAGATTTGTTTTGTAAGATAAAATAATTTATTTTTGTAGGTGTCATTCAATTCCTTATACTTTTTCTTCCAAGTGGTTCTTCTCTCCAAGTGGTTTTTCCCTCCAAGTGGTTCTTCCCTCCAAGTGGTTCTTCTTTCCAAGTGTTTTTTTTTTTTTTTGCCAAGTGTTTCTTCCCACCAAGTGGCTCTTTCCACCAAGTGGTTCTTCTCCTCAAGTGGCTCTTCTCTCCAAGTGGTTCTGCTCACCAGGTGACTCTTCTCTCCAAGTGGTTCTCCTCTATCAGTAGTTCTCTCTCAAAGTGATTTTTCTCTACAGATAATTCACTCTATTAAAACGTTTTGTGTCTCAACTAAACCAGGTGTTTACTGAAGCAGTAATCACAGCATCATTCAAGGTGACGACGGGGGTACTCCTGTGAGAGCCAGTGTCAGGATGAATGATTCCTTCACTTATTAATTCATCACACTTCCATTATTGTGACCTCTCTCTCTCTCTCTCTCTCTCTCTCTCTCTCTCTCTCTCTCTCTCTCTCTCTCTCTCTCTCTCTCTCTCTCTCTCTCTCTCTCTCTCTCCCACCTCCTCTTCATTGGTGGCGATTTCGACAGCGACAGAACTATTATTACTGTCGCTAAATATGTTGTATTGGTCATTTTGGTGGTGGGGGTCCTGGTGGTTGGGGATGTGGGGGTTGCTTATAAGCGCTTATAGGGTATATATATATATATATACCCTATAAGCGCGGGACGAAAGTTTCTCTGGCGGCCACGACAAATAATCCCGCACGTGACCTATTTTATAAGTAGCAACCCCCACATCCCCAACCACCAGGACCCCCACCACCAAAATGACCAATACAACATATTTAGCGACAGTAATAATAGTTCTGTCGCTGTGCACGACACAGCACTCAAAGCGATGCTGGTTGTCGTGGCCACGCACGAACACGACATAGCACTAGCGGTGATGCAGCTAGTAGATGTGTGTACGCTGTTACCACAGTCAGTAGACTTGTGTACGCTGTTACGAACAGTCAGTAGACTTGTGTACACTGTTACCACAGTCAGTAGACTTGTGTACGCTGTTACCACAGTCAGTAGACTTGTGTACACTGTTACCACAGTCAGTAGACTTGTGTACACTGTTACCACAGTCAGTAGACTTGTGTACACTGTTACCACAGTCAGTAGACTTGTGTACACTGTTACCACAGTCAGTAGACTTGTGTACACTGTTACCACAGTCAGTACACTTGTGTACACTGTTACCACAGTCAGTAGACTTGTGTACTCATGAGTTACGGACCAAGTAAGGTTCTTTATTGATAAATTCTGAACTACAGTTTACAAATACATCATGAAATTCTTAATTGATCACTTTTACATTATTTAAGAAAACGTTGACATTAATGTTTCTTTATTTTCTGACAGCGATTCTGTGCTTCACTGTAATGCCTTCCTTGCTTCATTGTAATGCCTTCCTTGCTTCATTGTAACACCTTCCTTGCTTCACTGTAATACCTTCCTTGCTTCACTGTAACGCCTTCCTTGCTTCACTGTAATACTTTCCTTGCTTCATTGTAACGCCTTCCTTGCTTCACTGTAATACCTTCCTTGCTTCACTGTAATACCTTCCTTACTTCACTGTAATACCTTCCTTGCTTCATTGTAACACCTTCCTTGCTTCATTGTAATGTAATACCTTCCTTGCTTCATTGTAACACCTTCCTTGCTTCACTGTAATACCTTCCTTACTTCACTGTAATACCTTCCTTGCTTCATTGTAACACCTTCCTTACTTCACTGTAATACCTTCCTTGCTTCATTGTAACACCTTCCTTGCTTCACTGTAATACTTTCCTTGCTTCATTGTAACACCTTCCTTGCTTCACTGTAATACCTTCCTTGCTTCATTGTAACACCTTCCTTGCTTCACTGTAATACCTTCCTTGCTTCATTGTAACGCCTTCCTTGCTTCACTGTAATACCTTTCTTACTTCACTGTAATACCTTCCTTGCTTCATTGTAACACCTTCCTTGCTTCACTGTAATACCTTCCTTGCTTCATTGTAACACCTTCCTTGCTTCACTGTAATACCTTCCTTGCTTCATTGTAACGTCTTGCTTCATTGTAACACCTTCCTTGCTTCACTGTAATACCTTCCTTGCTTCATTGTAACACCTTCCTTGCTTCACTGTAATACCTTCCTTGCTTCATTGTAACCCCTTCCTTGCTTCACTGTAATACCTTCCTTGCTTCATTGTAACACCTTCCTTGCTTCACTGTAATACCTTCCTTGCTTCATTGTAACACCTTCCTTGCTTCACTGTAATACCTTCCTTGCTTCATTGTAACACCTTCCTTGCTTCACGGTAATACCTTCCTTGCTTCATTGTAACACCTTCCTTGCTTCACTGTAATACCTTCCTTGCTTCACTGTAATACCTTCCTTGCTTCATTGTAACACCTTCATTGCTTCACTGTAATACCTTCCTTGCTTCACTGTAATACCTTCCTTGCTTCATTGTAACACCTTCCTTGCTTCACTGTAATACCTTCCTTGCTTCATTGTAACACCTTCCTTGCTTCACTGTAATACTTTCCTTGCTTCATTGTAACACCTTCCTTGCTTCACTGTAATACCTTCCTTGCTTCATTGTAACACCTTCCTTGCTTCACTGTAATACCTTCCTTGCTTCATTGTAACACCTTCCTTGCTTCACTGTAATACCTTCCTTGCTTCATTGTAACACCTTCCTTGCTTCACTGTAATACCTTCCTTGCTTCATTGTAACACCTTCCTTGCTTCACTGTAATACCTTCCTTGCTTCTCTGTAATACCTTCCTTGCTTCATTGTAACACCTTCCTTGCTTCACTGTAACACCTTCCTTGCTTCATTGTAACACCTTCCTTGCTTCACTGTAATACCTTCCTTGCTTCATTGTAACACCTTCCTTGCTTCACTGTAATACCTTCCTTGCTTCACTGTAATACCTTCCTTGCTTCATTGTAACACCTTCCTTGCTTCACTGTAATACCTTCCTTGCTTCATTGAATTTTAAAATTTAACATTGCCAGTGTGAGTCACTTATGCACACATGTATACATTGTAGGAGTTTGCAGGAGCTTATGCCAAAGTTTGTCTTGTATGAATAAAAAGTTATGTAAAACAGAACATGTGAGCTTACCAGACTTTAGCACAATTGTTTCAGAAAATATTTTAAAACATTTGGTTGTTTTCCGATTCTCAACGCACACAATGGCGGCTATGTTCTGTACGCAACACTATTACCACTTGTGGAACAGCTGGCAGAAACCTACCACTGTAGTGAACACTGATGAATGACTCAAATATCTGCGGCACTTCTGTCAGGACTGGTAGTGAACCTTCAGGGAAGTACTAGGATAAAACTTGTTAAACATTTTGCACTCTGGTTCATTTGTTGTTGTTTTGTTACCTGGACACCTTAGATGACAGGTAACTCTTACAAATTTATACATTACAAATACTCTTTTTATTTATATATGTGTTTCTTAAATATTTCTTATTCTTGTAATGTTTTCTTTCCAATTTAGGTTTGGTGTGAGCCGCTGTGGCCATGATCGTGGTAGCATTAACATATAACAACTGTAACCTTCTACAACCTCAAGGTGGCAGCCAGCATTACGACAACCAATCCTCCCCAACCCAACAACTACCACCATAACCAATCCTCTCCCATCACGACAACCAACCCCCCACCACGAAAACCAGTCCCCTACCACGACAACCAACCCTCTACCACGACAACCAACCCCCCCACCACGATAACCCCCCCACCACGACAACCAACCCCCCCACCACGACAACACCCTGCATCACCACTGCTCATCTTCACCTCCCTCTCCCCACTAGGACCATCACCACCTGCACCCCCACAAGGCACATCCACTCGGCACAGCTCTTTGGATAATGGACTGACATACTTTCTGAAAAGATTTTTGGAATGTCCTTGAATATTTCCTATACACATAAACATTTTCCTTAAAATGTTGACTATGTTTCATGGTAAGTGCCTCCATTTCCCTGCAGCACCTCCAGCAGCCAGAAAAAATGTATCCAGAGTCGAGATAACTAATCATAATATAGATATCAACTTCCTCACATTACTTAGATACATACATTTTCCTCTCCGGTGTTTCACATTAGTTCTTGTACTGAGGAGGTTAGGTCTGAGACCAGTCCGCGGGAGTGACGATCACTGCTACACTTGTATACGTATTCCTTGGAATATTGAACGTATGAAGTATGAGTGTATGACTGGTGGACACACCAAAATGACTTGTAAATGACTTTCAATTATGAAATTGTACCGTTCCTTAAGTTGTTCATCACTAGAATGTATTAAATAATTAAAATATATAAAAATTATTCAGAATAGTCATTGTTTATGTATATATATATATATATATATATATATATATATATATATATATATGTCGTGCCGATTAGGTAAAACTTGCGATTTTGGCTTAAATAGCAACGCTCTTCTTGCCATATAAGACAAGTGAAAATTTTTGTATGCAATAATTTCGCCAAAATCATTCTGAACATAACGAAAAAAATATATTTCATTGTGTTTGTTTATTATTAAATTAATGTTACCGTATCTAAAATATATTTAGTTGGGTTAGGCTAAATTAAATTGCGCTTATTGTAATAAGGTTAGGTAGGTTTTCAAAGTTTCTCGTGGTACAAAATTATAAATTTTTACATTAACATAAATGAAAAAAATATATCTTTAAACGTATAAGAGAAAATTATAGAAAGGACTTAATTTTAAATGAGTTCTTGCTAATTGACCAGTTTTACCTAATCGGCACGACATATATATATATATATATATATATATATATATATATATATATATATATATATATATATATATATATATAAAATTCGTAAACGGGCGAAATTATTTACAAACATTACCTCTCAATCAACAGCAGGATTTGAACCTGCACACTCTTCATCAAAGTACACAGTACTTTAGCCATCCTGTAATAAACATTCAGTATATACCCACAAAGACAAGCGGAGCACTGCAGTTGGCTTAATGGCCCATGCTTGCAAGTAAGTGCTGGGTTACCCTCACTCAACCTGCCATAACACACTTCCATTAATATGCTTAGACCAATTTCTCTACATACGCTATTTGGATTAAAGGAGGATAGGTGAGGTTAAATATCAGTAAAATGAAACGAATGTCAGTAAAATAAAACTGTGCCACACGTTAGACACAGCAAACGTAATGGCGCATGAAGACGAGACTATTTTGTTGGGCGAACACAACACTGACGACCCGACACAACACTGACGACCCAAGACAACACTGACGACCCAAGACAACACTGACGACCCAACACAAAACTGACGACCCACCACAACACTGACGACCCAACACAACACTGACGACCCACCACAACACTGACGACCCAACACAACACTGACGACCCACCACAACACTGACGACCCAACACAACACTGACGACCCAACACAACACTGACGACCCAACACAACACTGACGACCCAACACAACACTGACGATCCAACACAACACTGACGACCCAAGACAACACTGACGACCCAACACAACACTGACGACCCAAGACAACACTGACGACCCAACACAACACTGACGACCTAAGACAACACTGACGACCCAACACAACACTGACGACCCAAGACAACACTGACGACCCAACACAACACTGACGACCCAAGACAACACTGACGACCCAACACAACACTGACGACCCAACACAACACTGACGACCCAACACAACACTGACGACCCAACACAACACTGACGACCCAAGACAACACTGACGACCCAACACAACACTGACGACCCAACACAACACTGACGACCCAACACAACACTGACGACCCAACACAACACTGACGACCCAACACAACACTGACGACCCAACACAACACTGACGACCCAACACAACACTGACGACCCAACACAACACTGACGACCCAACACAACACTGACGACCCAACACAACACTGACGACCCAACACAACACTGACGACCCACCGGACCAGTAGGAAAACCTGACAGTAAAATATCGACATTCACATTTTAATGTTACATTCTCTTTACAGAAAATCATGAATCAAGTGTTTGCTAAGCCTGCTAGACACTTATTGGGGTTAGTTGTTCCTGTTCTATAGAAAAGCGCAAAACAAGTGAAAATCTAAATAAAAAATGGGTCTCCAGACAGGTTCCTGAACCGGCGGAATGAGGTATGAGAAAGAGACTGCGAGAACTATGACTTGTCTCCGGAAGAACCCAAGAACTTGGTGTTGGACCACAACTTCGTCTACTTTTCGTTTTTCTAGTTTGCGAGTTAACTATGTATAATGTGGGATATGATCCTGACATACAAAATACTTGGGACAAAAGTAGGCTCTTTACCAGAAACCAAACCAGAACTAGTAATCATGGTTAAAAATTTCACTCACAAACGAGCCAAATGGATCCAAAAATATTTCTTCAACATAGTGATAAAAAAAAAAAACTAGAATGAAGTTGATAATGAAACGATGGAAACTCCGTGAAGGTTTTCATCAGAAGATATTGCAAATATTTGTCACATAAATCAGTGGAAAAGAGGCAGAATCAAGAGCTAGAGCTCCAACGCGTACACACACACACACACATGGAGTGGAGGCGGCAAACTCAGTACACAGCTTCAAGAGTAGATTTAACAAGGCCCAAGAGGCCAGAAGTCAGTGATAACGATCAAAGTGGTTTGACAGGCAGGGTCAAGAGCTAAGTCTCGACCCCCAGCAAACACAGATGGTGAGTACACAGAGAGACCTTGAAACAGTAATACAACAGTAATGATGACCTTGTAACAGTAATACAACAGTAATGATGACCTTGTAACAGTAATGATGACCTTGTAACAGTAATACAACAGTAATGATGACCTTGTAACAGTAATACAACAGTAATGATGACCTTGTAACAGTAATACAACAGTAATGATGACCTTGTAACAGTAATACAACAGTAATGATGACCTTGTAACAGTAATACAACAGTAATGATGACCTTGTAACAGTAATACAACAGTAATGATGACCTTGTAACAGTAATGATGACCTTGTAACAGTAATACAACAGTAATGATGACCTTGTAACAGTAATACAACAGTAATGATGACCTTGTAACAGTAATGATGACCTTGTAACAGTAATGATGACCTTGTAACAGTAATGATGACTTTGTAACAGTAATACAACAGTAATGATGACCTTGTAACAGTAATACAACAGTGACGATGATTATGTGAATGATCAAACAGTGACGATGATTATGTGACTTATAAAACAGTGATGATGACCCTGAGAGTTATAAAATAGTAACGATGACCATGTAACAGTGATAAAAGTGACGATGACCCTGAGACACTCATAAAATAGTAACGATGGCCCCATGACGGCCTTGAAGTATAAATTGCAAGATTAATGTTGATATTGCTTGCCAGTCACTCATCTGCTTCATATTAATGAAGTTCATCTAACAGTTCTCGCATAATTCTGGAAAGACAATGAGTGAATAAGAGTGAAAATGTTTCTCAATTATCGGGGTCACTTTACCTCGGTGGGAGACAGCCGGTGTGTTAAATAATAGAAAGCCACAAATATTTGTTATGGTCATGGGCAACCCTCACTCCCCTTTCCTTATGCATCAGTAAATGGAAATTTTGAAGAAAATATATTGTACAAAACATGATACCTACCAGTGTACCTTATTTTAGATATAGTGATATGTTGTGCATTTGGCCCTTATATACAAATTTATAAGAATTTGATGGATAATTTTTTTTATAATTTCTGTATTTATTTCACAGATAATAAGCTACCCTTAAATATGACGTTCATAGGAAAACAAACAATAATCATATGTTCTTTATTTCTCTGGTAAAAAAAAGGTAATTTTCAGCAGTCAATCTTCTCTTTTTAATACATATCATAGTGTTCCGTATTGTCAGTCTAGAATTTCTGAATACATTTAAAAATTTACATTAAAAATATTTGTCATATTCTTCTTAAGATGCTTCTTGACAGTGTAATTGAAGAGCAGTTAAAACTGCTTCAACCACAACTTAGTCTCTCCTGAGCATGCAACACCACTCCACCTCCAACACAGGAAAAAAACGAGAAATCCTATCACAGGGCTTTACAATATGGGGAACGTCCCAGTAGAGACTTGCTAGTAAGCTCGCTCTCTTCCTTACCCCCTCTGTCTCTGTCTCTCTCTCTCTCTCTCTCTCTCTCTCTCTCTCTCTCTCTCTCTCTCTCTCTCTCTCTCTCTCTCTCTCTCTCTCTCTCTCTCTCTCTCTCTCTCTCTCTCTCTCTCTCTCTCTCTCTCTCTCACTGACTCACTCTCTCAAGTCAGACTGGTTTTGTGATAAATGGTCTTGAAACCGACAAGTTGAAGATTGAGACACTTATGCAACATATGGGAATCTTTATTAAGGAAACGTTTTGCCACACAGTGGCTTCTTCAGTCCAGTACAAAGCAGAAATGGGTTAGGAGAGAAGGAGTTTGAGGTAATCAGTCCCTCAGCCTGGAATCGATGTGTTCAGTCCATCACAAGAATGGACTGAACACATCGATTCCAGGCTGAGGGACTGATTACCTCAAACTCCTTCTCTCCTAACCCATTTCTACTTTGTATTGCACTGATGAAGCCACTGTATGGCGAAACGTTTCCTTAATAGAGATTCCCATATGTTACATAAGTGTCTCAATCTTCAGACTGATTTTGTTCCATCTTGATTCTCTTTCAAAGGTCTGACTAGTTTTGTTGCATCCTGAGACTTTCTTTCCAAGGTCTGACTAGTTTTGTTGCATCCTGAGACTTTCTTTCCAAGGTCTGACTAGTTTTGTTGCATCCTGAGACTTTCTTTCCAAGGTCTGACTAGTTTTGTTGCATCCTGAGACTTTCTTTCCAAGGTCTGACTAGTTTTGTTGCATCCTCAGACTTTCTTTCCAAGGTCTGACTAGTTTTGTTGCATCCTGAGACTTTCTTTCCAAGGTCTGACTAGTTTTGTTGCATCCTGAGACTTTCTTTCCAAGGTCTGACTAGTTTTGTTGCATCCTGAGACTTTCTTTCCAAGGTCTGACTAGTTTTGTTGCATCCTCAGACTTTCTTTCCAAGGTCTGACTAGTTTTGTTGCATCCTCAGACTTTCTTTCCAAGGTCTGACTAGTTTTGTTGCATCCTGAGACTTTCTTTCCAAGGTCTGACTAGTTTTGTTGCATCCTGAGACTTTCTTTCCAAGGTCTGACTAGTTTTGTTGCATCCTGAGACTTTCTTTCCAAGGTCTGACTAGTTTTGTTGCATCCTGAGACTTTCTTTCCAAGGTCTGACTAGTTTTGTTGCATCCTGAGACTTTCTTTCCAAGGTCTGACTAGTTTTGTTGCATCCTGAGACTTTCTTTCCAAGGTCTGACTAGTTTTGTTGCATCCTGAGACTTTCTTTCCAAGGTCTGACTAGTTTTGTTGCATCTTAAGACTTTTTTTCCAAGGTCTGACTAGTTTTGTTGCATCTTAAGACTTTCTTTCCAAGGTCTGACTAGTTTTATTGCATGTTGAGTCTCATGGACAGTAACTGTTTTGATAATTTTACCTTGTAAAAAATTCGTCCTGAGGTTTCACATTTGAACACCGACTATTTTAACACGAGTAAACTGGACGTGTGTTGAACACTGTGTGACGTATTAACCAGACTGAAAGCTCTCGACAAAGATGAATTAAATCTGGATCCTGAAGATCCGGGAGACTCGAGCGTATCACAACAAATGAAAAAAATATATATATATATATAAATGGTTGCAAGATTCCACCGGGCGTTTTCATTGTTTAATTTTTATAGGTTGAAAATAGCATTCATGTTACCATACTTCTTATACTTTATTATTTATGTTAGTTTTTAATATACTCAAAAAAAAAAAAAAAAAAAAAAAAAGAGATTGGTAGGAATGCGTTAAAATAGTTGTTTCTCTCTGATCAAGGTTGAAGCTCTACTCGTCTTTCTGATCAATTCTAAACTTGTAGGTGTCTCTCTGATCATTGCTGGAGTGAAATGGCATAAAATACGATACATTCTTTCGGCCAAATAGTGGGCTTTATCAAGTCACAAACATCCTCTTTTGTCAAGTAGATCTGTTAAATTGCTCCCTGATCATTACTCAAGCTCTTCACTGTCTTGATCTGTGCACGAGTCTTCGCCAGTCACGAAACTTTCATCCTGCGTCGTTGTCAGTCACGAAACTTAGATGCTGCGTCGTTGTCAGTCACGAAACTTAGATGCTGCGTCGTTGCCAGCCGCAAAACTTTAGAGCCTGCATCGTTGCCAATCAAGGAAAATGAAAGAAGGTAATTAGTAATTACAGAGTTGCAATATAAACTTTACCTCCTGCCCTCCAAACATTGCTTGTTTGTTTTTGTTCCACAATTAGCTTATTTAAGTTCAGTTTGGAACGACCCAAGACCGCTGGAAAAATTTAAATACCCACCAAAGTTGCCCTAAAGTTTATAATCCTTTTACATAGGAGTTGCAGCAGCCAGTCCGCAGGCCGAGGCTTCCACCTGCCAACAAGAGCTTCCAGTAAACTCTCCCGTGAAGCAGGGATTAATATGTGTGGTGGGGGCGAGGGTAAGGTAGGGCAGTTGAGGCGGGGCAGTGTGAGGTGAGGCAGTGTAAGGTGGGACAGTGTGACGTAGGGCAGTGTAAGGTTGAGAAACACTACTAGAGGAAACAGTTTGACTCAGTCACTAACGAGGTTGAGAAACACTACTAGAGGAAACAGTTTGACTCAGTCACTAACGAGGTTGAGAAACACTACTAGATGAAACAGTTTGACTCAGTCACTAACGAGGTTGAGAAACACTACTAGAGGAAACAGTTTGACTCAGTCACTAACGAGGTTGAGAAACACTACTAGAGGAAACAGTTTGACTCAGTCACTAGCAAGGTTGAGAAACACTACTAGAGGAAACAGTTTGACTCAGTCACTAACGAGGTTGAGAAACACTACTAGAGGAAACAGTTTGACTCAGTCACTAACGAGGTTGAGAAACACTACTAGAGGAAACAGTTTGACTCAGTCACTAGCAAGGTT
Source organism: Cherax destructor (assembly GCA_009830355.1). Taxonomy (NCBI): domain Eukaryota; kingdom Metazoa; phylum Arthropoda; class Malacostraca; order Decapoda; family Parastacidae; genus Cherax; species Cherax destructor. Next base: position 226,531 of record WNWK01000896.1, read on the forward strand.
GAGAAACACTACTAGAGGAAACAGTTTGACTCAGTCACTAACGAGGTTGAGAAACACTACTAGAGGAAACAGTTTGACTCAGTCACTAACGAGGTTGAGAAACACTACTAGAGGAAACAGTTTGACTTAGTCACTAACGAGGTTGAGAAACACTACTAGAGGAAACAGTTTGACTCAGTCACTAGCAAGGTTGAGAAACACTACTAGAGGAAACAGTTTGACTCAGTCACTAGCAAGGTTGAGAAACACTACTAGAGGAAACAGTTTGACTCAGTCACTAACAAGGTTAAGATGAATGGTTCAGAGAACCGACGAGTTGGTAAATTAGACACATATGCAACCCTTGGGTATCTTTATTGAGGAAACGTTTCGCCACACAGTGGCTTCATCAGTCCATACAAAGGAGAATCGTAAAGAACAGGAGGAGTTTGAGGTGGTCAGTCCCTCAAGCTTGAGTCGATGTTGTCAGTCCATCAATCTTGAACAGAATACAGCATATGTGCGAAGAGGTAGCTTATATACTGTAGGCAGGAGAGGTGCAGCAGTTGTAGGAGGTGTCACATTTGACCAATGTGGAAGTAGGTCGTGTCCAAGGGTTAGGCAAGCGAAGAATTCCCTGTATTAAGATACCAAGATGTTGCTGTGTCAGACAGCAACAAATGTGACACCTCCTACGACTGCTGCACCTCTCCTGCCTACAGTATATAACCTACCTCTTCGCACATATGCTGTATTCTGTTCAAGATTGATGGACTGACAACATCGACTCAAGGTTGAGGGACTGACCACCTCAAACTCCTCCTGTTCTTCACGATTCTCCTTTGTATGGACTGATGAAGCCACTGTGTGGCGAAACGTTTCCTCAATAAAGATACCCAAGGGTTGCATATGTGTCTAATTTACTGTCCAGACGGACAGGTTTGCACACCTTGATGTGTTCACGTCTCATACTTGATCAAGTTTACTTGGTTGTCTCTGACAACTTGGGGATATAAACAAAGCTCATGCTCTCTCCAGGAGTCGTTGTACCTGTGTATAATTTTCATTTACTTTTTACCCATCATATAAATGGGACGAAAATAAAAAGTACAACGAACTGTGTATAAGAAGCGAAGATACAATAGAATTTCGCTTAAAACAATACAAGTCACACTAATAAGAGAACGTGGTTTATCCTACAGTTTAAGAGAGTAGAAGGGCGGCGTTGATGCATGCCAGAACACTGGATTTGTTCATCATGAATATAACTTTACTTTGTTTTTCTCCGTTTTCTATAACAATAAAAATTATTTCTCTTAGGTATTTTTGTTTGTTTGTGTAATGTCTTTATCTTTCATGGGAGGTTCCTTGAGTTTCCTTGCAGTTGCTATAGTGTCAATCATTATGTTTCCATAGCTTCCACCATATTCTGCCTAATATAACCATAGTTTCCACCATGATATAACCTGGGTACGTTCTAGCCTGGATGTGGTATGCATAGCAAACCGTGTTCGGAGAAAAGCATGATGAAAAATTTCTTGAACTATATAATGGTTTCCACATTAAACTTCATAATTGATGTGAACAAGTACACGCTACCACGGTGTGGCTGGATTATGATTGCTCTTGCTGCACCTAAGATAAATTTGAAACCTTAATTTACTTTGTCGTTTTTCTCATTATCACACGAAGATGATTTATGACAGAAGAAATTGTATAATACTTACGTACTAAATAACTAAGTAGTGATCACACAAACTCGCCCACTAGCTCTTTATAAGGATGGAATATTGTGTGTGTGATATATATATATATATATATATATATATATATATATATATATATATATATATATATATATATATATATATATATATTGTTGAACTACGTATTGGTAAATAAAAGACTGTTCAGTAGACTTCAGGATGTACATGTTTATAGAGGGGCCACAGATATATCACTTTTTAGTTGTAGCTAAAGTGGGAGTAAAAGATAGATGGGATACAAGGAAAATAGAAGCAGTAAGTAAGAGAGAGGTGAAGGTTTATAAACTAAAAGAGGAGGCAGTTAGGGTAAGATATAAACAACTATTGGAGGATAGATGGGCTAGTGAGAGTGTAGGCAATGGGGTTGAAGATGTATGGGGTAGGTTAAAGAATGTAGTGTTAGAGTGTTCAGCAGAAGTTTGGGGTTACAGGAAAGTGGGTGCGGGAGGGAAGATGAGTGATTGGTGGAATGATGATGTAAAGAAAGGGAGAAAAAGTTAGCATATGAGAGGTTTTTACAAGTAGAAGTGATGCAAGGAGGGAAGAGTATATGTAGAGAAAAAGAGAGGTTAAGAGAGTGGTGAAGCAATATACAAAGAGAGCAAATGAGAGAGTGGGTGAGATGTTATCAACAAATTTTGTTGAAAATAAGAAAAAGTTTTGGAGTGAGATTAATAAGTTGAGGAAGCCTAGGGAACAAATGGATTTGACAGTTAAAAATAGGAGAGGAGAGTCAGAGGTATCGGGAAGATGGAGGGAATATTTTGAGGAATTGTTAAATGTTGTTGAAGGCAGGGAAGCTGTGATTTCGTTTATAGGGCAAGGAGGAATAACATCTTGTAGGAGTGTGGAAGAGCCAGTTGTGAATGTGGGGGAAGTTCGTGAGGCAGTGGGTAGAATGAAAGGGGGTAAGGCAGCTGGGATTGATGGGATAAAGATAGAAATGTTAAAAGCAGGGGGGATATAGTTTTGGAGTGGTTGGTGCTATTATTTAATAAGATTATTGGAAGAGTAAGGTAAGACGGAGAGAGTGTATGCAGATGAACAAGGGGCTTTAGGAGGAATAGGGAGTGTAACCAAGTGTTTACAGTGAAACATATAGGTGAACAGTATTTAGATAAGAGTAAAGAGGTTTTTGTGGCATTTATGGATTTGGAAAAGGCATATGATAGGGTGGATAGGGGTGCAATGTGGCAGATGTTGCAGGTGTATGGAATAGGAGGTAGGTTACTGAAAGCAGTAAAGAGCTTTTATGAGGATAGTGAGGCTCAGGTTAGAGTGTGTAGGAGAGAGGGAGATTATTTCCCAATAAAAGTAGGCCTTAGACATGGATGTGTGATGTCACCGTGGTTGCCAAGACCCTCGTCTTGGCAAGAGGTGTGGGGTTAAAAGGCAAAGAATCAAATACAAAGTGGGAGTTGTCACAGCTGCTTTTTGCTGATGACACTGTGCTTTTGGGAGATTCTGAAGAGAAGTTGCAGAGGTTGGTGGATGAATTTGGTAGGGTATGTAAAAGAAGAAAATTGAAAGTGAATATAGGAAAGAGTAAGGTGATGAGAATAAAAAGATTAGGTGACGAAAAATTGGATATCAGATTGGAGGGAGAGAGTATGGAGGAGGTGAATGTATTCAGATATTTGGGAGTGGACATGTCAGCAGATGGGTCTATGAAGGATGAGATGAATCATAGAATTGATGAGGGGAAAAGGGTGAGTGGTGCACTTCGGAGTCTGTGGAGACAAAGAACTTTGTCCATGGAAGTAAAGAGGGAAATGTATGAGAGTATAGTTATACCAACGCTCTTATATGGGTGTGAAGCATGGTTGATGAATGTTGCAACGAGAAGGCTGGAGGCAGTGGAGATGTCATGTCTGAGGTCAATGTGTAGTGTTTGGAGTTTGGAAATTAGGAGGAGGTGTGGGATTACCAAAACTATTATCCAGAGGGCTGAGGAGGGGTTGTTGAGGCGGTTGGGACATGTAGAGAGAATTGAACGAAACAAAATGACTTCGAGAGTGTATAAATCTGTAGTGGAGGGAAGGCGGGGTAGGGGTCGGCCTAGGAAAGGTTGGAGGGAGGGAGTAAAAGAAGTTTTGTGTGCGAGGGGCTTGGACTTCCAGCAAGCATGCGTGAGCGTATTTGATAGCAGTGAATGGAGACAAATGGTTTTTAATACTTGACGTGCTGTTGGAGTGTGAGCAAAGTAACATTTATGAAGGGATTCAGGGAAACCGGCAGGCCGGACTTGAGTCCTGGAGATGGGAAGTACAGTGTCTGCACTCTGAAGGAGGGGTGTAAAGCACCCCTCTGACAAAACAGTGATGGAGTGAATGATGATGAAAGTTTTTCCTTTTCGGGCCACACTGCCTTGGTGGGAATCGGCCGATGTGTTAATAAAATAATATATATATATATATATATATATATATATATATATATATATATATATTAATGCAACCACAAATAACTGGTATTTAAGCAAAAACACACTGTGGCTACCCGGGGATCGAACCCGTGTTGTTTTAGCCTGCTTCATGGGAAGCAAATGAAAATTCATGACTGTTAACCACTGGACCAAACCGTCTTACAAACATCACTTGTTCGTGGTTGCATTAATATGTGGCCTGCTTGTGAAGGCTGCTATATCAAACGGGAGTAGAATGAAATTAGTTCTGAGGTTACCACACCAACGTTTGTCTTAGCATCATAAAACATGCCGGGTTCTGCCAGGGACATGATGTCTGTAGGTTTGTTTGGTCAAGTAGTTAAGAGCTTCGTGAATTTTGACTTTCTTCTCACGAGGCGATCTAAAGCAACATGGGTTCTGTCCAGGCTAGCCGATATATATAAATCAGATGCTGATGAACCTATCAACTTCCTTGTCACATGCAATATCTTGCATGTGACAAGGCCTGATTAACCCCAGTTCACTTTAGGGTCAGTCACGCACCCACTTGAAGGTCCTCCTTGAGTGACACTTAATTATGATACTCCAGGTGAAGCACGTGGTAAATGGAAGGCAATTAGGTTTGATCGAAAAAAAATGATGGTAGCTCCAGTTCCCTGGAACAAGAGCTCTTAACCTGTATCACGGCTGATTGTACAGATCGATGAAATAATAATGAAGGATTTGTACATATAAACTATGAATTGATGATTTCAGTTGTTGAAAATATTTACTCTATATTACACATCAGAGAGGGTGCCTTAATGCTGGCGAAGGGCTCTTCAACCAAGGAAGTGGCGCTACCTTCCCCTTCCTTGCATCAAACCTCATTACCTCTCACTGTCTATGCGTTTCCCCATGAATTTAATTTGTCACAGATAAGATACTCAATATACTTCTGGATCTAAGATGCTCATAACATAACCTGTCCTCTACTATATATAAATAATCTTAGTGCTCAGTGTTACACACCCAAAATGTTTGTAATAGTGTAAATATATATAGGAGTGTAAGTGTTAAACATGTATTGATCTTTTATCGTCTCGTTTAAGACATTTTCACGTTGTGTTCTCTATTGGCTGCCAAAAGTACATTGATGATAAGGTAAAATAGAAGGCTATATACTCACGTGTTGGTAGTAAAACAAGAGAGAGAGCGAATCTAAGAAGAAAGATAGCAGGATTTAATGGGAATGAAGAGAATAAACGTAGAGGATGGTAGAGAATAAAAGACGGTAATGGAGAGCTCAGATATGCAAGATAAAAGTTATAAAAGTCTTGCAACTACATATTCTAGAGAGACTTGAAGCAGGGAAGACTGGTGACAAGCTGAGAGACTTGAAACAGGGAAGACTGGTGACAAGCTGAGAGACTTGAAGCAGGGAAGACTGGTGACAAGCTGAGAGACTTGAAGCAGGGAAGACTGGTGACAAGCTGAGAGACTTGAAACAGGGAAGACTGGTGACAAGCTGAGAGACTTGAAGCAGAGAAGACTGGTGACAAGCTGAGAGACTTGAAGCAGAAGACGGGACAAGCAGAGAGAAGCAGGGAAGATGGTACAAGCTGAGACTTGAAGCAGGAAACTGGTAAGCTGAAGGAATCACGAAAGTCACACAGTGTTAAGGTTGAGACCGTTAGGTAGTTAACGGGAGGGAGGTTAATGTATTTGTAAAGAGCAGAGTAGCTGAGTGAGTAACAGCATAGTTGAGGGATTGAAGAGTAGCAACATAGTTGAAGGATTGACAGTGACAACCCTTCAAGAACTAGAGGAAGGTACAGTCGTCTCAGAAGGATAACTTTGAGAGGGGATTGCTGCCCTCAGACAAGTCTGACCTCGACAACTGTGCCTCAGCACCGCCTTCAGACAAGTTTGACCTTGACAATGATGCCTTAGCACCGCCCTCAGGCAAGTCTGACCTCGACAACGATGCCTCAGCGCCGTAAGCTCAGATTCGCAAGATTGGCCAGAGCAATAAAGGCCAAGGAGCGTGAAGGATGGGAGGGATGGGAGCACCACAGGCCCTACCAACCCATGAAGAGTTGGCAACCTGCCCACGCCCTCCTGCCCACGGGGAATTACTCGCCCACAGCGAGACTCATTTTGTCTTTTAAGTGGATATCCAGTCGTAGTGGTCACAGGCTTGTGTTCTGAAAACACTCACTTTACATGTAACACTTAGTTCTAAAGTCGTAATATTTTTCTTGAATTACTTGTTTATAGGTGATTAATGTTTACATCAAACCAGAATCATTTAACATGTTATTCCAGTATCTTTGTGTGCATATATACACCAAGATGTGTATGTATACACCAATACATGTATCTGTGTATACACCAAGACGTGTATCTGTATATACACCAAGACTTGTATCTCCGTATACAACAAGACGTGTATCTGTGTGTTTATTCTGTACACCAAGACGCATATTGTATATACACGAAGACGTTTATCTCTCACTCTCTCTCTCGTCCTAAACACATCATCATTTACAGAATGTAGGCGAACTGATGTCAGATATTTTATCTTCGAGTGTTTTAGTAGTTTATGAACCCTGAGTCATTTCAAGTTGATGCAAAGATTTATTTTTTGTATCAATTAAAGTTTTGGATCTCCAGTATAATTTTGATGGGAAAGGGCAACGAGCATCTCTGTTGCGAGAACAGTGGCGGTCATGGGGTAGCAAGTTTTTCCTGGTGGCTTAGTGAACTATTCATATTGTTGGTTTAGACACATGTGTAACAGTTGGATGTCTTTATTGTCGAAACGTTTCGCCTACGGTGTAGGCTTCTTCAGGCGAAAAGTTTAGACAGTAAAGACATCCAAGTATTACATATGTGTCTTTCTTCTCTACACACCAGTATTGTAAACCATTGTTACCATTATTGAAACTGTTATAAGTTTTTGAACACACGACTTTTAGAAAGATTTCACATAAGGAGTAGAAAGTCTTATATTCTAGGTATAGTGCCAAGAGAGATCACCATTTTGAGGGCATTAGCTTAGGTCAAAACTAAAACTTCAAGGCCACTCCAAACTATCAACTTTTACATTAACTTAAAATGAAAATTTACCTGTGATGGCCACCCCCACTGTTTGTTATTGTAACGTTATATCTGCTAGAGTTCTTTCCCTCCCTCCCTCCCTACGTCCCCTTCCTTTCCCTCCAGGCCACTCTCTGCTTCCCATCCTCCCCCTCCGTCTTCCCTCCAGTCGGCCCTCTCCCTCCCTAACATCCCTCCCTGCACTCCATATTGCAAATTGCTTGTCAGTCTGACCTGCTGGATATCTGACTTTATTGGCTTGTAGGAATAAAACTGTAAATTGTCCAGGGCAGCCAACCAGCGGGTATTGTGTGACACTCTTTAAATTAAACACTTGCCTTACTTCACAGCTGTGTGTGTAGCTTTTATTTCATGGGAAACATGTAGGTCGACTTCTGCGTGAATTCCGGTGTTCTGAAAACAGAAATAAAGAATCGAGGGTGTAGTTTTTACCATGATAGGAATTTATTTTATATTGCTGCAAAGCATGGTACAAATTTTCCAGAGAAAACTGGACTACTAAGTACTTCCAGTACCTGATCAGTCAGGGTGTGTGGGTCTGAAGGCCGCTAGCAGCAACAGCCTACTTGACCAGTCAGTTAACCAGGATATGTGGCTTCAGGCCAGGCTGCGAGGGTTAGAACAACTCCGGATATGAGTCACAGGTATATGCTAGCCCTGGTGAAGTCTTCTTGGCAATGCTGGGAAGTAAAGCCTTAATGCTTTATAAGGTCTCTTCATTCAAGGCTGTGGTGTTATCCTTTCTTTCCTTGGATCAAACCTTATTACCCTCATTCTGCAGGAGCTATATGATCCCCCCCCTTCCTCAACGCATTTACGCTTCCCCACAAAATTTATAATAATAATAATAATAATAATAATAGAAAACTTGTGTTTGACCAGGTTGAATAAGCTGGCTTGGCCATATATGGTAAGTTGGTCAGTCCAGGATATTCAAGTGGAGTTCTCCACGCTACGTTATTCAAGTGGAGTTCTCCACGCTACGTTATTCAAATGGAGTTCTCCACGCTACGTTATTCAAGTGGAGTTCTCCACGCTACGTTATTCAAGTGGAGTTCTCCACGCTACGTTATTCAAGTGGAGTTCTCCACGCTACGTTATTCAGCAACTCAGTAGTTGCAAGCTTTCACGAACAAGTCAGCATTTTTGGCTCGATGGAAAGAAATTTAATTTGGAAATGGAATATTTCTGTCTGGTTGCTCGCTTTATTCCGATTGGTGAATGCTGTTGTCAGTGTATGTAGCAGTGTGTCATGGTAGGATGAGACACTACCATTGGCATTAGCATTCTCAAGGAAATTTAAGAAAGAGAGAGAGAGAGAGTAAAATCACAATTGGTAAGACAAAGTCAGTCATGCGAGTTTTGAATTAGGCAAAGTTTGGCTCAAGTGGTAGCTTGTTTTAGGTTCAGTTTGTTCTATCAAGTTCATGTCGCTCAAGTGTAAGCTTTAGTCATGTTCACATCGCTCAAGTGAAAGCTTTGTTAGAGACTTGCTCTGCCTTAGATAGCTTTATACCAGCTTGTTGCTACCGTCACCATTTTAATTGGAAAAACACAAACTGAAAACACCAGGATACTTTCATTGTATTTTTCTATGTTCTTATAACTACCTGTCGGCCTCACATGACATTTTTACCAGTCACCATTTTGTCAAGTGTGCCCGGGAGGAATACATATTTACTGAAGATAATGCATCAAAGTGTAAGGGACACTTCGTCGATAAATTGAGGAGATCCCCGTGGAGTCAGAAGCAGTGTAGGAGACTGTATTTCCATCTTCCTCCGAGATCTGCTGAAGAAGATCTCAGAGGGAGATGTAAATATACAGTCTCTTTCTACACTGTGCTGTTGTTTCCAAGTGATGGAATGGTTCCATGTGATGGAACCATTATTCAGTGACCCACATTTGAGCAAGGAAACTTTAAACGAGGTTTCGGTCCATCCTGGTCCATTGTCAAATCACTTGCTAGAGTATACGCAATACGCAGACCAAGCTTTTATTGTCATTAAGTTTCTGAGAGAAACGTCGTTTGAATAAAGTTTCTTCTCGTAAGTGTGGGTTATTTGTGATTATATTTTTAGTGTGTTAATAATATTGAGCACTTGTGTACTGTTGGTAGCGATGTAACATAGCAACATACCACAGGTAGTCTCACGTTAATGTCTTCCATTATTTACATTCACGATATCTTTGTTTTGTATATTTTGTTAGCCAAGAGCGATGCTTATTTTTGCCCTGGTAGCTTAATGAAAACTTGTTTTGGTCCTCCAGGGCATGAGTGATCATCAAAGTTTGAGGATATATGTTTCATGTGCCTCTCAGTTATGAGAGAGAGAGAGAGAGAGAGAGAGAGAGAGAGAGAGAGAGAGAGAGAGAGAGAGAGAATATACTCACACGTTGTGAGATGTAAGGTCGTCACCAAATCTAGGGACTACAAGGTAATAATGTTTGATCCTATGCTAGTAAGAGATGGAGCTGCAATTCCCTGGATGAAGAGCCCTTCATCCTCATGAATTTATGACCCCCCCCCCAGAAGGGAAGAGATTAGAGTAGGGAGGGAGAGAGTACAAGCACTAGCTGCCTCACTGAGGTAACAACCCCCTCCCTCCCTCCTATCCTTGCTCCTTCCTTCCTTCCCTCCTGGCATGCTCGCTCAGGAGCTCTTCATCCAAGGAAGTGGAGTTGTCCGCCTTTTCTTGGATCCAACCTGATTGTCTCCCATTCCCCCAGACACTGTATTTACACTTATAGAGATTTCAGTTATGTACCTCAAACACTCCAAATTAATATGGCAAAATTCAGATTAATACGGCAGACAACGCAGTTTAATACGGCAAACAACTCAGATTAACACGGCAGACAACTCAGATTAATACCGCAGACAACTGTTTAATACGGCAGACAACTCAGTTTAATACGGTAGACAACTCAAGATTCTGCAGACAATTCAGATTAACGCCTCAAATAATTCAAAGTAATATGAGTAATGTCCTAGAGAGATGGAAATAATATTTCAGATATTCTAGACTAATACGTTATGTAATCCCATATAACAGTGCAGGTAATTCTGTGCTTTGTGTGTGTCTGCTCTAAAGTTATTCACAGCAATTATTCCTTTTTATAATTAGTAATTGAGATATAAACATGTAAGCAGCATTGTTGCTTCCAGCTAGCAGTTAAGGTAATTGAGATATAAGTATGTAAGGACCGTTGTTAGCTGCCTGTTTTGCCTGGAATATTGCTTGCCTTTTATGGCCTTGATGTTAACTGAAGTAAACAAGCTCCCACAGTTCCCTCAAGAATTTTTGATAACAATGTTCCTCTGCAAGGTTAAAAAATAAGGCTCTTTTCATTACGCAAATTGCAGCCTCCCACGAGGTATTTTTCCTGGATGCGTAGGAGAGAGTATGTGTGTTGACTATATGTAGTTGCAAGGGTTGAGTCTCAACTCCTAGCCCTGCTCTAGACCTGTCCTTATTTTGTGTGTCCTTAAGATTTCCCTTCTTGGCCCTGGGTTGAGGTTGAAGAGGAGGTAAAAGAATAAAGACAAGAACCATATAGTATAAAACAAAAAAGTATATTGTAGAATGGTAGGAGAAGGAATGCTGTTGAAAGCAAAGTAGGTAGTAGCATTATTAGACAAATTGTAGACGTTCCAGTAGAAAACCTACTTATTATGATAATCACGTAAAAGCTCTAAAGCGTATGGATGCTAAGAATAGGTGTTTGAAGGCACGGAAGACAGAGAGAGAGAGAGAATAGTTCCTTGCTATGCTCTGTTACTCCTAGGTACTGGGATATGGAAGGTAATCAAACCTAATTAACTCCCATTAACCTAGGTGCTGTTTAGCTCTTTCTAGTTTAGCGTTTCTCCATTATCGTAAGCCTGCCATACATTACCTAAGTCATAATTGATAATTGCATGTTTTATGCGTCCTTACTAACAAGGGGAAAGAGAAGAGTAGCGACGTACAGGGGCGGAGTGAACGCCAGAGAGGAGAGTAGCGACGTACAGGGGCGGAGTGAACGCCAGAAAGGAGAGTAGCGACGTACAGGGGCGGAGTGAACGCCAGAGTGGAGAGTAGCGACGTACAGGGGCAGAGTGAACGCCAGAGAGGAGAGTAGCGACGTACAGGGGCAGAGTGAACGCCAGAGAGGAGAGTAGCGACGTACAGGGGCAGAGTGAACGCCAGAGAGGAGAGTAGCGACGTACAGGGGCAGAGTGAACGCCAGAGAGGAGAGTAGCGACGTACAGGGGCAGAGTGAACGCCAAAGAGGAGAGTAGCAACGTACAGGGGCAGAGTGAACGCCAGAGGAGAAATAGCGACGTACAGGGGCAGAGTGAACGTCAGAGAGGAGAGTAGCGACGTACAGGGGCAGAGTGAACGCCAGAAAGGAGAGTAGCGACGTACAGGGGCAGAGTGAACGCCAGAGAGGAGAGTAGCGACGTACAGGGGCAGAGGAACGTCAGAGAGGAGAGTAGCGACGTACAGGGGCAGAGTGAACGCCAGAGAGGAGAGTAGTGACGTACAGGGGCGGAGTGAACGCCAGAGAGGAGAGTAGCGACGTACAGGGGCAGAGTGAACGCCAGAGAGGAGAGTAGTGACGTACAGGGGCAGAGTGAACGTCAGAGAGGAGAGTAGAGACGTACAGGGGCAGAGTGAACGCCAGAGAGGAGAGTAGCGACGTACAGGGGCAGAGTGAACGCCAGAGAGGAGAGTAGCGACGTACAGGGGCAGAGTGAACGCCAGAGAGGAGAGTAGCGACGTACAGGGGCAGAGTGAACGCCAGAGAGGAGAGTAGCGACGTACAGTAACAAGACTGTGCTGAAAAACTCCCATTGAGGTATTTTAATTACCAGCAACTCATTAATGTGCATCCTCGCATAAATGCTCTTGTTAGAACAAAAATACACGACCCTTTTTTTTTAATTACGTGTGTGAGCATGGATACATGAGCGTGCACTCAGGAATGTATTGTAAATATTGAGCACAATAATGCATATATTGAGCACAAAGGTGCACTGAACCTTCGCCTGCACGTTGTTGTAGATTCAGGAGAGACTTATTACTGTACTTATTGTCTTTCGAAGATTAATGTGGGAACTCAAGCACATGTTAATTAATGTACTTTGACTTGATGCTATAATTTAGACATATTATTATTATTATTATTATTATTATTATTATTATTATTATTATTATTATTATTAGTTTTATTATTATTATTATTATTATTATTATTATTATTATTATTATTATTATGTTTGTTAATAGGGAGAACCCTTGAGTGTAAAAGACCAGAGGTGCAGACACAAAGCTCTTGTGTCAGTCTTGGTCAGTTTGTAAACAGATAAGTACTCAGTCAGAAGTCTGTGTACCTCGTAGTTTTCTGAGTATTCAGGCACAGTAATTATAGCCCATACAATGAAATGATGATTTCAAACTATCGTAAAAGTAACGAACTGTGAGATGTGTCACGAAATCATAATAGCACGATTGCAAACAAACCAGGGAACGGATAGGGATTCAACCCACAGGCAGTGAATTTTAGGACTCATTCGCTATAGCTTCAATCTCCATCCATTCCGTGGTTTGTGAGAGGACTGCTTGGATTAAAGTGGCTGCCCAATGCCTCACCGACTAGGCCACACTTGTACACAATATTCTAAGCTTGGGTTTGTACATATGTAAGTTAAGGTTAGGAAGAGTTTTTACAGTGATGGTCTAGCCGGTATGATAGTAATCTCGCATGATTGAGGTCACAGAATCAGTCTTCAGCACTCATTACATAATATATAACCATTCCTATTGGAGTGTGTCATCGAGGCAGTGAAAATGGTGACATAATTTGCATATGGATGAGTAACTATCAGTATTACCTCCTGCAAGTTGTCCCTCGGTCTTTGAGGGAAAATGGTTGACGAGGTCCCACACACACATCACAGCAGCCAGGCAGACTAAACAACAACGCTACTATTTCGTAAAAGTACGGGTTAGGTTAGGTAAGGTTTGTCAGGAAACAGAACAAGTGTTTCCTGACGCGGGCCTTAGACATATGATGACCCTAAGCTGGAACTTTTGGTCATCTGACCGAGGCCTTCCGCTGGCTTACCAGTCCACCTCGTTATCTTGACTACCTAACCATATGCATCTTCATTTCACAGTATTATACCCCATGACTGCTGAACCCTACACATCGTTACTTCACAGCATGAGTCATCTTCGCCACTGAATCAGACACATCTTCGCCACTGAATCCTGCACATCTTCACTTCACACTATCATTCATCTTCAGTAATTAGCCCTGAACCTCTACTCCATAGTACTACTCGTCTTCAAACCTTGACCTTGACCATCTTCGCTACTGCTTGAAATTATTGGAGCTGTGAGTGTCAGATAGCCAGTACACCTGTAACAAAGTTAGTCGGTTGTAGCAGAGATCAGACAAAGGTTAGTGCTATTATTACACCCGTGGGAAGCACATACTCTGGCTTAGTGTCTAATTATGAGAGATAAACTCCAAGTGTAGTGACCTCGTGTATATGACTACGAGGGTGAAGACAAGCACTGTGTGACTTACAATGTAGGGCTTGTTGTAGGCAGGTCATCTCTCGGTATACACCGAAAAGCAGACCTCCAGTCACCAGTCTAGGGATTTTGGTAAACAAGAAGTGTAAAATACCTCTATCTTTACTGAAAAAAAGACATCCTGTATAATTATATTTACAGACTGAGAAATAGCTGTTGCAGGATAGAACACATAAATAGTACAGTGCACAAAGTTTAAAAGGACACTCAAGTATTAAAGTGTTCAATTCACATACGAGCACATGTCAGTAAAGTGTATGTGTGTAGACACCAACTGGTTAAAAACTAAACAATGAGGCAAGTCAGAAACAAATTCCATTCAGTCGTTGAATAGACCGAGTCTACAAAGTTGGGCAAATCAAAAGTTCACTCACTAACATTACCCAAAACGAGTTGGTCAATCATAATACTTATAGTGTACTCCACATAAGCACACATTCTGTCCGCACAGATGCAACAACAAACAACAAGTCACAACTCGCTACATAGCAACCATCTTGTCCCATCTCAGTACACGGTAAATTCACACACGATCTTGTGCTGACACCAAGTCCACAATGACATAGTGTAAGATATGTGTTCGTGAGAGTGCGGCAGTGTTTTATGGATGCTCTGAACTTAGTTGAAAGTGACGACCAGTCCTCGTAGCGGCTATGTCCACAGTCGTTAAAAATTAGTCCTTACAATATGGACATTGGCTATAGAAACAAAACAAGGCAAAAATCCAAAGTCCAAATGTTGACAATATGGAAAAAGGTGTCTGCATTTGTTAATGAAAGCAATGTGTGTCGTCAGCAGTCATCCAGTGCATTACCTGTGGGCAGGTGGTGGTGGTGGTGACAGTGTATATTGAAGCTCCTCCACTTCTCTTTCAGTAAACCAGGACTCTACAGACAAACCTATAAAGACAATAATAAATCAATACATCATTGCTCTAGACATTGTTTCAGAAAACATAAAATAATGTGTAGTTGTACATTACAATCTTGAAGTGTAAGGCTTTGTAATAAGATGTTGCAAGGGTATGGGCATCTATCACGTAACAAAGAGATAAAACGTCTGTGTGGGCGAAACGTCATCAATAAAGATTCTTATAATTGCAATTGTCTGCGTGTCGGTATTTTACACCATTAGCTACTACCCACACACGCACACACCTTGTCACCAGTATGATAGAAATAGACGGTGTCCACCACACTGGCCTTGAAACCCACACTTTCTACACAGACGAAGTCAGGGTGTACAACCTCTGCAGCTGATCACAAGTGTATGGTGATACAGGTCCTCTCAGGTAGCAGACGTAAGGCGAAGTCATTTAAGCAGCTGGATCAGCAGCAGTTCTTGACAGACTTCGCTACTCAAGTACTGATGCTGATCATGTCTGGATTAGTGGGGATAATGTGTGTGCTGTTACTAGTTGTCAAAGGCATTTGTCGATAGTGTGTGTGTGTGTGTGTGTGCCGTGCGTGCGTGCGTACGAGTGTGTGCGCGCGCGTGTCCGTCCTCCACGGTTTCAAGGGGGCGCGTGATTCAGCCTTAGATATGATGGCCAGCATAAATACGTATTTGATAATCTCTCTCTCCATTTAAGAACTCTGTGATATTTCGTAAGGCTTTATAGTTCACTTTTAATTTTTTTTGCCTGAATTAACATAATTAGAGTGTCATTAGGCGTGACGTCCTTATTCGTTGATGAGTTATTAAACTTGGTGGGAGGTGACATCGACATATTATTTTTAGAGATAATCAGGAAATATTAAGTGTATGTTTGGTACAGCTGTGTATTTTGGGTTTAGCTGTTCAAATTGGGTATTGTTTTTTTGTGTATGATGTAGTTTTGTATGCATTATGTAGTGCTGTATATTGAGTGTAGTAATGGATGTTGGAGTGTAACCAATGTACCAATTAGTTGTCTCTGGCTTTATCATAGTGGCTCCTCTAACACTCCCCACCCGGCTATCAGTACTCGAGGTGTGCTATCTGACCCTCCCTCTCAGTGTCCGCCCACGCCCACTTCCTGCGTCCTGCACCCTCTCTGGGCCTGGGGAAAGCAGCCAGGCCAGTCCAGGGGCATGGCAAGACAGGGAAATGGGTGGGGAAGAGAGAACCTGTGAAGAGGTTTTGAA